>JBAJFG010000211.1:0-480926 GCA_037903475.1 Ancylostoma caninum
GGAATTTCTACGAAGCTAGGTAGCTGCAGCGATAGAAATGATTTCTTGTTTTTATAGATAAGGCATAGGTTCTACAAAAGTCGAAAATAGTAACATCACAAAATGCAATTTCAGAAATCTCGGAGATGAGAATCGCGGATTTTTTTCTTCATTGTACTGAAATTTTTTCTTCATTCTTTGTGGAACTGAAAATTGTCCCTGAAAGTACAGTGTTGGCATCATATCACTCCTCCCTCGCGATTACTTGGTTCATAATCTTTCACAGGTACAACTCGTTTTGAAACCTCCACTTTAGACAAGTCTGTCAGCTGCTGAAAAGAGGTGCCGACAAGTCGCTAAAAAATGCTGACGGCGTGACGCCGCTGGAGATCGCAGTCGATGGCAAGCATGCTGATATTGTTACACTGTACGTTTTTTTTTGTTTTTCGCCGTTTGAGTCGAAATGGGCCGTTTTTCACTTCTATTCTCGAAATCGCTATATGTAGTAGTCCGTGAGAAAGCATTTTTATGTCGTATGCGGGCAGTTATGGTTGCAGAATGTAACAGGTTTTCATTCTTGCAATGCGATCACGGTGTTATATACACGTGATGCAGATGACTTATGTTCATATTTGTAGTGCTATGGACCTAAGATTATCTCATCTTGTAACTGCGGGATTTCCCTCAGACCTAGCTGCTTCAGTTTTTTTATATAATACCTAGGTCGAAGTGTATAATCAATTCCGGCGACGAAAAATCCTCCTTCAATAAGCGCCTGGTTTCCTTAATTCTTACTTTACAGGCTGTTTACATATCAGTCCACGCGCACAGCTGATTAGAACTTTGTCGGATTTTTATTAGTCAGCTGTATTTCTATAATGTTTCTAGTTCTAGCATACCTTTAAATCTTGTTGTTAGTTCGGTTGATATGAAATTAAACTTTTATTATCTACTGACAACCACTTTTGCAATATGTTGCCGTCCAGAGCTAAGCCGGGTGGCTCAGCTGCACTGGAGAACGAAAAAAAGTGAAGAATTTACGCTTGATCTAATTGTAGCCGGTAAATGAAGCATACACGCGAATAAGAAAGAATCTACAAAACAAGTCTTCTTGCTACAATACAGGACAGGCATCACCCTACAATTATTAATGAATACGCTATCTAGAAGAAGCTAGAATATGAGGTTCTTTCGCCTGGAATTTTTGTTTCAAGTGTCTGGAATTCAAGTATAAGTGGGCTGTTCACGGAACGGTGATCACCCACTTATGAGGTAAGAAAGCGCTTTCAAATGATAGCAAGAACTTGGTCAAATAAAGAACGAGCAGTTCTGAAATTCTTGTTGACAACTTAACAGTTATCTAGTGCCGTGTTCGATCAACTTACCTGAAAGTTAAGGCTTCTTAAATTCAAGTCTTCTCAACTATGTTTACTCCCATGTTTGAATGGGTTTGATAGTTATCTACTATACATCGTGCAAGTTCCTTTCTGGGAATACTTCACAAAAATCTACAACACAAAGAATGACGAGTAATTGTGAGATGTAACTGAGTTGTAACTACTGAATCGTACCTGCGTGAGTTAACCGTCCTATGATGTGAGCCAGAAAGTTTCTGGATTGTGCCTGCTGGCAGTTATGTATGGATATTTTTGAGCACTGAGTCATTTTTCTGTAAACACATATCCGTTTTTAGGTTCCGTGTGCACACAATGCGAGACGAGTTCAACGAGGAGTTCAACAACCCAATGGATGACACTGTTGACAGCGTGATTTCTGACATCACTAGGAAAGCAGCTGTGAGTAAAAGCTCATCTGGATGATGGACGGTTGTGGTCGTGCGGTTCTCAGTTCCGCGACAGGACAAAAGGCCGCAGATTCCTTCTGATCAGAAAACGGCAGATTGCTGCGAACAGTCGACTTCGGTTATTTCAAAGTTTTCCCTTTTCAACGTTGGGAGCCTTTCGGTGCCAGATAATTATTGCATTTTTGTGATGAATAACAACTTCATTCACTGTAGATTTACTTTTGTCGCTGCCGCAACGCAATGGCTCATAAAAAGTACCCCTAATGATGATGAAATGGTGAATGAATCATGCATAGACCGCTTATTTAGAGTATCCCCAGACTTCGCCAGTTCGAAATGAATAGAAATGAACAGGCGATATAAGAGATAAGAGTCGTGGAAATGATACGTATTGATTGTACGTCACATCGCCATGGATCGCTGCCAAACGGAGCTCATCGCCCGTACTCTCGAAGATGTGCTCAAAATGAACTGGCGATGTGAATGATAGCAACAGTGGAAACGATACCAATCGATCGCCACGCCCCATTTATTATCATCGCTCTTACGTCTGGGGTCTCCTCATTCACTTTATCCATGTGGCGATCGCCGGCGGTCGTGGCGATCGCAACGACAGCCGGCTGTCGTGGCGATCGCCACGATTGCTGGCGAAGTCTGGGGATACTCTTAAGCTCAGCAACATCTTCCGTAGAGGCTAACATTTGTTCAAAGCTACTCTGATGTTCGATTCACCCTATTCTATAACTCATCTCTGTGATTTGTCCTTACTTTCGATGTAGTGACCCCTTAGTTGCAGCCGTTTTCCCTTAAATACTCCACACAGTATAGATTCCTTATATGTGGACATGTTCAATGTAGCGCCGAGTTTTGAAATTAAAAATTAATTTTTTTTCACACAAACTAGGAGGAAGATGGTGAAAATGAATTTTTTTCTTTCAATTTCTGAGCTGAAACTGGGATGCTGTACACCTACATGAACGATGGATCCCATCAGTTCTTCCGAAAATTAGTTTCTTGGTCTGAAATTTGTCCACCTTTCCTGCGCACCAGATTAGTGCTTACTTTCTTGCTGTTCATGATCATTCTACAATTTCCCGGAGATGTCTCGGATTTTTTTGCGATCCTTTTCCAGTACTAGTACGTGACCATCTTTCTCCTACGCACTAGGTTGTTTTGACTATCCTATAAGCAGTTCTATTGCAGTTTTGTAGCATTGTTTCTCGTGCGGGCCATTTGTACTCATACTAAAAATTGCTTGCCTTCTGTCTGATGTGGTGCCTGTGATACTGTGTCGATATCCCTGTCATATTGCTATCTCCTCAATCCACAGAGCATAATAGTTCATGAAGCATAAGTTGTACTTCATCACATGTGTATTGTACATACCGTTAACAAAGATTTTTACGATCTTGCCCTGTGAAATACATACGCTCCTTGTGTCAGGTTCAATGAGCAGAGAGCGTCGAATGACTCATACGTATACATCATTTTCCTGGACAGTGGGATGTTTGTCAAGGCGACCACATCGTTGTGATAGCGAGAGTTCACGCCTCCCCGCAGCAACGCTAGTTTCTTTCTGCAAATCTGGCAGACATACTTGGTGTTATGCTTTTCCTTTTATAATGTTTTTTTTTCTCGGTGGGTACTAATTCTCACGCAGACTCTCGCGGTGCGTTGTAATCAGGGCGTTGTTCGTGGATAAAAATGCCCATTAAAGCTATTCGTGAATTGAGCATGCGCTTTCCATATAGATTTTCCCGCATTACCGCCTTAAGTAACACGTGCTCTACTATTCTACATTATAGGCTCAATTAACCAAGGCTTTGTAAGACTATCTAAGCATTTCTCAACTTTCTCGGGTTCAGTGAATCCTTCGCTTCTTTGCATACTGGGCAATAAAATTTTATTTTGAATTTGAAGCTGGCTGTAGACTCAAGTAGAATGGTTTAATACATTACACACTGACAGAGTCTTAATAGTTTCGTATCAAAGAAAAGGTCCACACGATTAAGCCCAATAGCCAGTTTGGACAACTTATTGTAAGGAAGGAAAGGATCGGATGAGATTGAGAGCGGTGGTATCAGTGCAATGTGTGGATACGCAGAGAGTCAGAGTTGGCACCTTGCATGTGGTGTGGCTCGACAAGTGTTAAACATATCAAGATTAGGGGCATTTTATAGCAGTTATGAATTGTAAACGCGTACCAGTCACAGAACGCAAAAAGAGGCTGGGGGAGGGGAGCGGCGTGGGAAAATGTGGGGTCTCCGCCGTTAGGGGACCCAGATGGAAAATAAAATAATAAAAGCATTAATTATAGTAACAAACAATTGCTAAAAAGTTGTATAGAAATAGTAATAAAAATGATCAAAAATAAGCTTACACAAGATTTTTATTTATTTCATAAAGTAGTTTCGAAAAATCTCGTCGACCTATCCTTGGGATGGGGGGTGGGGGGTAGGTAGCCTGCGTCCGCCACTGGAGTGTACTATGTGCGCATGTCAGACCCGCGCTTCGATGTCTGGAGTTTTCGACTTTTTTCGCTGAAACTTCGGTCAACAGGGCCATTTGAGGTGCTGAACGCGAATATCTTATCTGTTCTATAATGTAGCAGCACTTCTGTGGGGGGGGGGGATAGGGATACAGTAGGTAATGAATCTCACAGAATCGTAACTGTAATTTTTGCACGAAGAATTATTACAGGCGCTGATTACGATCACCGATATCATTTCGCATATCGCCTTGCGTCTGGGTTATGTCATGGGTGTGCCTGGGTCTGTCCTTCATTATGTAGTCGTACACGTGACGGACGCACGCATCTATTACAAAATGCCCCCAGTGGCGCAAGCCAGGCGCAGGTGAGACGCACGCGTTCGCCGCATATGCTACCTTCATTCATGGTTTACACGCAGCGTCGACCATTCTCCACGGAAGATCTTCTGCAAACAGGCGCGTGCATCTGACGCGCAACTGACGCACGCATCTAGTATAAATTGTATTTCCGCGTACAATCAGCACAAGCAACAGCTACATAGATGGCTGTGTACAGGCCTGTGCGTACAGGTCCCCGAGGACGCCAGTCGTGACGTCCTCCACACCGCTCGCGGCGGATATCCCGCCGCGTGTTTTCGGAGTAATGTGTAGTTGCGGACAAGCCTCATACTTCACGCTTATTACTTCATGCTGATCGAACTGTGTAAAGACCATGTTTTTTTTTATCTGAAACAAAGCCAACCTGACATCTTCCTGAGTGAGTTGAAGTTTTGAAACTGATATTTTCGATTATCATGTCCTTCACTCGTTTTTTCCTCTTTTCTAGTTTTTTATTCCTAGTTCTCATTTCCGTGTTAGTGCACCGGCAGGGTGGACACGTTAAAACACATCAACACAAGTTTTTATAGCCTTATGTCACGTCAGGAAAAGACGCGATTATTCTCGTTTTGGCTATTATTCTCGTTTTGACTATGTCTCCCACAATTAAATAGGTGAAAACTTGTCTTTCCTAGTCTAGATGTCTGCGCCCTCTCACTTCCGCGTGCTGCCTTGTAGTTGTTCAAGAACTTCGTAAACGTAAAAGTCTGTTGCTTCAGGGTCACCATCGTCTCTAAGAAATATCCTAACCTGAGGGTTACGTAACTCACTTGTTTGGAAAACACAACTTTTTCTTCCCCACCCTTCCTCTAGTTTTTTTGTTTCGTGGCACTTTGTGTAAATACCTTTTACTAGTTTTTTTTTCATGAAAATAGTTCTGCTATCGATTGTTTTTCTATCTTGAAATCCCTGCTATAGCGAAGGAATGTCACTACAAGTAGGCTGGGATAATGTGTCACTTTGATCAAAGATTTGGGTCAGCCTTCGCTCTGCATCTGCTGTGACGGCATCCGATTGATTTCACAACAGGAACACAAACTAAAATTGGCTTTCCATACAGAAGTTCGGAACAATGTATCACATGTGCATCGGCCATTGTCATCGCACGACTTCTCGCACTTGTACAAGTGCGGTCTCACATGCCTTTTTCCGCAGGTTCTTATCAGTTCTCTTCTAGCCGCTCACGTGGACGTTATAAACAATGTTTCTTGCCTTTCCATGTATGCGCGTTTTGTTGCGGGACCTTTTTTCTTTCTTTTATTGCATATTCTAGATTATTTGATGATAACGAGATCTGACTCTGTTGTTGATATTGTCGATCCTCGACAATACCGCTCGTTTTGCTTTCGTGGCGAAGGACGAGCGAACTTCGTGATCAGTGCCAAACATGCTTCTTCAGGAATACGGTACGTCTTTTGTGCTACTTGAGTTCCCCACATTTTTTTTTAAAATTTCTTGGTATCATATGCTTCTACGTTCTACATGAGCAGACATTCTCAAAGATGTGGCTCTGCAAGACCATACTGCAAGACTATATTACATCTCACAATTTTTCTATCCATCTGTGAGTGAGCTCTCTTCATGAAAGTGAAAGTTTCAGGATTGTTTGGAGATTTGCGAAAGCGCGGAAGAGTGGGCTTATAACATGGAAAGCAAAGAGCGAGTTAGTCAACCAATATATGGAGAGAATGGTTTCTCCTTTCTTTGATTCGGTCTTCCTCGTTAATCCGAAAATCATCGAAATGAGAGTCGAGGACGTACATCAACTAGCAAAGGTATGTCTTGCTTCTCATCCATTTCACTACATTTTATATTCGTGGCTATAAAAGATACCATTTTCGAATCTGTGAAGGGTTTTATTACATTTGTCCGTGTCAGGGTAATAACTGCTTGCTTTTCATTGATGTTCTGCTTTGCTTATATTCTTGTTGTCTCAAAAGTTGTTTAAATATTCAAAGTTTCAGGGGTGAAGAAGCTGTGACTGCGAGACAATCCAATTTTTTCAGATACCATCCCTCCCTGCAAATCTGAAACTCGAGACTTTCGATGAAATCGTAGCGCTCCCGAGTGACCTTTCGTTCCTGCCATTGTCAAATATACCTCGAAATGTGCTCAGATTGTCCGCACTAGAGATGCTTGATGCTACTAGGATACCTAAGCACTTGATTTCCTACATTGGACCAACAATCACAGTATGTATGCATATCAAGTAATTTTTGTTGCGTTCTTTTTCCTCTAAATGTGTTCTTTCTCAAGAACCTGTAAGGAAAGATTTCAGTTGGAAATTAAACCGAAGCAAGGGTTCTTCCAAAACCATCTCTCCCTTGATCTGCCTTACTGCAACAACTGCATACTACAGGTATGTAATGAATTACAGTAAATCTGCACAAATTTCTGTCTGGCTGGAAAGTATTATTTCCTTTGCTAGCATTGCTGTCATAGTTTTTAGTGATACTTTCAGCTCGAAAAATGTGGATCGAATCATTATGAGGAGATGTACGATTTTTGTCCCCTTGATTTGTATTCTGGAAATTTTGCAAGAATGAAATCCTCCTTAGAGGCCCTTCTTAAAGTTCCGCACAGAAATCTCCGGCTTTTCATCGACGGCAACTTGGTGAGTGATTTCTTATCCAAGCATCTATCGAGCTTTCAATTTTTCCAAATTACCACTATGTTCTGTTGTGCTGTTGTTCAGATGCACTCGGATGAGTCTGCTCTAGACCCGGCACTTTTTACGCCCACTCTTTTTCCCAGTGGACAAGGAAATGTCGATGATTTGCTCACCGCTGTAGGTGTTATTGCTCTGATTTCATATAATTTCTGATGTTCGGTAACTTTCTTTCTCTATCCAGATGTGCCTAGTGCTGGCTGGTTGCTATGATATCCATGATTTCTCACTACGAGATCACTCAGTTTTGGGCCAGATTTTAGCTGCACAAAAGATCGATTCTGTAGGCATACTCAGAGCTCACCAAATTTTCCAGAGCTTGCCAGCCTTCGTCCAGGTATTGCATACATTTTCCAGACATTAACGTGTTTCATGAGTAGAGCATTGCTTTATTTAGAAAGAACTTCTGGACAAAAATCGTCTGCCTGTCAGAGGTCTGGAAGTTCTAGAAGCAACAGACGACCGTGCGCTGCTGGAGAAATATCTCCTAGCTGCAACAATGAAGGACTGTTCCGTGCGTTTTATTCGCTTGATTTCTGTATTTTCGGTCTTTACTGTAGCTATAGTTCATGAGAGTCCGACCTGGTTGTATAACGAAAGATACAGTGTCGATCATTGGATAACTAGGATCAATCCGTATCTTTTGTTATCCGTTTTAGTATAAAGCAGTGTAAATGCAGCTTTTTTTTCGTCGTTTTCGTTGTTGCTGTAGTTTACTTGGTCTCCTGTCGGAACGGTAAGTTCGACCGCATCGTCGATTTTCTCTGCTTAGGCTGGAAAATATCTGGCGTGCTAGTGGTCGTCACCTATATACTCAAAAATTTCACAGAGTTCTTTGTTGCACGCACTGTAAGCGTCGTAGTGTTTTTTTTTTCGTGATGTTCACACGGACGAAAAAAAACATGTTGTATCATGCGGGCCACCTTCCTTCACATCCTTTTGATTCCAATAATCTCATTGTCAGTTGACTAGCTGTTTAGCAATTAACTGATTTTGCCATGTAGAATTTCCGTGTCTCATATTTGGATTCTAGCTCGCCCAAGTCATGGAACTCAGTGTCTCTGTTGAATGAGGCTTAGATGCGAATTGCGAACAACATATCCATTACCGAAGTTTTCGTTCAGGTAATGGCTTCTCTACGGCTTGTTCCTTCTGGAACGTACCGTGTAGCATCCAGTGCTGATGATCCTCAAATGATTAAATTGGCGAACGGTGAGTTTTGCATTTCGTTGACTTGTTGGTATATCCAGTGCAGTAGGTACTGCACCAAAGTGGGTGCAAATGAAAGGAGGCACACATCGTCGCTGCCTCGGGTGATAATATTCCTTTCAAGGTTTTTGCTATTTTTCGGGGCGTGAACCTTCAAACTGCGCATTTCATGTCCGCTCTCAGTGAAGCAGGAGCCGCTTGATAGCTACCTTATAAGTATAAGCTACCTTTCTATTCGTGGTACCCAAACCTGCGTTACAATCTCTGCTCTTATTTTTCAGTGCTCAGTATGCCTTAACCATCTTTTTTTTTCTCTACTTTCAATTTTATTATTTCTTCGTTTTTTTTTTGTGGAAGATTCATTTGGAATGGGAGGTCCAAATGTAGTAATAATTTGGAGGGCGGGGGAGAGGGGGGGGGGGGTTGACCATGCCATTTGTAATGCAGGGCTTCATCTGCTTGACGAATCTTTTTTTAGTATAGATGCATTTCCATCAATGAACACAAGCTGGTGCTGTTTTGAGGCCTGCATTCGACATACACAGATATTTTTTGGGCCTCCTTTTATGTATTAACCTCCTCAGTGAAACGGAAACAGAAATGTTTTACTGACTAGACAGCGGTGTGAGGAAATCGCACAGGCACTTCGGATTGAGGCATTTGGAGATTGCCTCCAACTTTGGCAAACCTTTTCCGCGGTCGTAGCCACGAATTTCCCCACACTCCGTAATTTTTCGCTTGTTCCAAATGCAGAAGTTCGGCTCGGTGTTGCTCCGTGGCTGTACAGAGGTTCGGTCGCTATTGTGGTAGTTGTTTGAAAACCCTCCATTCTAAGAACAGTTATACTTGAAGGATTAATCTTCCCTTCTATTTTCGCATGATCATTATCTTCCAAAGAGTTCCGCGGATGCTCCGGTAGTACCGTGGCGGATGGTGTCTCCGGAATGCTCCTCTGATGAGCGGACTGCCCGGAAACTGTTTGCCAAGTTTTCTTATTGACATATATACCAAATCTCTTACTTTTAACAGGTTTTGTTTTCTAAATTGTTTAAACTTCAGGTTTGTGCTTCGCTTACTCTGTGAAAATTGTTGACTTGGATCCAAAAAGTCCTAAGAACCTCGTGAACGCTTTTGGAAGATTTATGGCTGGTGTTAAGCTGATTCGCTTGGAAGCGGTCACCAGGCCACCTTGTGTTCGTCCGTAATGCAGGATGGAAGACTCCATACCCTATATATTCTTAATGAACAGTACTTGGCTGCCCATTACAAGCGGTTCTGTATATGATGCAATTCCGCACTATGCAGTATATATCACTGCTGTGTCCTTTTACTGGTGCTCTTATTGTTTTGGCAAGTCTCATTACTCATTACTTGCTCAATATCTTACCGCTGTCTATACCCTTTTCCCTTCTCTTAACGCCTGCTCTTTTTGCATAGCTGTCCAATTCCCTTAGTTTCCAGGATGGAATTTTGCTGCAGGTCTGATTTGTTGTGATTAGACCTTGTTCTCATCTAACATCGATTGAGTTCATCGATCACTTTCTTTCTTCACGTGATATCCATTCCATGTACAGCTTTTCTTATCTTCATTTCAGTCCGGTGTGGTGTAACCTGGACAAGCGTCCTGAGTTATTCTTTATCTCCTGTGATGTTATCGAGTAACGGATTAACTTTTTATGAAGTTGTGATCTAAATACGTAATGTTTTTTTTTTGAATTTGATGAGTTTGATGTCGAAATATATTACGGATTATGCCAAACATATTTTTGTTGTATCTCATCAATCCTGTGAAATACCTTTTGTGGCCGGTCACTTTAACCAACTGAGATAACCTGTTTTGTTAGTGCCGTTGCCTCGTGAGTAATGTTACATAGGTGCTTTCTACTAATCAGTTGTTATAATAAAAATAATAAAGAGTAATTATAAGGAAAGCTGCATGTTCGACGAAGTGTAGGTTGTTTTCTACCGATTTTCTATTGCTTCATGACAAAAATGGAGATTGAAATATTGAAACTGAATAAAATTTATCACAAGACTTGGGGATCTAGCCTGTTTCGAAAAGACGGGAGTCCGGTATAACATCTTTACACTGAGTTATTAGCCTGCTCCATGTTATGCCTTGATACCTCACCAAAATGGAAGGTTTGCTGGCGCCCGCTCGGTATACCCGAAGATCAACGGCAGTCAAGTTGATCAAGGTGACCTCACCAAGTACGGAACGCATGTTTTTGTGCATTATTTTCCTTGATCCCCTCAACTCACGGCGCTTATGAAGTGAGTGCTGGTAGAGGGTCATTACATTCTGTGGAAGTATCGCATACTGTAGGTTTAGGAGAAAAAAAGCACCGAAACTCAAAGTTTAGCCCTTGGCTCTACAGATTGAATTAATGGTATGATGTGTTGACATTCCAAGTGTTTGCTACGACTGTTAACACTTACTATAATTGGTCCGGACTGTTTATGGGTAATTTGAAAGAGTTAGTTTCTGAATTGGATATATATAGGAAACTCCAAATGTACGTAGACAAGAGTCGGCGGCGCGGCTCTCATGGGCAGAGACGCAGGTGCTCACTATGCTCAGCTCCCGTAACTCTGCCCAAGAGAGCCGCGCCGCGGTCCTGACTCTTGACTGCGTCCGTTTGGAGTTCCCTGTATATAGGTAGAACCTGCTAACTTCTGCAATGCTTACCCTCTCTTCATACATTCGTCGTTCGATCGACATTCTACAGATATGGTCTGTTAGCTCAGAGAGGACCGATGCAGTGGCTTTGTCTGCAGTTACCGCCGCACTAGTTCCATAAAAGTTATTCATGCTTGCGGCGCGTCAAAGTTTACGCGCCTAGACAAAACTCCACGAAGTTTTCGTGCCGACCCAAAGTGGCGAAAATGGAAACGCGGTTTGTTCGCGCGGCAGTCGCAACGGCGAAACTAGGAACAGTGATAACCTGCCAGGATTTGTCTTCTACCTCCTTCCTTTGCACTGTGTATCGGCGCGTAAACTTTGACGCGCCGCAAGCATGAATAACTTTATAGATAGGAGAACGCTGATGAATGGGTGTAGAAGGAGACTTTACTAAATGGCAGTAGGGAAACATTAAAATGGAAGGAATCACACCAAATACGCACTGAAGAAAGTGAACACTGTGATGAGGACGTGATTGTAGAAAAAATGACTCCGTCGACCCTCTTTGAGCTACTGGACTGTAACTAGAGATAGCGATCTACCATTCGTAGATTAGAGAAAACGATACCGAATGAAGATTAGCGTTGTGGAAATAGGTATGGCTCATGGTTGAGGCCCATAAATACTGCAGTACTACGTATGTACAGGAAGCTCCAAATGTCCGCAGTCAAGAGGGCGTGGCCACGGCGCGGCTCCTTGATCAGCCACATGCGCTCTCTATGCTGCCTCTGGCTTCTCTGACTCTGCAGCCAACCAGTGGCAGCATGCCGAGCGCCTGTGTCTCTGTCTAAAGCCGCGTCGTGGCCACGTCCCTCTTGACTGCGGACATTTGGAGCTTCCTGTATATACAGTAGGCGTCGATGAGGGTGCGTTTTCCGCGACCTCGAGAAGCATGCGGCGCCACCGCGCTGCTCGTGCTAGAATCTTCTCCGCAACAACAAGCCATAGGGCTTTCTTGACATTTGGTTAGCTTTCTTGATAGTAAACATCAAATATGATGATAAACTGTGGTGAGTTCTTGAAAAAATGATTGCGCTTTACAGTGCCAAGGATGTGTATGTAGGGCATGGGCATGATCTGTCCCAAACGCAATAATAGTTGGCTGTCCGTGCACGTTACCTGCTTTCCTCTCTCCTCCCTTAACTCCTTGCGCGCTTTCCGGCTGTCTTTCTCTCTGACGCCTTTCCAGCTGTCTTTCCCAGTGCAGCAGACTATAGATCAAGCAACTTAGGCGAGGATTCCCTCTTCATGAGTACCCTGGATGATGACAGAAGCACATGATATCTCAAAGACAAACCAACTTTAGTGTTGTCACAGCTCTTCGTACAATGTTTTTCTGCACGTTCTTTGATAGCTTCGTGTCATCGATCACGAGTTGTGTTTGTCGTGATTCCGACATTAGCTGACATCTTGAGATGTTCTCAGTCGTTGTCATTAAGATGAATCGAACTTCCTTCTTCTCAGTAATCGAAGCTTCGGAAGTGCTCCTAACCCATGGTGCGTCTGCTGATTGATCGAATTTTCGTGGAGCACGTGATACCTGACGTGTATCGATGACCACGCGACTGTTCCCTCCCACAGCGACGACAAAGAACTATCAGCCACATAGCAATGCTAACTTCTATACTCCAGGTGCAACGCGACGGTTGCTATCTCAGCTGATAAGACTTTTACGCGACGATGTCGGCTTAATGCTGAGTCAGTCCCGTCTCTGCAACCGTCATCTTGAGTCAGTTCACTTTCTGGAACATCGCCGGAAGTTCTACATCTCGCAGTAAAGATGTTGTTTTCTTCCTTTCTTTTCTCATCATTTCTAGGCCTTCATTCATTTCCATCTGCTGTCAACTACTATTGCTTTGGCGGTGTTACCAACTTTGTAGTTCATACATCTTTGTAACCACTAAGTGTTTAGTTATGGAACATTAAGCGCAAACAGGGTTTGTGCTCAATCTCATTGCATCTTCATCATCCATATTTCTTACCTTTCGTGACCAAGACGTGACTTCCCCAAAATGCGAGTCCGATTGAATTCGAATGCTCTCGTCCAGGTAGGCCACACTTCCAAGGAGTGGAGATTTTTTATTGCGTTTTTCCTCGTAGTCTGTTGCTCAAAATGCAACCGTTTGGCTAATTGCTTAATCACGTTCAATAATTTTCGAAAAGTTATTCTGGCAGTACACTGGCACAGCTTCGCTTTCTAATTATGAGCACACGGCTGGCTTGAACGGTCTTGGAGTACTCGATCATATGGTCAGTTTAGGATCCCCGCCACCCTCTCAAATGCTCACACTTTCCAGCGTTCTACTTTCTCTGCCGTTTCTCCAGCTATCGTCCCCACTGGAACAGACTGTAATAGCATTGAAAAAGGTTTATCATACTGGGCACAGCTGTCTGTTTCTGAATAGCGCATGCTGTTCCATGATGAACAGTTATCTCTGGCTATCTCTAACATCTCGACTAAGGATGGACTTAATAGAAATAACAATGTAAAGGGAGAGTGAGAGTTGGGAAAATCGACCAGTTTCCGACCAATGGAGTGTACGCATGTGTTGTCGGCAACTGTGGATAATGTGATCAGCAATTAAGTGTACATATCTGCAGTTCATCAGAAACTATGGGACGGATGAAGCTGGTGGGAAATCTAGAGGGGGCGCGGCCAACTTGTCAGGATACGCAGCTGTTTGGAACAAAATTAATGAAGGAACTCACTATATGCAAAGATAATGTTAGGAGTGATGTTGAGGTGGTAGGAAGGTATGTGAATATTTAAAAAAAAGTTCAACAATAGTAGCTATTCCAGCCGGCGTATGCTGCTAAGTTGGCTGCGCAGCCTCTACATTTCCCCCTTTACACAGCTTTCGTGTGACTATATTCCTGTGTAGGGCAATTTATACTAGGATGCGTGCGTCAGAGGCGAATCCTTCCCATTAACTGGGAACAGGAGTCGTAGTCGGACTTCGAAGCGTCGGATTTCAACGAGGATCGATGCCCATCTTTTGTCCTCCGGTCGGATCGGACCGCGGCGCACTATAAGTACAGTCTGTCCGGAACGATGAGCCCGCCTACGCACGCGGGATCGAGAGGCGGCCACGCTTGCCGGCACTCCATGTCATCACCTCTAATCTGCGTATCACATTTCATTGTTATCATCACAATGATTTGGCTGTGACGTGGACGACGTGGAAGATAACAGCATACGTCCCAGCCGCGCCGCCTCGTGGTCCTCGCGTGCGTGGGCGAACTCGTCGTTTCTTACAGAGTGTATAGTCTGTTCCACGGGGGGAAGATGAGAAAACGCCGCAGAGAAGAAGAGGGCGGGAAAATGCGCAGAGATTGGGGAGGGTGCAGAGAGAGGCAGATACCGTGCACGAATACTCAACTATCATCGCTGGCGAAACAGACTATAAAACTAATGCGAGTTGTGCAATCACAACTGACATTATCTGTAGCAGAACTATAGAAGGTGATTCATCATCGGATCAGTTTTCTTTAAAAAAAAAAAGAACTTTCGTCTACACTTTGCTTGAAATGGTTACTTGAGGCCCGGATCACAAAAGTCATACTAGATTTGTACCATAGCCGCGATTCTGTAAAGCTACGGTGAGAATAATGTAAGAGAATAAAACGAAGTGATAGCTTGGGATGAAAATGGCAGTTGCATTAGCTCCAGCCTAAATAAATGGCTTTACGAACTTTGCATAGGGAAGTTATTTAGGGTGCTGAACACGAATATCATATCCATTTTGCTTCTTAACCCCATTCTTGTAGAGTTACGGTGGGTATACTGTAGATACGAGTATGTCACGGAATCCCCTCATATTTATTTATTTATTTATTACATGAGTATACTCATGTGAACAGATGTAGAACCAGACATGTACAAGGAACATCAGTATTAGAAATTTGGGATACAATTGGGAGAATTGGTATAAAGAAAAGTGGTGATGGAACTTTGCGAATAATCTCAGACAAGTACCGGTTAATTATGTTCCTGAATGAACGAACGCTGACTGGTATCCCTTACTTTTTACTTAACTTATTGTTAGCTTAACTCATATCTTGCATAGTGGGGTCGTTTTATGCTCTGATCACGATTATCAACGTTATTTTGCATGACACCTTTAGTTTCTCTCTGAAATTGGTATTTTCTCTAGATTTCCTGCCGTTTACCTGCCGTTTCCCTATGAAAATGGGGTTACGGTACAAAATGGATACGATATTCGTGATCAGCACCCCAAATAACCCCCGTAGACAAGATATGAAAGAATTCTGTAGGATGCGGTACCTACAGTATACCTACCGTAACCCTACAAAAATTGGTTACGGTACAAAGTGGACACGATATTCGTGTTCAGCACATCGAACAACCCCCTATGAGTTTCAGCCCAAATTTTTCCCAAGTTTTTGGGTCCGTGAAAGTGGAATAGTGCCCGCGGGCGAAACGCACATCCTCTGCGCTAAAAGCAGGACGTTTCAGAATTGTCATTACAACACGTCGTGTATAGTGACACGCGTTAGCACTTTTGCGCAAACATTTACCATGACAGCACAAAGCATTGGGTGGTCACAAACCATGCTGAAAATAATCATAACCATACTCAATTAAACTGAAATCCGGCGAGCGCAGCCGAAGGGTGGCCGAGTTTGAGCATCACAGTTCGGCTACGACTGGCACGCCCGCTAAATCCATTGAAAAAGAGTACATTCCCATATTATTGTTCTCTTATAGATATTGTATAGGATGCACCTTTTTTGTTCAGTTCCCTCGTATCGCCGCGGATTGTGTAGATACGGAATCGGCGAAGGTCGCCACTTGCTGGTGGGGCGACGCAGCATTCGCACATCGTATGCGGCTGTTGCCTCAATCCATTGCTGCTGCTCTTTACCGCGACCCTACGACATTCGCCACAGCTAATTGCAGAAGAAGTTCTGGAGTAGCACATCGCATGGAGGTACATCATTTTCAACCATTATTTTGAACGTTTTTTTAGTTTGACTTTCTCACCCTCTTAGTCTCCTTTATTTTGTTTTCTTTGTTTTTTTTTCAACGGTTACTAAAGTGTTATCTAAGAGAAAGTCTAGGGAACTAGACAGCTAAGACAACTTCATTAATCTTTTCAATATTTTTTTTTGCAAATGACTATGCGAAACAACTATTCATGCTCCTTTCGTTATAGTTTACATTCAGAAGCCAACCTTTCGACCTAAAAAGGTGCTCATCTTGAGCAAAATCACGCGATATGAATTTGAAAAACGTCTGCATAGCAACGTCGACGACAAGCAGCTGGAGACACTGGTAAAGCTATTCATACAATTTTATTGTCGTTCTGCATTCGTTTTCCAGTGCCATTTCTGTCATTTTCAGTTGAGACGTCGTGGATCCGACTATCACCAGTTACTTGCCAAACACCAAATTCATCATGATTACCTGACAACCATTAAGTCTGAGCTCGAGTAGGTTTTTCTTTATTACTTGGTTGTTATGCATTTTTACATTCGGTTGCATTCGTGATAAGTGCGTGCATTTGTTGTTTTTCTTTTCCCCATCTCTCGCTTTTGTGCTCGCATTCTTCATTGCTTTATTTGTTTTCGCAGATATTGCATCGAGTGTTTCATTGTTGAGAATGGCAACAGGTTAATTGCTTATACACACCTCATTCCATCTGTTTGAGTAGATATCGAATCTTAGAATGTAATGTACATATTCATGTCATGGGACAATGAAACTTAATGCACTACCTTGTGGAGAAGTGACTTTAAAGCCGTTTTTTATTTGGATTTTGGGTATACCAGTTTGAATACTTTGGATTTCCCTGAATCTTCCACTCCCGAGAGAATGTCATAAACACAGCTCAAAGAAACGTTCGCTTTTGAGGCTTGCCGGATTTTGAGATTTTGAAGGACATAGAATTCATATCCAATGATAAAGTAGCGTGAAACATGCGAGAAATCTGCGAAATCAGGACGCTCTTTTCCATGTTTTTGAATGCTCGAGCAAGGACGTCTGTCGCGCTTTCTGAATGCAAAGTACGCCTGCGCAACTTGACGAGCATTACCTTGTGTTCTTCTCACTGTTGTCCAAGTGGTGGTTCACTTCGTAAGCATAATATGTGTTTTGATCGACGTAGATGTGATAATAATTTCAGAGAAGCGGGTGTAGAGTCGAGAGTTGTTCAGCGGTTTGGCTATAACGAAGAAGCTGTGCAGTGGGCAGATGCTGTAATGACTGCTGGTGGCGATGGCACATTTCTTCTTGCCGCGTCACGAATTCGCCAAAGGGATAAGCCAGTGATAGGCATTAACACCGATCCTCAAGGGTGTGTATCTTCGAAAGTAGTCGTTTATTAACTTTCGCATTTTCTTTTTATAGCTTATTTCTAGATCCGAAGGTTATATGTGTTTGATGAGAAAACTGCCGAAGGAGCATTTTAGATCAGCTTTACAACGTTTGCTGGATGGAGATTTCAGGTGAGTCTGTGCATTCTCATTGAATTTCAAAATTTTCCGTCTTTTTATGACCAATGTGTTCAGCTGGTTATATCGCCAACGCATTCGTATCACGTTGAGCGGTGATGCGCAGAATGGAGTTGGTGATTCTATTGACTTGCATGACCGACAGCTGAATCAGGAACCATCCACGACTCGATGGTCGGATTCCCTCTCTATGCCCAGCTCATCCGTACATCAAACTGCACAACAGCGCTCCCCTCGGTGTAGTGACACGGAATCATCTTCGAATGCGGCGAAAAAATCGAAGTTGGTTTCAGTTTGTTGTCAGCTTTTTGTTCATCATCGTTGTTCATTTTCCTCTTCAAACGTGCGATCAGGTAATCTGTTCATCCTTGATATTGTCCCCCATTCATCCTCACTCTTCTGCTTTCTCGGAAGATACGCCGTGAGATTACACTTGCAATGCGCCAACGCTACTATTAGTGCTATCAGTTGTTTGTACTTGTTCTTCTAGAACCCTTGAAACAACAGTATTTTGACACTGATTCTTCAAAACGCTTTTGTTCCAACAGGAATAGTGTTGTAAAAATTCCGTTTAGGAAACGTCCTCGCTCTCCATTCGAGAGGGTGACAGTGCAGCTGCCAGTTTTGGCGTTGAACGAGGTGTTCATTGGTGAAAGCTTGTCATCTAGAGTTTCATACTATGAGATACAGATCGACGATGGCAAAATGGTGAAGCAAAAAAGCAGCGGGATCGCTATGTGCACAGGTTTTTCTTTTTGTTTTTTTCCACAGTTGGTCTTTTTATGCTCACTGTTTCTGATTTATCCATCTTTTAAATTGAAGAATAGAGAAATTTATCTATGTGAGTAGAGTACATATCAATCCCAGTACCTTATTTGGATATTCAGTTTGATCGCTTCTGTAATATGGTGCCTTTCATGAAACCTTGCAAATATAGCGAGAAAACTCCGAAATTTGAATTATTACCGCTATAATGCTCTCGCTAATTTACTTTCAATAAATCAGTAGAGTTACGGGCACTTTCAGTAGTTTCCATTGCTGTGCAGATCGCATGCTAACCCAATTAATGATGGCTCACTGAAGTTTAGCTTACTGGGTGAGTGGAAGATATGGTTGTTGTGACATCTGTGATGCCTACATTTTCATCGTTAGTGACTAGGTAAAGCGCTATAGATTTTTGCGGTGTATCCACCTCTACAACATAGTGTAGAGGTGGCTACACCGCGAAAATCTATAGCGCTTTACCTACACCATAGGGAATGGAGGTGTTTTGATTTTGAGTATTCAACGAGAGTGTGAGAAGTACTCGATAGCTTGCAATCTGCACAATTATCATTCCATACGTGAAAATTTGCATCTCTTGCTAACCTTATTTTTACCGCTGCACAACTGTAACTCGAGATTTCTATACCTCCCTCTTTTCTTCAGTGAGTTTATTAATTGTGTGCTTTCCATTTACAGCAGCAGCCTTGTGCTTAGATGTTGCCTGCGGTAATTAAAATATAGCAAATATCTGCAGAAATTCATTGTAAACCTACTTAGTCCTCTATATTATGCACAAGTGATTTCAAACAAGAACCTTAGAATAAGCTGTCCTTCATTATGCTCAAAAATAATGGATTGAAACAACCAAGTTTGCACTGATCCTGCTCAAGGAACATACGTTTGTTTCCTAAGTCTTTTTTCAAGTTGTTTTTTCAAGGAACGGGTTCTACTTCGTGGTATTTCAATATCAACAAACTGACTGAACAGTGCGTCTCCGAATTACTTCGCATAGTTTCAGATCGCTGCGAGGTAGGTGTAATAGTTTCTTTATTTAAGAAGCACACGTGGACCCTATCGCTAATATCATACTTTGCCTTTTGTCTGCTCTACTCTGATGATCCACCACAATGTTTAGGTTAGTTTACCGGTAGATGACAAAAAGGTGGTGAGCGATATATGCACAACGTTCAACCAACAACTGATATTTTCACCCGACTTGCGTCGTAAGTCCTTATTTGTTTGAATCACTACCTATGTTTTATGAAGTGTTCCATTTAGGCATGGCATTCACTGTGCGGGATCCCATTTTCAACGCAACATTTCCTCCGATAACACCTCGAGGTTTTGCCGAGAAGATAGTTGTGAAAAGTCGTGGTTACGATGCACACTTGGTATAATATATATCAAAGGCTCACCCTCCAGTGGAATTTTTCATTCAACTCATTTTTCATATTCAGGTTGTTGATGGAGGTGTTTCATATCGATTCAACGACGGAGCTGAAGCTTCCCTGGAAGTTCACGAGGAGGATGCACTACAAACGGTCATATTTAGATAACTAAACAGCAACAGCATTTCGAATCCACTAACCGTTTAGAGCTAAATAATGCCATAAACACCGGTATTTCATATTTTGTTCTGAATGTGACCTTCATTTGAGCATGTGACCGTATCTTCACTTGAACATGTGTTACGTGTAGTTTTAATTCCCATAGATCACCGGTCATTTTCTTTGTGTTGTAGCACGTTTTCACTTCATGTTGTGCGTGGCTGACTTCTTTTTATCCCTTCATGATGTCTCATTGAGCTGATAGTGATTGAAAGCATAATGAAAATTGTTGGGTTCAAAAATTCATTTTTACCTCCAAGTTGTTTTTTTTTTCTGGAGGGGAACCTACGTCTTTTCCAAATGCCTCGACAAGTACGGAAACCACATTTGCATGCCTGTGACTGTACCATTTTTTAATGCCATTCGATGTCTTCTGGAACAGTGTAGGTTCAGTCGAATTGGCTGAAATGTAAGTATTTATTATACGGTTCTTGTATTGTTCTTATAAGTAATGAAAATTGATGTGTTTGTTGAGTGAGTCCACGTTTGTTCTCTCCAACGTTGGAGAAAAATTCAGGAGGTGTGAAATTATGAGGACGAGGGCTTGTGGATACAGTGCGCAAGAAGTGAAAAAAAGATGTTTTATTTGTTGAGCAGATGTAAGATTTATATTTAAAAGCCTCTGTATCAACGGCATGCAACAAACGCCATTTAGGGCTGCTTTCGCGGATGCTTCTACAAATTTAGTGTTTCTCAAAAGTTCTTGCCTCACGCTGAACCGTCCGTCAGCTTAGGCACGTCACACCAGGTATGATAATGCATAGGTGATGCGGTGCGGCTTAGCAGATGGGCGGTGAAGCGTGAGGCAAGGATTTTTGAGCGGGACTGTACACGCTCTTTTAATTGTATAGTTGTGCAAAGTAATCAAAATGCGATGACTTTTTTCGGCATTGATTTCGCCGGTATAAAGGTGGAGAGCATTTGAATGGCCAAAAAAGTAACCATCTACTCGTACCAATCCGTTCTGAGTATCTCTTCCCTTTTCAAAGTCTTTTTTGTAGGGAATTTCTGAGCATTCATTATCGACAATGTTTGTCTTGACCAGAGGTGTGCGGATGTGAACTTCCGAAAACGGAAATTTCCACACATCCCTGGTCTTTACTCAGGCATAGGTTTTGGTTTTTTTTAAAGATAGCTGGTTCCACCACCTCGTACATATCTAATTTTCATCGTCTGTATTTTTTTTTCAAAACGCGTCGATTTCGAGTGCTACAAGGTGTTACTTGTAGCGGGAAGTTTTTATCATTCACGATCAAGTGTAAAACCCGTTGCGCACGAAAAAAAGTACACCTAAGCGTGATCGGCTTACGCTAGATGAGCAGGGTCAAGCACGTTTTGATAAATTATGAACGGGGGGTCGTATGGTGGGCGGATAAAGGGGGGGGGGGGGGAGGGGTCGTGGAGATGGGGGATTGTGATTGTAGTGGAGAATTCGTGTACTTCTTTTGAGGAAATTTATCAGCTGAGGGGCACGGTGCACCTTATCACATGCTAAGGCTGTGGAGAGAAACGCATGAGAAAAACAATGGAACCTTTACAAATGCGGCTGGACGAGCACCGCAGGGCATTAACGAACCCTTCCTCCTACGCGTCAGAAAGCTTTTCAAAACATCGCACTCTGAAACACACGTACCAGCGTGCTCCAAATGTGAATACTCTGGAAAGGAAAATCATAGAGGCGCTGGAAATAAAGAGGCACAATTCAGAGATAAACAACGAGGAGTTGCATGATGTGTAACACTGCCACTATAGTCCTCGAAGACTGTAGCACCCTGCGTCGCAAGAAATTCTGGATCGAAGAATAGATTCAGGTGCAAGACCTTTGGACCAACCTAATACTGTATCAAATTTCATCGCACTCGTGAGGTGAGACATTTAAGTCATGAGTTCTTTCCAATGTAGCCAGGCCTTCTTCTGTATTGTCATGCATACTTGCGCTTTTCGTAATCTCACATCAGTTGTTACATTGTAGCACGTGCTAAACCGCTGGACCATCACATTCACAATGTGGTGTAAGACAGTTAAAGGCTGTTCATGCCCTCAAGTAGTCCAAGCAACTCCCGGATCCCACATTTCAAGAAGTGCACAATAGACGCATTCATTGCAGAACTGCTGGAAGGAGGGTGACGCGCCCGAGAACCCTTTGATTTTGCAGAGAATGATGAATATACCAGTCAGGAAGCCGGCTCTGGAATGCTATAAGCACCAGGAGAACCAGGTTCACTTGCAAAATTTTTCGTTTTTCGTTCCGACAGATCATAGTCACTTTCACCTCCGAAAACTCGTACAAATGGCTTGTAGATCACCTATCTCGAACCCGTGAACTCTTTTTCATTTCAAAAATTTGCACGAAAATACAGTTAGTAAAGCAAATCATGCTATGTGACATGAAAAACCACGGAAATTTTTATTAAGGAATGACTATGTACAGACACATGACATCTTCACTAATTCTTGATATTTGATGGAAGAAAGGAAGAAGATATCCAAAGAAGATAAATAGCTTTTGGAGAGGGAGAAATTTGTTGAAATCTGAAGAATAGCTGAAGCGCACCGGATGAAAGTCACAGACTCTTGCACACACAGAATAGCATTTTTGAAGAGGTACGGACAAGCAAAGGGGTGATCTCGACAATCAGGCGATGTCAATGAATCGAGAATGACGGTAGCTGTCCAGATACACGCGCGATCGTCGCTTCGGCGTCACGTAGTCTTCAATTCGACGCTCGTTATCACAGTAGTACCTGAAGCAAAGCAGTACTTACAGTGCCTCTGGTCTAGGAAGAAAGCACAGAGGGTAGACTCCGCCTCCAGACTTACTTCGAATTTCTGTTCTCGTCCGTTTCCGAGTATTTTGTCTGTGGGGCGATGTAGGAATGACGGTATTCGTCAACATGGCCCGCTGGCGGTGGCAACTCAGAGACCTCCTGCCAATCGGACGAGTTCCACTGGACGAATACCAGAGCGACGGGCAGTTTTTCTGGCATCACAGAATGATGAGTGATGAGCATTTGAAGCGACGGAAAGTGCTTCTCGCAGCTCTGAAATCCGGGATATTTGATTTTTTATCTGTTCATTTGAGAAAAATGATTTTTATTTATTTGAACTCAGTAACTTTTAAATTTCTTCATATTTTCATGCGAATTAACTTTTAAATTTCCTCATATTTTCATACGAGTACTTCACGAGTGGTGCAGATTGCTCATTCTTCTTCAGATGGGGGATAAAAATTAAAAAAAAAAGATGTATGTACATGGAATAATTCATATGTTTCGCCTCAGGTAGTCGTAACTTATTCATCTTTCTATTTGTTTATTTGGTTGTGTACATATTTGTTTACCTATTTATTTACCCACTCCATTTCATTATTCATCCATTCGTTCCCACACAACTGCTGAAATATTTCCATTTTAAAACTACCCTTCCCATCCCGACACAAAAGATACGGTACAACTCGTCCCCACTGAGTATCTTACGCAATGATTGGCTAATGATGAGGTGTTGGCGTGTTACCGTATGCAGATCATTTCGAGTGGGATTACTGTAACGTTAATTCCCACAATCTAGTGATGAGCACCATTGCTATGCTAATCTGTTGTTGCGTAAACACGCGTAAACAAAACGAGCAGGTTTGAAAACTAAGAGATGGTGCAGGTCATACTGTATAGCTATAGAGTAGTATTGCGGTACGGTAAGTGGAAAATAGACGGAAGTATGAATGATTAAATTGTTACCAAAATTTTAAAGTTCCAAAAAAATTATTGAATAGATTTTTCCACTGCTCAGAAGGGAATAATGGAACATAGTAATTGCCCAATGTACAACGAAGGAGTTCGGAAAAAAAAGACTGACTATCTCAGCCCATACTTGCACATATTGGAAATATTTGCTGGAAAAATCCACGGACATAATATTGTACTGGGGAAAGGCTCCATGAGGCCACATGCCTGTCCAAGCGCATGCCGGGGTATGTTCTTTGGTGCCTCTCTTGGACAGCATGCATCATTAAGATTACCCAGGGTAAACAAGTTAACATCACACAAACTAACCTATCGTCAGCATGTGCTCCGACACATTCACCCTGGGTTATACTCAAAAACGAATAGAACATTAGATAGCTATCGATTTATCAAAAGTCTGTAGTTTGGATGTTCAAAGAAGTGGGAGAAATACAGTCCTTCAGAAGTAATAAGGAGGCATTTATTTCTCTATCTTTTCCGAGTATTTGAATTTCTCGGATCTAGTGCTGCACGAATAATTAAATGGATTGAGTTATTCGATTTTCACTCGGTCCTAAGTATACCATAGGTAATCTCAGTGATGCATCAAGCCTCTGGTCTGGCAGGAAACCCAGGCGATTGCTCACAGGGATTTACGCGCGCGTCTAAGCACGCAACTGACAAGAACCCTAGTGCAAGGTAAGTAAAAAAGTGAACCTTTATGGGATGAGCGAAGCTGCAAAAGGAACTACTACGATAGGAATGGGGAGTTTCTTCAAACTCAGCCGAAAAAAATACGAGTCAACACCTTGTAATTTATTTATTCACTTGCTTATTTATTTATTTATTTGATTGAAAGATGCATATAATTTTTTTTGCTTTTACTATGAACTAGGTTCACTGCTTAGTCCACTACTGAACCGTTTCCTACACTGATTCGTACTCTCTGAGCGCTAAATTTCCCTGACTAGTAATATGTAAAACATTTCAGTACGTAGACAAGTAAGAGAAGGATCAAAATTCAGGAAAATGCTTTTCGGTCCAACATTCACCCCAAAAAATGTGATATTTGAGAGTGATCCAAGAGTTTCTCCCATTTCTGAACTATTTTCTGATCTATAAATCTTCCCAAGAATTATTTCTATCAAGTAGCTCACCTTAATTCGATATCCATGCTGGTTCCGGATTATCAAATAGTGCGAAATACATGCTGGATTGTGCGTGGGCGGCACACGAACACTCAGCGCCAGACAGCGTCGTTTTGACTCCGAGTATCGAACTACGAAGGCTCCTTCACGCTGAGACAACAGATTGCGTACCAGCAATTCCCTAAAGATACGAATTGAACTTCTGATGAGCTACACCTGTGTTACAACGGTTATGACACCGGAGCAAGGTCACGTTAATGACGCAACATCTGTCGGCAGATTTTGGTGTTTCTGCGGATTTTGCGTGACGCTTTAATTGCTTTGGGGCATGCTAGGTATGCACAGGAGCTGCGAAATGCATGAGGATTTATTTATGGTTTTGGAGAACAAGTAATTTGTGGTTTACAGGCTGAAATAGTTGGAAAAAACGACACAATATCCAGATAAAGGAGGTGCTGATGGAGCCGACAATATCCTTCAATTTTTATCGAGGAAACTCGTCCATTCCGGAATGAAAGACACCTGCAGGAATCTTAGGACTTATCTCAAATGTGTATGAATGTTAGCGGGAGTTCACACAAGTAACCATTGCCTTACATGTGAAGTTATATTTTTTTAAATACTCATCTGATTTGACTTAAGTCGTCTTTAGGTTTTTAGCGTTCTCTTCTTAACGGCTCTAAGGGGCTAAGCCACTCTTGTTTCATTTTGCATTGGGGTGATACCCCTATAAGGTGTAAATAAATAAATCCGTCTAGACGTCTGGAAACTCTTTTTAGGAGCATGGAAACCCTTGATGCCAATGGTACCCTACCATACTTGTGATCGAATAAAAACCGAATAATTTTGTCACTTTGATAATAAATTTAGAAAGAGAATGGGAAAGCCCTAAAGCTCTTCTTCTCTCTCATACAGCAATGCTTACATGCTCATTGGTCTCTGATGTTGGAACATTGGAACTTTCCATTTATTCGAAATATTCGATATTCGACAGCAGAAATATTCGCATTCGAATAGGTGGAAAATTCGAATGTTCCAATATTGCATACCAAGACAGTTCTGTACGAAAGAGAAGAAGTGCTTCACCGCTTTCTCATTTTCGAATATCTGGATGTCCAGATTGTTTCCTAAATTATTAGCTAAAGTAAAGAAATTATTCAGTTTTTATCCACTCCTAAGTATGTAGCCTAGCCTTATTTTCCTGGATCTAGACCCTGCATAAACCCTAACCCATCGTGGCTCGACCTATTTGCCCACGTGTGCTGGCATCCGGACGTAGCGGCTTGTTTCATGCTATGCAGCTGTTGATTTGACCCGCGATGACTTCCATTATGGTCGCGAGCCTGATCCGTAGCTAATTGGCCATTTAATTGCACTCACCCTCGTACGTCTCAAGCAATTAACGCGATCATCCGATAAGTTCAAACATTTTAAACACGGATCCGCAAAATTGCCCCTTTGCACTCATGGACATGGTTTGAAAATCAAGAAGAAAAAAGATTCAGGAAAATTCCAAGCACTTGGCACTTGTTTCCCTCCTGCTTGGATGAATTCTTAGGAAATTTTAATTGAAATACAATAGAATGAGCTTCAAAGCTTCCACCAAGAAAAGTTGCCACTACTCATTTCCCTGAGGCCCACTGAATCAACCGAATTCTTTCAAGAATAGGACATACCTAGATGGCAACTTCACAAAGTAATTGACATTCTCCAATTGAGCCTGCAAAGCGTCGTCGATTGGATAGATCCACTCTCCTAATTTTTCGTCGTAAACCAGTACGGGTTCTGCTGGCTTCTTTTCCTTAGTGGGAATTGGCTCCTCTGGGACAGGCTGTAAGCAAAGACATTGGAATAAATCTCTTTTTCTGAGCAACTTCCGGAAACCTGACGAGAGGAGCTTACTCACCGAAGCAGCTTTGTTCAGGAATTCTTCTCGACGAATGTCTTTGCGTGGGGGAGAATCAACACTGCTCATCTGAAAAGAAATGCGCGATGAGCCAATTGGCAAGAAATTTCTGGAAATTTCAGGGAAAGGATTAGTCGTAGAGGTGTGGATATTGGTGGAGAAATATCATTCCTGGAAGCTTCTTGTACTGTCGATGCTTTTATTCTCAACTTCCGATGATTTATTATAAAGTAATCAGAAGAGTACTGGATCAAAGTTTCACTGCACGATGCCTTGCTTTTTTAAAATAAGGTTTTCTCATTGTTTCGTTTCATCCTTGTCATTATTCCTTTTAAAATGTCATTATTTCCTTTTCTCAAAACTAGTTCGAGTTTCCATGGATTTCTCCCGCGGTACTGTTCATTGTTTTCTACTCACATAAGCTTTAGTTTATGTAGTAGATATGTTCATAAGCCTCAATCAAGACATGGAACAGAACATTAATAGCGCCAGAGCAGTTACATATACTTGTGGGAGATGGGGACCAGTTCTCGCATCTGGCAGAGGTCGTGGCTCGCCGGTCCTTTTTAGTGAAAAATAATTAGTCGGCAAACTTCCGCCAGCACTATCATACCCGGATGCATCATCGGAAAGGTAGGTAATTCCATACTCGTTACCTATGGTAAACAGCTGGGTAAAAACAACATCACACATAGGTAAACATGTTGATGGATGCTTGGTAAAGGGTAAATCCAGGCCCGGTAACACGTTCACCGTGGGTAATCTCAGTGATGCATCCACCCCAGTATGTCCATGCACTACCAGGAAAAGCAGGCGATGACACCTCATCATTGTGGATAATCACCAGAAGAAAAAGCTCAACGAGTTTACTCTGAACCATGGATAACATCCACCGGTAAGAGCCAATATTTCACATCTCGCACCCCTTCGCATTCAACCCCTTCCCCCCCCACCCGAAACTCGATCTCCTCAGAAAATCGTTCGGATCCCAGCTAATGAGCAGCTTCCTTATCGGTAGATCATCTAGCACATCATTTTTCGACATCGTGCACGACGTGTTGCGCAACGGTGCGTGTCGCATAGCAGTGTATTATTAAGTGGGAACATCGGATTGCGTCATCTGTCACGCGACGTGACGGAAACGTATCGCAACGAGTGCGATTCACGTAATATTTATGCAGTTACTATGGAAAATTAAGTGAGTGCGGATGGGATTAAGATCGGCTGGCTGCAAGCTTGAGAGACAGAGCCTTACCTAAACGATTTTTTGGCGTGCTCTGGCGTCAGTAAAGAAAAAGGTCCTGGAAGATCCTGGGAGGCGAAACTTATCCATAAAATATCCCGCTGACAAGTACCAAGTAATGGGGTATTTCATTTCCCAAGTGCCCTACTAAATATTGAGCTCTGAACTCCAGGTTAACGTTGACCCACTGCTAACCTCCCCACGGTACAATTCACAGCGATTGACCACTCGATGCAGGGTCGAATTGCCCTAGTCGTAGCACTTGTAGCCTAACCAGTGCTGTGTTGCTCTTGAACTTGTGCAAACAATAGACCACGAGGGTTAAAGAGGTTTGGTACAAGCGAACAGAAGGACAAGCATATTGGGCAGTGGATACGGTAGCAGGATAGTGGGAAAACGAGGTGAGAAAATGAAAGACTGAATGAATAACATGTGGTGAATGTGAATCAAGGACGGAAAGAAAGAGAAGAGCGAGAAGGAAGAGAGAAATGAGAGATGGGGAAACGCATCAAGTGGAAGCTCAACTAGAAAATCAGTGACAAAATTGATGAGTTGAATAAATGAATAAATAAATGAACGAGTGAAAGAAAGAAAGTATGAATGAATGAATGAATGAATGAATGAATGAATGAATGAATGAATGGATGGATGAACGGATAAATGAACGAATGAATGAATGAATGAATGAATGAATGAATGAATGAATGAACGGATGAATGAATGAATGAATGAATGAATGAATGAATGAACGAATGAATGAATGAATGAATGAATGAATGAATGAACGGATGAATGAATGAATGAATGAATGAATGAACGAATGAATGTATGAATGTATGAATGAATGAATGAATGAATGAATGAATGAATGAACGGATGAATGAATGAATGAATGAACGAATGAATGAATGAATGAATGAATGAATGAATGAACGGATGAATGAATGAATGAATGAATGAATGAATGAATGAATGAATGAATGAATGAATGATTGAATGAATGAATGAATGAATGAATGAATGAATGGATGGATGAATGATTGAATGAGTGAATGAATGAATGAATGAATGAATGAATGAATGAATGAATGAATGAATGAATGAATGAATGAATGAATGAATGAACGAATGAATGAATGATAGATAAAGTGAATGGATGGAAGTACCCGAGATATTTAACTATAAGGAAGAAAGAATGAGGAATAAGGTAAGAAGACATCCATGTGCATAGGGATTCCTCCCATTTTGCACCATAGATGTAGTAGGTCTAGAAAATTCGAGAATTTACGTATCATGAGGACTTTACAAGTGGGACAAAATAAAGTTCGGGATATTCAAATGAATTTATCGGAAGTATAAAGTGAGTGATCCGTTTCATTTACCCATAGTATTGATACCATAAACTATATTTGGTTAGATATGTTTACTTTTATTCTTCGAGTACAAAATTGTTAATTAATTCATCTTCAAACCGCGATCTTTCGCATCCCCACAAACAGCTTCACCATTTCCCTAAGATACCATTCGACCTTATGACCATTCCGACCTCCAGAAAGTACTTAAGCAGGTGGTTGTTTATAATTACGTCACTGGTGAACGGCTTCCCATTGCCAGACGTGGCAAACCTACGCTCAATCGTTCAGTTGCGCAACCACGTTAATATTCTAATGAATCCAGCCGTTTTAAGGGCACTAGAGTTAATCCATTGCGTTACGTAATATGGATATACATAAATTTGAAAGATATCCAGAAGTATCCAGGGATTTAATTGGAATAATTATTGTGCTGACCTCTCCAGATACCGGAATGGGAGCTGGTTTATCGTGGTTTTCTCGCTTCTAAGAAGCTCCTATGTGTTTAATGTTGGAACCAATTAGGAAACCCTCATCACGGTAATTATGGCTAAATACCACCTCTAGCATCATCCATGCCTAAGCCGCTTACGTGAACCCTTAAAGGCACTCTCAAATGAGGAGGCAACTGGAAAATATAAACATACTCTCTTATTCGCTACTGAAGTTGTTGACGAGAGTCTGTGAATCGCACTGGAAAACACGGCGCTGACTGGTCTTCTTTTCCTGAAACGGAAAGATTCAAAGCTTTGCCCAAGATTTCCATGGAAATGCACAGTTCTGGAAGAGAAAATATTAGAAAAGGGCTATAATCAAGCGGTAAGTGGAGCAATCTCTACTTTCTCGCGATTTTCCAAAGAAAATCTCCCAGTATTAAAAAATTGGAGGAGGTACCACCTGTTATATTTATATTTTTACATGCGCATTTTCTTTTGAGTGCTTCACAATGATAGCTAAGTATAATCTAACCCATCTCAACTATTCTATGGTCCTTTTTTCCATTTCTTCTCAGTTTTTTTTTGAAACAGCAACTGAATAAACATTTAATACAAACAGCAACAATCGAAAAAGTTACAGATCACGTTTCAGAAAAAAAAAGGATTTTTGCTCTGGTTTGTTCCCAATTCACTATTTTCAATATTATGTTCGAATATTTATTTTTGGTTTACTATCATTATCATATTATTACAGACTATTAAACCTAATAATTAGCTATTTCCTTTTTGAAATTCTGTCCGTCAGGATCTTCTTAGTGTCGGTGGTCCAGCTTCTTTTGCTAGTTTCCGATCTCTTTCCTGTGTTCGTTCATCATTTATGTATGCATACAAGGGTACACATATGTATATGAAGAATAAAAATTTAAAAAAAAACCTTCATTTTGGAAACTCGTCATCTCTGATTAATTTTTCTATTATTTTCCCATTCTCTATCATCCCAGCATTCAATTATTTACGTTTATTTATTACAAAATCAGCGGGAGGGTATGAAGGGTATGATTAAGTCGAATAAATTTTTCATACCCTTCCGCTAGTACATAAAAACAGTTCATCACTCTGCCTTTTTATTCTCTCAGGGTAATAGAGATATCATTAACTTGAATGAGGAATTGTGCATGAAACAAACCGAATATAACCCTATCAAATATTTTCACAGCACTCCCAGGAAGTATGCTAAACTGACCTTTTTGTCTTGTCCTCTAGTGTTTCCTTGCCTTTTCCAAGAAGTCGTGACATGAATGCCGTGGAAGAGGTGCGTTTGTCGGACTTTGACAACGTTGGAACCTGGAAATGAGCATAATTTGAATCGATGCATCTGTTACATAGTTGGGGTAATATGTGGACGAGTCTCCATATCCAGTGAGAATCCAGAAAACTATTGCTTCTTCGCAGTTTTATATTCTTTAACGATATACAAGGCGGGTAATGGAAATTCCAAATTTTGCGGTCAGCCTTTTTAGTTTTTCTTTGAAAGTCAGGAATGGAGGAGTATTTGATAAGCTTTTTTTCGAAAAATTCGCCATAAATGGCTCTGTCAGGTAGTGTGAAATGTTCGACAAAAGAAATGTGGCAGCATGTTTTTAAAAACTTCAAAATTTCAGACCGCATGTTTAATTTTCCACTCTACTAATATGACAACATATTATAGCCGCCGAAGTTTTGTAAATTTATTTATTTGTTTATTTATTTGATACACTCTAATGCGCACTTAACGGGTGTAATTAAGGGAATACTAAGAGAAAAAAGAAAGAAGGTTAAGAACAACACACTCGTGACCTAGTATAACAACCAAAGAGAACCAAAAAAAGGCAAAAAAAAAAACTGATTCCTGGCGTTTCGTTGAATATAAAGACATCAAAAATCGAGATGTCCGAAGTGCCCTTGGATTTATGAGATGACAACATTCTGATTTGTTTCATATGGTAGATGAAAGAAGGGGTTACAGGGTTCAAAAGCATATCATTGCTATCTGTTCTACGTTACATTCCTTTTCGAGAAAAAAAAACGCAGGGCTAATAAGACTAATCAAAGCTTGGTGTTGTAAATGAATGAAAAGCATAAAATATTACCGAAAAATGATGATGTGCCTTGAAGGCACAATCTTTATTTAATACCTGGGGAAAAGGCTTTGGATGCTTCTAGAACTTAACCCGATTACCAGGAAAAACCTAAGAAGCCACGTCACTAACCCAAACCGGCACCTAGCTGACGCTGAACAATGCGCCAAACAATTGAATGTAATCAACTAATGCACTTGTTGGTGAGTTTTCCGCGCTCGCGTGCGCAAGTCATTTACGGCTGGGTCGTAAAGGCGAACGGCGGTAAGCTTTGTGCGTAGGTTGCGCTGGTGTGCACCTGCGACTTCACATATGGGAATTACGTGGACGGTTGTAAAGGCACCACGATCCGGTAAACTGCTGTTGGGAAAAAACTGCACTCTCGCAGATTGCGTCGTTACTTTTGCGCTGCGGTTAACAGTGTAACCACGAGGAATTTTCTTTTCGTTAAGTTCCAGGATTCTCAGAATTGCCAGGATCAGGGGAAGAAGCAGGAGAAATCAAAATTGGATAAATCCTGGCCAGATGGGAATCCCATCTCTTTACGGGAACCTACCTGTGGCTTCCCATTTCTGGCTAAAGAGTTGACCTAAAGTTTAGCAAAGAAAAGAAAAAGGGCCAAGAAAATCATATGGACTTTCGTGAGTACTATAGTCTGCTCCAAAAGTGACAACAGTTAAGTAACCTTGAGGAAAACCTGCTTTCCTCTCATCCCTCTCACACTGCTATACACTTTCTCGCGTTGTTTTTCTCTATGCTCTCTTCCCAAATATCGTAAATGATGAAACACACCATAGCAGCTCGTTTAAACGATCTCATATATTCATTCTACTTTAAGAATAATTCTGTCATAAACATATGGAAAAATATGTACTTGTTTACTCAAGAAAATCTTCTGGAATGTTCCAGATCCAATAAAATAAATTTCCGCAAGAAACCCATATAAGAGAGCTCTCGAAGTTTATTTCAGTAAACCTTGAGGTCACAAACTGCGCCAAGGAGCAGGTCACAACCTGCGCCAAATAATCAGGTCGTTTTCCACTTATGGCACGAGAAACGTCCATATCAAAATTTTAATGACATTCATTAACCGGTTTCTAGCAGGGCATATATTAAAAGTTTAAGAGGAATTTCAGAGCTCCATATCAAGTTTAGGACGCTGATGTAGAAAAGTACTCAGAATCAGCCATAAGTTGAAATATGCCCATTTCTTGGATTTTCCAGAAAATTCAAAACAGGCTCACCGGCAAAGGAGTCGACATTGTGATCGGCCGAACTGGAGTGCTTGTCCTCGTCACCAACGCTGCTTCGAATGCGTTACCCAGCACCGATTCGATTTCTTCTACCTGAAGCATGTGCAAAATTATTCCTTGTTTTTATAATTTTTGTATTCCACCAATTCTTGGGATCCCGACGCTCGGCAATTGACAAACGCTTCCTTTTGACTGAGGATTTGCTCACTAGACAACCAGATATGTAATTTCAGATGTGTTTTCCTTAGTGCAAAAGACGCTATGAAGGCATAGGAAGGGATAAGTAGGAACATGGTAAAGATATTTTTTGGCAATATGATGACGATGTACATAAATATGACATTTTATGATATTTTTAAAGAAATCGGTCAAAGAGTGTTGTTTCTTGACCTATTTATGGAACTCAACTTCATTCCGAAAAGAAAGTCATAGAATCCTGAAATAACATCGGGAGAGGAAACGTTCTGGCGAGGAAACATCCGATGAGGATGTGGAGGAATGCCCTAATCCCCAATCGAGCTTCCGATTTCGCCATGTTTGCTATGAGTGGGATCGTGCTGAAGGAATAATTTCGTGTTGCGGATCCTTTTTTTCTGGAAGGCCTCACGCCGCCGATGAAGTTCATAGCAGGATTCTTTTCAGGAGTATGAGGATTAGATTTCCATGTACAGTTCTTATTGAAGATAAAGTAAGAAATCTCTTCCTGGAGACATAAAAGAGAACTACATAAACAAAAGAAAAACAACGCGGACTTATAATGTAGGCCACTACGCAGGTAAACATATGAGAATGTGAACAGTTCCTCAGCTGTTCCGCGAGTTGTGAGAACCAGTTTCTGGAGGAGAAAGTGACAATTTACAACAATAGCTGTTACAGCTCTTCAGCAGAAGCATGTGAAGTTTTTGCGAAGTTCGTGAACCGTTAAACGGGGAGGAAAGCTGCCATTAACAAGTTCATCGAAGCGACTTCCAGTCCAAATTCTTAGCATGACAATTGGTTTGCGGATAATTTCTAGTACGTACGTGGATGCGAAGTCATTTTAGAGGACTACATCGAAATTTGACCCTTTCAGGCTTTGACGAAAGCGAAGCCGCCAAAACGAGGGCCAATAGAGGAGTTTCACAAGTTAGCTCCATTGCTAGCAGAAGTACATAAATACATTCAAATTGATCTCAACAATTTTAGGAAAAAGCTACTGAGTCCTGTTTAAGCCTTGATGGCGAGTTTTCTTCGAACTTCCTGGAACCCTTTGTGGAAAATGCTTTTGTTTGATCTCTAATCGTGCAGCTTCTAACGCCGTAGTGGATTTTCCTGAGCGTCTTGTGAAGAACTCCAGGATTTTCCGGTTGTCCTCGGATTTTTGATTGAAAATGTTCCGAATTAAACGGATTGCAGGGGTAGTTTTCTAATCTAAGCAGCAGGAATCATCTGCCATTTCCTGGATACCCTATCAAATTCTTCAACAAATTTATTTGATTCCACCAAGTAAACAGAGCCAAGCGCAGGGATATGCTACGCGGAAAATGCAAATTTCCAGGTTCTTTCGATGGTGGTACTCACAGAACAGATAAAATTTGGGTAGGAAGGGGCAAATGAGTGGAAAATGGTGTCATTTCTGAGATCACTTCTTATTTTATTACTTGGAAAATGGCATATAATAGGAATGAAAGCATTAGAAAAAAAACTGCCTGCTAATGCAGTCGGCGCAGCAAATCGGGGGACAACTGACTGACAGTGATTTCTTCATACTGGATTTATGGCAGGCACTGCTCATGAAGAACATTTTTCATATTTATGAGAATGCATGAGAACCGAGGACGTCATCCACCAGGATAGTTAGCTGAGCAACCACTAGAAATTCTGCCCAAGTGGCGGAAATTACCAGAAATATGCGTAAAAGGAGAGCAGCGCGGGTGGCGCGGAAGGACTGAATCGCTTCGGACGGAAACCTCAGCCAATTACTAGGAACAAGAACGGCGAAGAAGAGGAACCGGATGGTTACAGACATGGTAAAAATCAATTGCGAACGTTGATGGGCTCCCTGGTGGCATAGGAAAGTGGAAAGGTAGCTGGGAAATAGTGGAGGAATTCTGTGATAGCACTTCTAGAAATGCAGCCACAGGGAAAAGCTTCAAAGAAGGGCAAAATGAATGAAGGAATCACAGCACTAAGAAGGCGGATGACGGGAAAAATATGGTTTACTCCACAGAGATCTGGATCTCTGAACCTCTGAACAACTGGAAATTACCATAAATGCGCCCATAACCAAAAAATTGCATGCGAAATGGCCAATATTTTGATTTTTTTAAAGACAAGGCCCGCACATTTGCTCATTCGCTACAGATCAAAAGCCGTTATAGATGCTCCGGAATCCTCGGACTGGTCCGCTAGCGTGCACGACACCAATCCATCACCCGGTGGTCTTATCTTGCTACTGGATCAAATGGGTAAATTAAGCCAGCGTTCTGCGACCGATTCGCTTCAACTGGAGCAGAGATTGCGATCGCGCGATTAGTTGCGGTTCGCACTTCGCACTCTTCCAGAACCTCTTAACTTTATGAGAAAGATTGTGGAGAAAATCTAGGAAAGCCTGGGATATGACGCATGTCTGGGCGTGAAATGTGGCACATAAGGGAGGCAGAATATTTCAGGGTATATGGCAGGGAAAATGGAAGAGATCAGGAAATCCATAGCAATTTCTGGACACAGCCAGGATATTCCAGAGTAAGTTCATCCATGAACGACAGATATAGTTCGAAAATTCCTGTCGTGACTGCTGTAACTTAGACAAATCAATCCGTTGACCCAAGATCCATTTAACTTATTAGGGACAACTGTTGAACGACGTTCTCGCAGTCATTTTGGATTCATAGATCGATTTACCTACATTCGAAGGTTAATAGTTTTCCATACAGAGAGCGCTCAAAGACATACAGAGGAGGAAAATGTGTCACTATCATGATTCCTCATTGTTCCACAAAGAAGACAAGGATACCCATGCAAATCCAGCAGGTATTCCTAAGAATCCAGGAAATTCAGACAAATCAACATATGTATAGTTTAACACTGGAAAGTGAAGGCTGCACTCGGTAAAGGGCGTTTCCAGAGAACTTTGCGGCAAAATGATGACTGAGCCATTAACGCCAACGACTGGATGAAACATCTGCCACATCGACGGCGCGAGAAACCCGGACAAGGCGAAAGAAAGACGGCGCCTGTCGTTTAGTCAATTTCCAGCCTCGTTAAACTTTTCGGAAAATTCACAGTTACACTATAGCTCATTTCTCTGGAACCGCTTTATTCCCGTGTTCGCCTAGGTAGCGGCGGTGCTTGATTAGTTCCTTACCTTTTATGGATTTGATTATCGATTTTTGTTAACTAGTTATTAACCCATATGGATACAACTGTTAGATGTATGAAAAGAGAAAAGGATGGATATTAATCCGAGGGCCCAGAACGCTCAGAAACGACGCCCCGGACGCATAGAAAACATTTGAAATGCAAAGCGCGCGTGACGATAAATTACCTCATTGGAATGGCGAAGAATGTGAGGGCGCGAAAAACTGTGAAGCGCCGAACTCAGCCGCGAACTCTTTCCATAAAAGCGAAGTCAGACTCTACATAGAGTTTATGTTTATGGTCAACGTTTCAGTATTTTTCTTTTTCAAATTAAAGTGACGACGGTTTCGAAGCATGCACTAAAATGTACACTACTCATGGGTGTGCTGTTACCAATACCCGTTTTCGTGAAAGCTCCCGGGAAGTCTATGACTTTCCGACTTACCTAGACTGGACAAGTTTCTCCAGCGATATATGTTACTTTGCCATTTTTATCATTTTTCCACAAAGTACACCCATTCTAACCCGGAAAACTCGTCCAATTTAGAATGGCGGGATGACCACAACATTCTTAGGAACAGAATATGGACCCTGAAGATTGCGACTAGAGACCCACTAGATCCAGGAAACAAAAAGATGCACATGCATGCCGCCAATAAAAGAGTTGATAAGTCAAGCTAATGAAAAATTTTCGACAATTTTCTAGTTTTTTAACACTATTCTGGTCCCGCTAGCACTACCTTGCAATAATATTCAACTTTCTTTTCTAACTATTAGTTTTACCATTATGTTTAACCACTAGCCGATCTGAGGGGAGGATTAGGCGAAGAAACTTTCAATTTCCTTTGGAAATTGTGCAGTAAAGTCAACCTCACCATACTTACGAGAATCCTGAAGAGCATATCATTACTGCCGAATTTCCTGTATATGTATAGGAAACGAGAGAGGTAATTAGCGCCCTTTTCACTTTATTAATATCATATGAATGGTTTTTTAAACAGTATTAACTCGCAAACTTTTGAACGGGGTCAATTTTGTTAGTACAGCAGAACGGTCCTGGTTAGCGCGTAGATTCAAACCTATATATGTTTACAAAATGAGTGAAAAATGTATGTTTATAAAACCAGTGAATTACTTCACCTCCTGGTAAAATCATACTCAAGATCTAAGGATTTTCCAGAATATTTACGAAAATTGCATATTTAAATACAAATTATCACCGGGTTCCGTAAGAACTTCGCGCAACCTGCAACCAGCTTCAAAACCAATCACAATCCTTGACTTTGGATGAACCTCGTTCATTTTTCTGCCGTACGCCTCATTTTTTTGTCCCAGAATTTGATGGCAAGCCACTGGTACGGAATCATCACTGTTATTTCACAAAGGTATGGTTCAAATTAACTTGAATTCCTCCCTAACTTTTTTGCCAAACACCATCCACTATCACTGATTATCGATCGATGAAGCGGCGCTCATCCGGAATGCATGAATGTAAAACTCCTCACCTGGTGAATGTCATCCGTCTGAAATACGTGGCATTGCCGACGGTATGTCTGTCCAGCCGCCTCCATTGCTGTGTAGGCGACCTGAAAAATGGGTCTGCTGAAGATCAAAGATCAACTTAATCAACTCAGGAAGTTTTCGAAAACAAAAGAAAACTAGTGAGACGAGGAATTGAAAGTAAGATGACACACCTGTCGAAGATGCGCCCTGCCGATTACACTACAGACGCGCCGGAGCGAATGCGACATAATGAGATTCTGAAAGTTAAGTGGTTCAAAGGCGATGTCGAAGGGGAACTTTGAAAAGAAGGTTGAATATAAAAAGCAGATCGATGTTTACAGCAGTAAGGATCCAATTAGTTATTTCATATATTTTAGTATTCTACGCTAGTGAAAGCTATTAATAACGGTAAGAGGGATTTATTCCATCAAGTGTGCTGGCAACATCCAAGAAATTCAGGAAAATAAGGGATCATTCTCAAAAAAGAACTGCTTATCAGAGATTGAATCACTAGGTGTCCTGAACTTCACTTAGTTTTTCTTATAATTTCAAATCTATACATACTTGGAAATATATAATGAAAACAAATCTGACTAAGCGTAGAAGCCATGGATCTAAGTGAGTCCTCCCTGTTCCCTAAGAAAGAATAGGGAACCTGAGCCTAAGGAAGCGGCAAATCCCTGGGGAACAAGTTATGTAATTGTTTCCCCCAAAAAGGAACAACTCTTTGAGCACCAGAGAAATGCAATACAGATTGCTTCTCAAGGATTATTCACTTTCTACTACATATGTTCGGTATATGCGGATGAAAACAAAGATAAAATCCTGGAAAACTGCAGGAAAAGGTGGGCTTTGACATAGAGCTCTGTAAATTTTGAGCAAACCATTTCCTTTTTCTCGAAATCGAATGTTCAATCGAATGTTCACAGACTTCTGTTCATAAGATCATTTACATTATTGCATTCTATTTTCTTCCTCAAATAGGAATTTAAGTAGGTTAACTATGTCTACCCCCCCCCCCCCCTCCCTCATCCCTACCAGCCTACCCTTCGAGCTAGTAGGAACTACCAAAGGCAAACCCCAGAAGAAGGCTCATTCTGATCATTGTATCTTTTTGAAGAGTACATCTGCTTTGTAGATGCACCTACATATTGACCATCAGCCGAATATAGGCTATCTAGAACCTTCTACAAATACTGCCCAAGTAGAAAGCATAAGATTTTCCCCAAAGAACACAAATAAAAACCCTCAATTTTCGTTCTATCACCCCAGCTTCCCTTCGAACCACTACTCTTCCCTCAAAATATCACGGACGGCATTGCAACATTCAGCGAGTATCGCCTTGCGCTCGAACAAAAACTTCCAAAGTGCACACAGTGTGACTAAGTGGTTGCGATTTAGATCGCATGTTTGAATCGGCGCATTTCAGGGTGCACTCCTGAGCTGGTCATTTTCCGGACCGGCCATTCCCAGCTCAACAATGCCTTACATGGTTTTGCCCTGTGATAGCGATCGGAAATTAGCCGGAAGGCCCGGGCTCAGATTGGTGCTGGCGATAAGATAAAACGCCTTGCCGATGGCCGAATGTGAATGTGACCTGTGGTGTTGACTGCGTAAATCTCTATTATATGGACATATATGGACATTTGTTACGGTGTTTTTCTTCTGTAGGCACTCTAGTTTCCCCACTTGATACAGGCTCTCGTACAATCCCCATTGGGTGACGGAAAATCATAAAAATTAAGTAAAGAAACAAATTAAAACAAAAGGGTTAGGCGATAAGTCCACTAATGTGATGCACCATCAATGTCGGTTTCTCAGCAATTTCCTTAAATTTTCCTGAATGATTCCTTTATCCATCCTGTTCCTTTTTTTCCACATTTTTTCTTTACATCCTTAACTCTTCCTGTTTCGTGCAATTCGCCAAATTCAACCTGTTTAACCCGGAGAAAAACCGGCTAAAGTTCGCGTAAGCGGATTTTCAAGTATGGTAAGTAAGCAGATACATCTCTCACGAAAGGAGGTTCTCAACGGGTCTATCCTCAGTTTCGGAATGTATTATGAACATTATTGGAATCATATAACGTTGAGGAGATCTAGAATTTGCTTGCATCCCAAACCCGGGGATGAGTTCAGGATCCGTGTTCAAATTTCGATTAAATTCAGTGGATCGGGCAAAAATGCTGAGAAATCCCGCTTGTCTTGATCTGATCCTTCTCAGATTCCTCGCATTTTCTTCCAAATCTTGTGAGGGCGGGGTGGGGGGCGGAAGTCGCCGATGACGGGTTACGAGAGCCAATACAAAGGAGGGTCCCATTCTAAGGAAACTGTACCATAAAAGATGAAAGGGATCTATGTATGTACATGCATGAGATATTGTTTTTCTTCTAATAAGTTGCCTTCTTAATCCAATGCCCAGAAATTATTGAAATAATTCCATACTTTCCCTCTTTTTCAACGAGAAAATCATTCACCATTCAGGAGAGAGTCAAAGTCCACAAAAATCTTGTCGTTTAAACAAACGCTCATTCAACTTCTTTTCCCACTGCCTGTCTTATGTAGACGGCGCCAGCGAGGCACTGGAGTCCAACTAACTGCCTAATGAGTCTACTACGCAACAATGGCCATACATTACGGACAAGGCGGCCATACTTTGAATGCCAATTAATTATTTACACCTTCACCGCGCGCAACTGTTGCGTCGGCGTATTTGACATGGAAATCACGGCCCATGGTCATGAATTAAACAACACTTTATCGAGTAACTCGTATACGAACCTCTTTATTATGAACCCTCACGCCGAGCAGCGAAACGGACAGCGTCACAGCTCTGGAATTTGGCGGGATTTGAAAGTTTTCCAGTCGTGACGACACATGTTCCGGAGTGGTGTTGGAGATGGGAAAGGAGCCGAGATACTGAAAAAAAAAACAATACGAGAGGAAATCGGTGGAAAAATGGGGGAATTTCCGGATATAAAAACGAATTTGCCTATTTGATGAATAATTCTTTAATCTAATGATTAATTTGAATGATTTGAACTTTGGCCCAACGAAAATAGAATTTAAAAAAAGAATTTTCGCCAATTTTATTTAATTGATATGAGCATTTTCTTCTTCTGCATTTACAGAGGTATATGGAAAGTTTGGTTTCTTCAAAAGAAAAAGAGAAATCATCGAGATGGAAACTTTGTTTCATTAAAGTTTCTATGACTAAAAGTAAGCGAATGAACGAAAAATCAATAAATTGAATCAATAAAAAATCACTGAGTAAAAAATATGTTTCTCTAATTCCAAAGAGTTCTTGTTTCACAAAAATGGCCCTTTGGGACGTATTATCTGTGCCCACTTCGTAATTTAAATGATAATGAATTAGTAAATAAGTGAATGAATGAATAAATGAATAAACAGCAGGAAATATCGTCTTCAGGAGGTGGTGTATTCAACGAACAAAAATTGATTTGTAGGTAAGCAGGCAAATAAGAAGCAAAAGAAGATTGATAACTAAGAAGAAGGTCTCTAAGCCCTGCTATACAATGAGTCAGTACAGCTGAAATATCAAGGAGTAGGGAGATGACCCCCAGGATGTGGCCTTTTGCCGGAAATGCCATGTTTGGCAAAACAAATCCTATGGCCAAATACGGCCAACTTACATGGGTTTGCCTGCTGTGCAGGATAAATAACCTCATCTATCTATATGTCGAAGCAATTTCCACCACTAAAACCCTAGAAAACTCAAACTGACTACATTCAAATATCTTCCGTTGGGAAAAAGGTTACTGTAGCGTACAGTAACAGATTGATGAGCAGTTTCAAAATGTCTGCTGAGTAACCACCACCAGCCATATGCGTTCTGGTGGCATCATAAAAACATAAAACGGTCCAGTGGTTGCCGGTTTACAACCACTCAAATACGAGCCGCTGGCATTGTGTTGTCCGTCAATGGACTCAGGGTCATTGTCAGGGTTATCGCGGTGAGCAGTCGCCATAAATGCATTGTCTTAGCTGTTGTTCGAGTACGACATGATATTAGTTCCTAGTAAAGGAGTAACTACATAGTATGTCATTTTTTGGAGCGAAAAAAAAACAATTTCTAATACTTTTGTACAAGTATGGCAAAACGAAGAGTCTTTTCAGCTCATTTCCACCCAGAACTGTTTTTCTCTGGATTGCTGCCCTTATTTCATTTCAAAGGTAATCCGGAGATGAGAAGAATGCTAATTAGAATGGGATAGTACATCCAGAAGACGGGAAACCTCCTCCAGTGGTAAAGTGTTGGGTTATAAAGAAGAGGTGTTGGAATGATCGCACATCATTTATCATCCGTGATCACACACTATCCATGGAAACGCCCTGCCTCACTGTGTGAGATGCCCCATGGGCAAAATAACCGCTCCCAGAGCAAATACCTTACGCTTTATGTTGTAAAAGAAGTTTTCCCAGTAGGTTTGGATCCTCGCATGGCTAGGACTTCTCAAGGATTCGGATTATTTCCCATACTACTTTACTTTTTCCGGAATTTTCTATGGCTACACTTACCTGTCCTGGTACATCGTTACACAGTCCTCAGGATTACATTTAATAGCAGGATAATAGGTTACAACAAAAGTACACTAGACACGTGTCTTAAAAAGTAGTAAGAAAGTTTTCTAACACCTTCAGAGAGACTAATTAGCATACTAAAACACATAATATTAGTATTCATGGCAATTTATATAACACTAGTAAATACTAGAATATCTACTAGTATTGTCATAAAACGTTCCATAAATACGCCTAAAGCTAATACTCCTTGATGAACTGCAAAGGACCCAAAGTGGAGCCGTCAAGGTTGTCCTAGACGTCCCAGACGCCTTGTAGGGTCCCGGACATTCTATACATATGTTATGATCTTCGAGAAAAATGGCCTAAACGATTGTTTCCCAGTAAAAAGATGAGCGAGCTGGCCTAGTCAATTTTAAGGAAAGTAGTTGAGAGCTCTAAACCCCTGTAAAATAATTCTGAAATCCGGAATTCCATATCAGATTTCGTTGGCTTAAATATTTCTACATCTTATTGATGATTATTACGTTAGGCTCTATGCTTTCACTCGAGCGTCCTTATGGAAAAAAACCTAGGGCCAGAACGAAAAAGAGCGTGCTAAAGAGAATTCCGCTTCTGTCACACCATTTTAAAAGGCGTATTTCCCATTTGACGTGATCGAAGTCACTGGAAAATGAATAGTTTCATGGACTGCTGAACATTTCCCGGATCTTAGAAAAAAACTAAAGAAGCACTGCCTCCCTCATTTTATCATGGTATGCCGTCAAAACTAAACCTGCTTGGAGCCAGACGGACGCCAGCTCCAGATGGTCGACAGCGACATCGCAACAAAGCGCGCGCGCATGTCCTTCACAACGATCGCTGACAGATTACGGACGTGTTTTTCCTTTGAAATACATCATGCCATAGCGGATTATGAATACCAACTCCATAAAGGTCAACCTCTGCGATATCGCACCTTAAGCCGTTTCGCCCAAAAAGATACTGTGTCGATAGGACCGTGTCGCGCTAAACAAAAGAGTGCGACCGTATCACGTATCGCGGTTCTTATCGCGTCGCAGCGTTACCGTATCCGATTACAATTTGATCAGCTGTTACTGTTCGAATACGAGTTGACGAGCTCGACCTTGCTTTGTGCCGCTGGTGAACTCTCGGACACTTAAGGGGATTTGATCAGGTTTTTCATCAATCCCTCGGGTTAGCACCAGGAATATGGTTGGTCAGATTAGTCGTTCAGTGCAAGGTACGTCTGTTACCTAGGTATTAACATAACAAAGAAGGAGTTTGCTTTCACTTCATACAAAGGCACTCAGAATTAGTTTCAGCAGTACTCGAGTAGCCTTGCGTTTGGTTCGACATGAGGGCTGTACCTTCACCCACAGAAAATTCGAGGAAATTGGACAAGATTGGTCGTGAAGTTCCTGATATCCAGAATTTCAAAGCATTCCGGGAAGCCCAGCCCGAATCTCGTCCAGCTCCTGCTCGAAATCTTAGGAAATTCCAAGAAAACTCGGTGCAACCCGAAAAAATCGCAAATATTCCTGCAATTCGCTTGCACCACCGCAAAGCCACCAAACACGAGTCATTGAGACAGGTCAGGATTAATTGTTAGTTCAGGCGAGGTTACTGTAGTATACTGTACAAACAAGAGATACAAGGTCTTCTGCCGACTGTTTATACTATTGGAAAGCAGGGCAGTGGGTGAAGAGACATGTGACAAGCACGGATTGTTCAATTGATGATGGAAGGGGATTGGGATGAATGAATGAATGAATGAATGAATGAATGAATGAATGGAATGAATGAATGGATGAATGAATGAATGGAATGAATGAATGAACGAACGGCAATAGGGTAGTGGCTAGTCTTCGTGAAAGGATCAGCTGTAGAAAGGTAGACTACCTTAGAATGGCTAGGAGCGAATAATGTGGTTGATATATTCGAATTCGAACATTCTATTTTGAATCAGTAGAGAACTCGAATATTCGAATGTTCGAACCTTTTCATAAATTACTGTTTAAATCAAAAAATCATTTGGTTTTTTTGTTAACTTCTAAGTATACTACGCATGTGAAACTCGGTATTGAGTACATAGTTTTTCCTATTAGGTATGACAAGTGGAAAAGTACTAGAGTATCTGAGTCTTTGAGCAAGAATTATTTATTCTAAATATTACTTAAGTGGGAAGAAATATTTCCAACCACTAAGAGAACATTTTCAAACTTTTGGATGTTCTGGAAAATAAATGGACGATGGAAAAGTAGGTCATAACTGTTTGAGCTTATAAGGAATAAGACATGATTGACTAGAAGGTCCTTATCACAGTCTTACTGAGATTTTGAAGTCGAAGGGACCTAATAATTGATCGAAAAACTGCTAAAAACTCTAAGGGACCATAACTATACGTATGGTTAACATTCACAAAGTAAACAAATCAGTAAAAATAAAAAAATACCAAAATACTCACCCGAACATTCCACGACAGCGCAAAATGTTGTCGCATATCCGGTACTTCGTAGTTGTCTGTACGCGTACACCTTTGACAGGGGGCGTGGTCAATCAGCTGGCAGTCGTCCAGCAGCAGGGCGTGGCCTGCTGGTGTCGCGCGAGCCGGCTGCCTCGCGTCGGTGGGCGGGGCTACCGGTGCACCATCTGGTAACAGGTGTGAGTGGTCGGGGTTCAACTGCGTCTTGTCATGTGCTGGACCCGGTTGTGATTTGCACTGTGCCAGATCTGCCTTGGATTTGTGTCGGCCGAGTAACGTGTTGACAAGTTTGGAGTACATACCTGAAAAAAGCGATCAATAATTGATTTTATTCGAGAGGCTTTTATTTCATGGAAAACGAATGCACGTGGTAACGAGATCCAAGAGCACTACAGGCGGTGAATGACGTCATCATTCAAGTGTAAGAGAAATGTGGTGAACTTCTCAGTACCTTAATCTTTATTCAATGACAGCCAGCTGTTAAGCGGGCGCACAGCTGAGTTATGAAACCGAGGGTCTGAAGTAAGGACTGGATTTGTAGGGCCCGGATGCATGAGTGGAAAGATGGGTGGTCCCATATCTATGGGTAGCAGCTGGGTTAGGACAACACCACGTATGGGGAAAATGTTGGCAAGTGCGAGGTAACACGTTTACTATGGCTAATCTCTGATTATGCGTCTGGACCCAGGTGAGATACAGGTTCAGAATTGACATCAAAGATTCTAGAAGGGCAGGTAAAATCTCGGATTTCATAAGGCCTAAAACGGAAAACCGAAGTGCAAAAATGGCTGTAATACGGAAATCATAAAACGAAAAACGATGAATCTCCTATATTCCTACTTCATACTCTTCTGAGTTTGAGATCACAGAGTGTATTTCCGCGTGGTGGGCATAAAACTAGTCCTATTCCGTAACTTCCAGCCTTTGTGTCAAGATCTCATGACTGTTTTGTAAATGCAGTGGGTCCACGAATCAACATCACTTGTTCCATAGTTGGAATGGTGAAGATCCCTTCAAATATGGAAAAATCCGAGGGGTTGGTTGAAAGAGAGATCAGCTGATTTCTCTGAAATGGTTTTTACCACTAGTAACCCCAAATATTTGCGTGAAATCTGCCATTAGAGAATAAGAAAACCTAAGAGTTGAATAATTTCATTAATTTGAACTAATTAATAAGTAATTCGACATGAAATGTTTAATATCAAATTCAAGTGATTTCAGTCATAACATGCCTGGAAAAAATAATTACAGGTTCCAAAACACTAAGTAAGGCGTAATTCCTCTCTTCATTCAGTTGACTTTCCATTCACTTATTGAAGAAAGTACAGAATTGAAGAGATCGCAACTTGTTCGAAAACTTGTATGTATGTGGGAAGAAGACAAAATGGAACTCCTATGAATACCTCAAAAGGAAGAACTAATCACAAATTTGCAAATTGTTGTGGAACTTGAAAGATTTAACTACGAATAAATAAATGTGTGAGAATGAAATAATACGCGAACTAAACTATAAGGATCCAAAAAATAGAGGATGCAAACGCAAATTCATTGTGTCAAAAGTGATTGAGTATAGTTAAAATAGAAGCAATTCCATACTGCTCTGGATTTTCAGACGCTTACCATCCGCGTTCGTCAGACAGCGGTGGTACGGGTATTTAAGACCACCATTTTTGAAACTTTCTCATAAAAAAAGCTTAATTTCGATGCAAGATCGTCATTATGGTTTAAAAGTGAGTTAGGACACCTTCTTCTGAACTATATTTGGCTATTTTCGCCCAAGTTCAGAGAGGTAAAACGGCCTGACGCTACGAGAGCAGGTGAAAAGTGTCGTCGATGATTGTTTAGTGATAAGTGAATGCACCTCTCTTTTCGGATAAAACTGTAAAGACAGAGAAAAGCGGGGAGACTAAGACTAAGTCATGGTTGACATAGAACGTCAAGCTGATCTTGTTTTCGCCATTGTATTCGTAATTTTGCCCTTATGCTTACCGCGAACACCCACCTTCAATTACTAAATTGCTCTTGTCAGAACTTGGTTACTTCAGTACGACTAGGCGAGCGAATTTTCTGGATTTCTGGATTTGCCTAGGATCTCATAATAGAACCGAATAATCCCTCACAGAACGTTCTCTCAGTGAACTCCCTTATACGGCTGATCATCTACATTTAAGGGTACATCACTTTTCTTTAGCAAAAGCCAGTACATGTAGGTCATTTTTTTCAAATTCCCGCTTCATCAAGCCTTTATAAACCCCCTGGATATACAATGCTCCAATACATCCTCCCTCAGAAATGGGATACAGTGTCGTTTATCCACGCAACCAGGCATGAAACTATCGTACATTACGCAACGCCTTTCCAGTATATTTGGCCGAGAGCTTAACGAAGTGCCGGTCTGAAACACGCCGATGTTGACTCTACCTACGTAAACTGGTGCTGAAGCCTCGTAAGGACATGAGGAAATTATTGCGCCATGGGGTTTGAACAGACCGCTAATGTATCATAGCCGGCGCTAATCCAGTGTCTGGCTTAGGCCGTGGTAAAGTTTCGTTCACAACAAAGACATAGCCTATGGAGTAACAAGTATTGTTGCTGGAGGATTCTCCTGCGGTCCTTCTGAAACTTTGACTGAGTGGACCTCACACTATTTAATAAAAAAAATTAAGCAAAAAAATAAACAGGCACACAAGAATAGCATGTGATCAAGGCGGCATATCCAAGAAACTGCTGGATTGTAAACGTTTAACAAGTTTAGTACCTCGCTAAAGAGCGCACAGTCAAGTTTATTAGAGCATGTCAAGGGTCTGTCCTTAGGTGATAACCCCATTCCACGATATTTGGCGCTAGAATGGAGAGGTCAAGGAGTTTATCAAGCGCACGTACGCTAAGCAAATGTTTGGCCCGGTTAAACCATTCCAATCCTAGATAAAAACGAGGATCCGCCCTTCAAAAATCAATGCCTATGCGTTTTGCGGTGTACCTGACCATAGGAAGGATTCTGGCTCCCTCAAAACAACTGGCAATGCTTCAGGTTCAGTAGGTATTGTTACGTAAGCACATAGGTGATTGTCGCTTTCGCTTTCCAAGAAATTCCGGTGAATATCCCCGAAGTTCTTCATTACGTGGAATGTCACCAATTTCTGGATAAATTCCAAGGAAACCTATCGTAGACCACGCTGATAGGTGGATTTCGCTTAACTTTTGGGTAAACTACAGGTAGTTTCTTAGTAATCCACCTAAATATCACCCCATTTCGCTTCTTTTCCTGCCGCGTTCATAGCGAAATTGAGGCTGGACCACAGAACATGCAGCATAAGAATGGTGGATTTTTTAAAAGAGGAGTTACAAAATCCAGGATATCCATATGGTAAAAAAATATTCAAACCACGGCCGCATGTATCTAGAAGAAGATATTTTTCAGAGGATCAGTGAATATATCTTGATTGCATAAAAATGTGAGAATCTCTCTTCAAAGTGGAATAAGAAGCTAAGTGATTTTTGAAAATACAAAAAGGATCCTAAAATTCTGCTGGAAATGAAAAAATAAATGAAAAATGAGAAGAAAAAAAAACAAAAGTGTGATTACGATAAGCTTCATATGATAATAGCTTTGTGACACTTCGAACTGACCTTCCATTCCCCGAATAGGAAGAAGTGACTATTCACTCCCTTGCACAGCAATTTGTATGAATTTGCTAGTAGTAATTCCTACTCATATGAAAAATAAAAGAATGAATATCGGACAAGGGGTGGCGTATAAAGTTTTTTTTTCTAAATAAATAGTTGAACCAAAAACTCAAGCCTTTTTAAACGATAACTTATTATAAACAACCCCTTAAAAATATGTTATAAAAGAATATAAAATAATCTAGCGCCATTAAAATGAAAAAAATACAAAAAATTCAACCATGTTTAACCTCATATATAATATACTGAACTGGAAACTTTGGCTTGTTTCCAAAAAAGGCAATCCTCAGGATTATTTCAGTTCATAATCTCTACTCTAATGTAAGCTACATAAGGACAGAAGATCAATATATGTATAAGATTATTTTGCCAGTTACTGCATGCACAGAACATCATAAGAACTTGGTTTCTTTCTTGGTACATTCCATACATTCCAAATTCTCTAATTTTCCGGACAATATATCAATCAAACGATGGCGAATGACAATCACAGCGTGTTGTTCCTTCTGCAAACTGGACAAATCCACAATTGCCATTAGCTGTACTAATTACCCACTACTGTTTGATTGCTCAGTCCACATCCCGAGGTTTTGTGCTGTACTTGAGAACATAAACGAGCATAATAGCATTGACAACTTTTACCAGGTGACTTCTATGAGAAAAACGGCTCAGAGAAAACAATAGATGTTGTTTATGATGCTTATGCACGCAACTATTTACAAAAACAAAACCATCTCAAAACAAGTTTGTGTCAAAAGGAACACGCCCTAGTCAAGATTTGAAATCTCCGAAGGAGAGCGGAAAGTTAAGGAACAAATAGAAGTGGTGATTGTCTTACTAGGAAAAAAAACCCCTATATTAGGACAGGTAAGGCGGTCTTGTTAAGGAACCCATTTTTTTAATTTCTCATGACATTTCGGAGTAATCGTCATGTTCACAGCTGTACAGAATTTCATCCAGCAGGATGTATACTTTTGAAAAAGGAAAGAAAAAGTTTTAGGAAAAAACCTGGAAAACTGCAGGAATGGAAAGCGGAGGGTACATAGTGTTCCTACCATTTTATTCATTACAGGTTATAGCCAATTATTATTTCTTAAGAGTTGTTTCCTGCGTCCAAACGTTCTCCGAAATGAAGTGAAATGATAGAAGAGCACAAATTTCCTATAGAATTATAAGGACATCATCCATGCTCTCTCAAATCCGTACTTCTAACGATTTCTCGTCATGGATTTCTTCCTGATTCATCTGTTTCAAAAATACTTTCATTCACTACAGATTTCACTTATCAACCCCATTTTTACGTGGACGGTGTGGTCAGTAATAGCGAAATAGGCTGCGTATGAGTGTAAAGAAAAACTGATTCATTCTGGAATTCTCCTTGAATTCTAGAAAATTATACCGAGAAAGTCGGTGCTTTATTTATTTCCTCAATGCTTTTCGCAAGATTCTTCAAGAATAACGCTATAAAAACTAGCAAGATCCTGGAATAAGCTTTGCTTCTCAGGAATGCTCTTGGAACCATTGTACTGCTTTCGGAAAATGTACATAACAGGTCTGGTAGTATTTTTTTTGTCATTAGGTGTAGTTGTGAAGTTTGCTTCTGACGGACACAAATGCTTAACAAAGAAGATATTAAGAAATTTAAATGAGCGAAAAAGAGGCTCACTTGAGGAACATATTAATGAAATGAAGGCGAAAACTGCTTCTTTTACTTTTACAACAGGAGAGATGACAGGAGAAGAAACAACATCAGAAAGAAAAGCAAAAAATGAAAATAATGAATTCAGGAAAAATCCTGAATTGGATAGAAGTGGCACAAAGAGCACGAACAGGAACGAACTGTCACGGAAAGACCACAGCTAAGCTCCATATGTACAAAAGATCAGTACCACACACTGGTAACAAAGTACTTTTACATTGATTGTAAGTACACGTGTATTAGATAAGAGTGCAAGAGCTAGGATGAATTGAACGCAGTGATTGATTACAGCGCTTCTACCTAGAAACAACCAGCTGATTTCGAATAGAAACCTTGGATTTGGGGCGTTCTCCAGGAGAAAGCCTTATTTCAAGGTTCTGCCCCGTAGCTACGCAGTAGACAGCAGCAACTAGTAGAGTTGCCTGCCTTAAAAGGACACGGCACTTGAGGAGTTCAGCGTTTTGGGCGGAAATTGTTGTTCCAAAAACTGTTTCAATGGCTAGGCATGACCTTGGAATGAGGTGAGCTACACGCAATAAAAATACCAACACATACAATGAAGGGACCTGTGAATGAAGCGAAGTCGAATGCAGAGCGTATCTTAAAAAGAGGAATGATTAACTCCTCGCTCTCGTGGTTGACCTACTGCTGAACAAGCCATTTTTATTCCTTTAATGGGATCGAATAGATTCCCAGGACCAAAAAGATTCGCTAATGGAGAAAGCGCTGTACAACATAGGCGGACGACAAACTTATGGTGTGATGTAGGATCGCAATGGTGGCAGGAATGAGACCGGAATTCTAGAGGATAATTTATGAGATGCATTACGCGATATGAGATCGGGATCTTTGAAAAATCCGTGTCTCCGAACGCTCGCACACGAACGAAACTAGTTCCGGATGCTACTTGTATACGTCAAACATGCCCATCAATACGTTAAAAAGCGACGGCGAGAGAAAGGTAAAGATGGGAAAATCCAGCTGATCCGCTTTCTGGAGGATTTTCTTAGGACCATGGCAAAACAACTCATCCAAAGGAAGTATAATCACAGAAAACAACATGGAAGGGATAATGGATGTGTGCGAAAAAGCTTGTTTCCTAATTAGTGGAGAGACGAATGTCCAGTTCCGACCGGGGTTCCAGTACGGATGAGGCGTTGTTGGAAGAGGGCAGAAAGAAGAGGAAATTTAATTGCATATTCCATGTGATGCTCGGATGACAAGATTAGGTTTCCAGAGAAATATGGCTTAGATCCAAATGATACAGAGGCCTTCCACGGTGGCTAGAAGATTACAGCAGATCTGGTGCTCCTGAAAGTTCCTGGATAGGATGTAATATACCTGCTTTTCCAGGTAGCCGAGCAGAAATAGGTCCATATAGTCTGTTAACTCAGAGATGGCACCTGAGTCGACTTTGTCTAAATTACGACCTGATCACGAAATAATCTAATTTTTATACTTTTTTGATATGTATGTGGTGTGATTGCTTCCATTTTGATGTTCGCCTACTGACATTTGGCAAAATCTCCTTGCAGACGCATCCTGCGGAGAAAGTCGTAATTGCAGACAAAGTCGACCCAGGTGCTATCTCTGAGCTAACAGACCACATATTTTATAGGAGTGGATCCTCTTTAGCGATAAAAAATATTGTTAACAGTAGTACGACATGTCATATTTTGCTCTGGATGAACGGGGACCTTTGAACCTCTGAGAGAATGAATCCCACGCTCATGAATCCCAGAACAGGTCAGAGAGCACGAGCCTGGGCCACCACGCTCCTCTCCTTCGTGGATTAGTGGGAAATTTCCACAAAATTCTTTCATGAAACAGGCGGAATTCTTATTTATGTACATTGATTTTTCCCAACGAAACCTTCTAAAGCTCTCCAAGCTAGGTGGATTTCTCAGACCTCCTTTAGCAAAAAGCACCTTCAAGACAGCCTCATTGTCGTCCCATCGATAAATTTAAGGACCTAGCTGCGCGCCACATCGTTAAGGACGTTGCGAATGGAAAAAAAGATGTTTCTCGATTCATTGTCAAGATTTTGCTGGAAGCCGGGCTCCTTTTTCTTCAAATGGACACTTTTGAGCATTGGACCTAAATATGTATGTGATTTTGAGCAAATGGAATAGGAGCGAAATAGCTGCAGCTGAGCAAAGTGGTGAATATGTAGCAGTTAACCACCGCAACAAAAAAGATGGTATGTTGTCGACGACAATTTTCCATCATGCAATGTTTGACATTCATTTCAAATAAGTACACCCATTTTCCAAATTGCTCATGGTCAGCTTCGCCGTTTCCGCCATTCAACTGCATGCAAACTGCTGAGACGCCCATGAAAAATTCATGGAAACATGTATCAGTTTAGATTTTTATCTCCAAGTTACGGTAACTGAAACATTTTGAGATCTTACTCTCGCATCTCTGCACCAAATATTTCCAAGTTAAATTCCAAGAAAAAGTGCAAGGAATTCTGCAAGGAAAAAGCGGACTTTACTCGAAGCAAAGCCAGTAGCTGGATGTCCTGGGAAGGCTTGGCTTAGCCGCCATCCTAATGTGGACGAGTTTTCTGGAGAGGAATGCACATATTCTGTGCCATTGACAAGCCTCAGCCATCAGTAGGAAAATTTTTAAATAATAGTCCAATAAGTTCAATAAAATTATTAATGTTATAGAAAGGTTTATGATAAAGAAAAGTGGTAAAATTCATATAGAACTGTTGCCTATTTGCTCGTTTCGTTCCCTTACCATATACGGGTAAATAGGTTTAAGAAATAGGTCCTCGTCAGGACGGCGAGGAGGACCTACCTTTGTAGTTATAAACCTTAGGTTCAATAAAACTCTTGAAATTCGTCTCATTTTTTAGAAAGGTCGTCCACATCAGATGTATGAGATGCATAGTATCTCCCGGGAGCATTCATTAATCCCGCCACAGGTGGCTTAATCTTGTGACCATTTTACCACTGTATTATGTGCTCACCAAGTTCCAGGTGACCTTCATAGATTAGGATCTCCTGGATTCACTTTGTTTCCCTGAAAATCCCACATTAATCTTTGGTTTGCTGGTAGTTCTACACCCGTTGTTTCATCCTGGATACTGAGAGAAAGTTTGAGGGAATTGGTGGAGGCGGTGTGTATGTCAGTAGTTTAAAATACTTAAATTAAATCACTTAGAAAATAATTTTGAATCGCTGTATTAATCTATCGAATTAAAATTGAAGATCTTACCCGGAATTTCCTATCAAAAGTCAGTGGAATTCAAGGTAATTCTTGAATATCAGCAATTAATTTTCAGCGTACATGGCTTAAAGAAGTTCAGGTGGAGCTTTCTCGGAAGTCATCGGCATACCTCGACCTCATTTTCAGTTTTCTGTATTTTCAAGGATGTGAAGAAAAAATCTCAGTTGCAAAGGTATAAATAGGCAATCAAGTAGCTGAGAGAAGCTGATGAATAGAGAAAATGCCTAACGATGGAAAAAAAAGAGAAAGAAAAGAAAGTTTAGCAATGCTGGTTAGGGGCTAGAAAAGTGCGAGTCTGAAAACAGCTGATAGCCGACACTCTCCGCATTCCGAGAGAAACAGCGGTGAGAGATTCCTGTAGAGAGGAACAGAGAACTGGGAAGAAGAGAGGAGGAATTGAAAAAAAGTGAACATTCCTCTCAGAAAATTTGTGATGTGAATCTGATGTATGGACGAAGTCCATATTTGATATATTAGCTGAGCAAATTCCAACGAAACGCCTGTTCGCATTTGTTCGCATTAAAACCCGAGATAATAGTCTAATAATAGCGACAGATAGCAGAATAGCAGAGAAATCCCATCGGCAGTGCGTTTAATATGAGCGAAATGTGTTGTCGCCGCACATGTCTCGACGTACACTCGCCGAGGTGTAGTTTATTCTCGCGCGGACAGCTAGCACATGTGCTCAGGTGCAGCACGCCGAGCCATTAGGCCCGGCAACAAGGGTTACAACCACTGCTGACGACATAAAACACGCCATTATAACCATTTGCACTTCGGTATTCCATTGAGAATAGTTCTGGATTGTTAACTGCCTTTTTTGTCTAAGAGCTGCAGAAAAATTTCATGGCTCCTGTTTGCCACCATTAGAAAGCGCGGCTGCTATTTCCAGGAAAATTGTTATATTTCAGAGCTCATAAAACGTACCAGAGCGGATATCCAGTTCTGTTGAGGGTGGTACAGGTTCACCAGCGAAAAGCCACACTGAAACGGAACCCTGGGCTGTGGTTGAAATAACCGGATCGACAACAATACAGATTTACAGTTATCGTCAGTCTACCCCAATATGAACTCTAAAACCGGTCAGATTTCGATGACGACCGATCGAGAACAGGCTCCACCCATATTGACGGAATTTATTACTAGAATCTGGAAGAGAAATGGTGTGGTAGATGGATTTCAAGTCCATAAGTATGAGAAATGCGCTTGAAAATACATTAAACCCTTATAAAATTGTGGAACTTGGATAGGTTCATAGAAGTATATTAAAATTGTGTGTGGTGATAAAAACGGGTGCCAGAAATTATTCGGATCGGCACTAGAGGCAATGATTGGCCTGAATTTCAGAAAGAACTTAGGAAAAATAAGCGGAATTGCTAGAAATTTGGGGGAAGACCACAAAATTTGACTCAAATTTATCCAAAATCCGAGCATGATCTGCAGGTCATTCAGTGAGTGGAGCAACTACCTCAGCGTTTACCCGTTACCCACAAATGCGCGGATTTTCGACATCCACAGACTGAGCGGTATTCTTGGGAATTTAATCGGGAACAGCACTATAACATCATTAGAGAATTCATATGCACGTGCTAGTAGATTTAAGTAACCCTTTAAATTGTTTCGTAAAAACGAACGACGCACTTTAGTTGTAGGTAAAGCAATCAATGAGCTTTTCGGCGCTTATAATTTTAACAAATTCTAACATTCAATATCCATTCGGCATCATGCGCGCTCCTGAAAATCTGAGCCATAAACATTGAAAAACGGTCGTTACCATTACTTCCACAGAGCGCTCCACAAAAAGCATGCTTCATAGCGATATAAGCTTTTTATGTTGAAATAGCCAGCAGAGGTGAAATAAAGGGAAAACTGAGGAAAAAGCACGACAGCGAAAGGTGACAGAAAGTGTGTAGCCTTTTTATAGAGCAGTGTAAGAAGTTTTACGACGAACTGCGTGAAACTTTAATGACAAGTCGACTTCAAATACACATTTTTTTTTCGTTGAAATACCCAATTGACCCAATCGGAAATTGGAATAGGTCGTCACAGTTCGCAAGGAGTCGGCCGACTGAGTAGTGTATCCATCCATCTCGGCGTTATGCAGCAATCATATAGATGCGAGCACTTTAATAGGGTGGTCTTAGAAGTCATTTTAATAGTGAAAATAGGCAACAGAATTGTGAGCCGTTATAAAAATAAGCGTAGTAATGGCGTGAGAGGTGGTTTGAACGTAAAACAATAATTGTGTGTAAAAAATATGCCACAAATTGGAAATAAACTCGGCAAAGAAGGAATTTGTAGTGGGCTTCCCATTTCGTGTTAGTCACCATGTTACTGGGGGGGGGGAATAATAGTAAGTGCGAGCTCTTCCATATAAACTAGAAAGGAAACACGGCGTTGAATCTGCAGAATAAATTGGAGAGAAAGTCTTCTGATTTTTCTTACAATCAGTATTGCTCTTACGAATATTCCCATCAAAATCTTGCGTGTTTAGAGTCTCATCGGACGTTATTTTCCGCCCAAACTCATGTTAGGGTCCTCGAGCGATGCCTTCCAGCTTCGGGATTCATGAACGCTCCCGAGTATGTATGTATGCCATATACATTACACATTCTTCTTTCAGAAAGCTAATAAGCCACAGGACCAGAAAGAAGAAGGAGAAGAAAGGACGGGAAGCAGAACCACAATGAGAAGGAAGGGATCAAATAGGCAGGAGGTTAGTTATTTTCGATCATTTTCATGTTCTTGTTTTTTGCTTTTCTTTTTTATGCTTCAATGGCCTTCCCTCACTGCTGATGAGTTCCGGGACAGGCGATATTCCTACCTGTTTTCCGTACAGTGGAAGGAACGAAACGGAAAACAGGTATTTTGTTGTTTTAGTTTCTTCCTTTCATGTATATCCTTCTATGCCTCATGCCTACACAGAGTGGACAAGTTTCTCGGATGAAATTTGATGGATATCACAAAAACTTTCTCTACTGGACAGCTGTCTATATCCAGTCGATAGCACAAAATTTGCCCGATTCTGCGTGCAAAACTTGACCACTTCATGAGGACAGGAAAGTGTGGACCATTACGGAAATGTTCATAAATTCCACTGTAAGCAAGTCAGATAGGATTGAGGGGAAAAAGACGGGATAAAAGAAGGAAGAAATGTAGCCATGAGCTCTCAGATATGTAGAAATCACGTTCAAAAAAAGTTTGATCGTTAGATTTATGATCGCTTTTTCAATATCCAGTTGTTAAGTGGCATCATTTGCTTTTTGGGTAAATTTCCAGAGGTTTTCCAGGGAGGACATTCTATCCTGTATTTCCGTGGCATTCTCCAAGCGTGAGAAAAACCTTTCAATTCCCATCGAGTAAAATAATAAGTACAGAATTGAATAAAATAAGCAAATAAATAAATAAACAAATAAATAAATGACCCACCAAAGAACCTCATTTAGTAATAGCCGTAATCGGACCAGTTTCTCGACTATCCTAGAGAACCAATAGCCTTGATGATGCGAGGAAAGACATCACTGACTCACTAAATGACTTCAGCGCTTTAATCGTGGTCTATTGATTTCACTGGATTGCCGGCATCTTTTCATCAACTATGAAAAAAACTTGCTCACAAAACCCCGTACTATGTTTTCCTGATATCTTATCCGTGGAGAAATTTCCGTACAAAAAGTGAGCAGGGACCCTTGGGGGACACCACAGTCGCGTAAAGATACTACTGCTGATACAACAGGATAGAAAGGGGAGATAAACATCCCCAAGTGCAAGAAAACAACGGAAAATTCCTGAAATTCACGGGGATACGCTATCATAGTGAAACATACAGTGCACTTTTATGGAAGTAGAGGATCGATGGCTGGGAAAAGTACATCAGGTATTACCTAACAATTACCAACCACGTGTATATGTAGGAGTGGAGAATGCGCCTTTCACTGAACTCGTCACAGTATCGAACTGGAAATCCACGCCGGCAATCAAATTGCATTGTCAGCGGTGAACAGATCAACTATGCGGGAGAAACCAACGCCAGTGCGAGGTGCTGGAGAATTTTCTGGACGCATTTTGTTCCAGGAGTATTTTTGAAGGAATTTGAAATTTTAGAAGGATTTTCAGGACGACAATTGCTAAGTCGCAATATACATTTCCGTTAATTTCCGCTGTTTCAGAACCTTCCAAGAGGAGGTTTTATAAGGAAAACCTTACAAAATATTTATAACTACTAATGTGTGCTTTATTTGATAAATATTTATAAATAAATTCCCATGTTTAAGGCAAGAGCACAACTACACAGCTATAAAATTCGGTACACCACTTGCCAAGAATGGGGCTAAGCATTGCTGGAGATCACTGTAGGCTTTGGCAAATTCATTTGTTTATTTGTTTACTCATAGATGCACTCAAAGTGCGTAACCCCACCAGAGACGGCTAGTAACAAAAGGAACATTGAAAAGGTATTACAAACAAAACAACGAAAGAAAAAGAAAGTAAGAGGTCCACTTCGAGGTCATTTCAAAACATATTTGATTCGCATTTGCAGTTTGCCCCCTAAAATACCTTGAAAATACTTCAAGAATCGTCTTGGTCCACCATCTACTGGAAAAATTGAGTTGTACTGAAAGAATTTAACTGCTGGCAATAATGAAGCTCTTTTCGTTCAGGCTTTTAAGGTTACAGGGGCTCGAATTAGGAGGACATAAAAAACTTTGAACAGAAATCTTCAAAAGCATGAAGAATAGCCGGCTGGCTGTGTTTTTTAGTTTCTTTCCAAAAAAAAAAGAGAAGGAGAAGCCATCGACTTGAAAATTTTGATAAGAACCCGGGGCCAGTAAGCATCACTAGGATTACCCAAGGTAAACGTGTTGATGCCTGTGTTAAGACGGGTAAGTTTCTGTGGTGTTAAGACGTTTACCCTCGGTAATATCAATGATGCATGAGGCCTCAGAACTATCTATTTATAGAGCTCGCAGCAACTGAAGTGGGTCACACTTCACATTAATCGACGAATTTAATTAGAGTGTAAGTTAGCGAAGGCACCACCCTATCAATTCCCAATAATGTCGTTTTTAATTTAATGTAGGTAAGAAACAAGAGAAAAGGTAGCCGCAGAATTTTTTGTTGCGAATTCCTTTAAAAAAAGACCTGTACTGTAATTGAATTACAGCGAAACTGGTAAGTGTTCACTAGAAAATGTAGGGTTAAAATTCAAAGAAAAAACCAGGATAGGAGTAAATATGGCTTCATGGAGGCACGTAGATGTGTGTAGTACGCAATCGCTCATAGACGGCTTGTCATTTGTCTTTCCCTTGAGGCAAAATTGGATTCCCAAGTCGGCTATGGAAACCATAACAAATCGCTTGGAGACAGCCATAAACAAAACGAATGGCAGTACGGATATATACTGATAGCTGAAATGGTTATTTATTTATTTAATCACAATATTCACCCAGGAAAAGCCATAAAGGGGGAAGTTCAGAGCAAGGTCAGGGATTGCAATACGCATATGCGATTCTAAGAACTTCTGCTAATTTTATCTATTCTAAATGATAACTTATTTATTCATTGTAAATGGCATCGAGGCACTATGCTTGCCTCCAAACCAAAAGAAAGACAACAAAAGTGGCAACTGTTGGATAGGTTCCTAAAAGTTCCATTGGAAAGAGCTAGTTTATTCCTACTTTTGAAAGGATTTTTGGAAGACAATATTTCCTCTCCAAGGACTTTTTATTTATTAGAATAATTGTTCATTTATTCGTGTACGTAGTTGTAATAAGGCAGTCGTTAGAAATAAAACCAGAGTACGATCCAGGAAAAAAAAAACAAGGCCATGAGATTGCTATTTCATTTCGTCTTATTTATTTGGTCAATACAACACTGAAAAACTATCCTGGTAAAAATAATTGGAACACATTTTAATTGACAAGGAGCTGTTGGATGGAACATGACGATGATTGTTGAAGACTGCTATACAAAGGTGTAAGTTTGAAAAATATGTAGTATAAACTTAGTTACCGATGTGAGCAGCAGCGATAGGTATACGATGATATAACCAATAACAAGGTAAATGGAATTGTTTTTGCAATAAAACTGCACGAAGTGGCAGTGCATCTGGATTATTTAGGCCCCGTTCTGCCAACTCAACAGCCAGAAACAGCACAACTTGGGAACGGTACTCGAAATATATGATATAAAATAATCCTCTCTAGGATATTTTTCCAACAAAGCAAGCAATCCATGGAAATGTCTGGTCCTGTGTAGATAGGCTTTCGTACCCAACAGCAAAATCCAGCCTGCTGCACCTGGATTTTTCCACTTATAGCCAGAAATGATAAAGTGGTTTGTATTTGCTGAACATGATTCACTTCTAAAAGCGTAGCTGCACTTAAATGTTACGCAAGAACAGCCATAGAATAGAAGAGCGGTGGACAAACTCTGCGTCTTACAGAGAACGGGAAGTTTTTGGAAGTGACATCTTGCCGACAATCTTTGCAATCAAAAAGCTTGCTGGCAAATTGCGCTTGGGAGGACTTGGTCAGCAACTTGTTCCGGCTCTTCCTTGTCGACACATTGCTGTGAAGAGGGGTTACTGACAACTTGTTTCTTGGCATGATGACGTCAAACTTGTCGATAACGAGTTGGTAATTACATAAAAGGTTGCACAGACTAGTTTTTTGTGTATATTTATATAGCTATGATAATAATATAAGGTTAGAACATGAAGGTTTGATGATGTCAGTTCCTTTGTGAATGGTTATGCATACTGGTAAATTGTTTATCAAGCTAATAAATAAATAATATATCGACAAGACCAAGGCTACGTATAAGGCACTTATACTGACAATTAGGGCAATGATTTGTTATTGTGGGAGTCGGAAAATAGTGGATATGACCTGCAAACCTGTAAAAATTTCAAATCCATCCTGAAAGGATGCAAAGCCTAGAGACAGGATTCGCTGTCCTCTTTCTCGCTAAGTAGCATAAAATGAGCAGGATTTCATGCTCCAGAGCGAAATAATTAGGTGGAAATTCAAAACGGGACACTGCAAATCCACATTTTTTTCTCTCAAAGTGTTAGTGCCTACTGCAAAAATGCGAAATAAACACCGTTGAACAATGAGCCTTACATACACACCAAAAATAGGGTGAATAAATTCCAGCACTATTGTCCAGGTTGTGAGGAATTATGAATGTCTCATTAAAATTCTGGGATGCGCAAAATGGAATCGAGAGGCGAGCGAGCCGATGTCAACCCGGGAGTGTTGCATCTAGTGATGGATGTGACACGCGATTCCAGAACGGAGGAGAGACCGAGGAGGAGATAGCTGAGAAAGGAACTCAGCTGCGGCTTGAGAGGTAGGAGCCATTGTTCCATGATAGAAGCGTTAGTTATCAGCAGTTGTGAAAAAAAAGAAGAAATTCGGAGACGTCCAAGTTCATAGCGTATTTCCTGAGGATGACGCCAGAAAACATCCGGGAAAAATCATCGAGTTTCCATGGAAATTCTCTCAAAAGCGAGGGTAAGCACAGATTCATTCGATGAAGGAAGTGCTCGAAAAACTCGCTCGTTGAATTTCCGCAAACAGCCGGGCGTGTCCGCAGACCTCCACGCACACTGCTTTTTCAGGAGTTTCTCATCGCTCCGAGACGAGCTCTGGAACATCAGTCTGTTCCGGTGCGGAGGAGGAAAGCATCTTAGTGGTGGCTGGGAGGTAGGCCATGTTTGATTCACAATACTGAACAGTTGGGGACAAAGTTGTTCACTGCCATTAGAAATCGTAAATATTAAATTATTGACAGTTTCCATAGCATAATATTATATATGTGGTGCGGAAAATCCATAAAACATTTGTCGATTTATATGAAATTCTCATTGCATTTCTAAAGCCTTGAATTGATTATTATTTTATTCATAATCTGAGGCATTAGGAATATAACAGGAATAAAACTAGCAAATGAACTCGTTTTCGACACTTGTCTTAACATTTTTTCTTTAGCAGTGATAAAAAAGCGATTTTTGTGGTCCGACGGTTATAGGTTCAAGGATTTCCAGAGGTCGGACAAGGTTATCCCAGAATGACCCACGTAAAACCGAATGAGAAAGGCTTACATAACTGCGAGGAGCTGGAAACAACCTGGGGCCACATGCATCACAGAGATTACCCAGGGTAAAAGCACAGATTACCAATACCAATGGCAATAGCACAGATTACCAATACCGCACAGATTTACCCATAGTCAACACAGATGTCAGCACTTTTACCCTGGATAATCTCAATTATGCATCCACGCACTGTGGGGGGAGTTACCTTAGCCATCCTCATTCAAATTCCATGCTACCTCAACTATTAACCCCGCCCCTCTCATACGAAACAGAATGGTAGCAATAAAATAAAATTTATAGAATTACAATCAAGTACTATGACCTCACATAATAGCTGGTTGGATTGTGTTTCTCAAGGAATATCCAAAACTTTACAAAAAAAAAACCCAGAACGCCGTCATAGCGCAGAAAAGATGATTGTGATTTAACTAGGAACTGAACAGTACTGGAATACCGTGCAAATTTGCTGTAGAGAAGCGAAAGAAGTGCAGAAGGTGAGATAAAAATTAAAAAAATCTCAAGGAAGCGGCAAGGGGTTGCAAAAATGTTGGGCGGAAGGGCACGATCAGGTCAGGTCACGAAGACGATAAGGACTAACACCGTGGAATTAGTTTGACCAGCAGGAGTACAAATGCCATCCATTTATTTCCATTTCAATGCTTTTTGCTTATTTTTAACTTTTTTCTGCTTACTTCGCTTTATAAATTCTCACTGGTCAATGAACACGTGTAAATATATCGCGTACTGAAGTATGTACAGGTATAGATGTGAAAGTGTCCGTGAGAAAAAAATACAGGTGAGTATGTAAACAATAAACCAAACGAATCTCAGGAAACAACTGCCTGTTCCAATTCAGAAAAATATTCCCAAGCTGAGGGGTGCACAAGGGTTTCGGTGGAGATCTCTGGGAAGAAACTTGACTGGATAAAGGCTAAACACTCTGTTGTCCTACTACTGAGAGCTAACTCTCCTGAAAAGTGCATTAGTGATCCTCTTCTCCTGCTCATTCACGCAGAGATACTATAGCCAATGAAATGCATAAATACAATAACATTAATCGGTGGAATAGACAGATTAATTCGCAAAAAACTGCGCCCTGTGGAAATATGTACCTAGTACGAACCGTTGAACAAAATTATTTGAATATTTGAGAGGATGCACTTACTACATGTGGCAGTCGTAGGCAAGAAAGGGGTGGAGCGAGAGGCCTATGAGAAAACAAAGTAAAGTTTTCGTCAAAAGGGAGATTTAGACGACAGGAACTTCAGAAATAAGGGTTTAGAAACAGCTTCATTCCTGCGATATCCTTAGACATTCGGTTAACGAAATCTTATATTTATGTGTTATTTAGTATCGAATTTATGACAAGACTTTGGCGCAGGCACAGTAGTTAAAAATAAATGAATGAATAAGAACAAATATGTATAGTCTATGTAGTCAATAACACAGATGATCAGGATGTATCTAAAGAGGGATGACTGATGGTGAGTTGGGTGAATGAATGCACTGCTTCGCCCTCAAATCCGAGTTTGTTTGTTGCTGGCCACCACCAAGGATATCGCGCCACGGCAAACCAATTATTTATGAGGTCTCTGGCTTCTAGATTTACCAAGAGCAGTAATTCATGCAAACCCAGGAAAAGTCTGCCAAAATTTTCCAAAATGTCCTGGTAAGAAGAATAGTTTTGGAGTACATAATAGAAACATACATACTATTTGTATTTATAGGAACTTTCTCGGCTTTAGGATCAGTATTTTCTCAATTTTCAATAACAAAAGTCGTCAGTATGTTTTTCTACAGCAAACCACAGTTTTCTCTCTCTCTCCACCTCACCTTGAAAAATATTGCATTAAATTTCGCAAATTAGCAATGTTTGTTTTCCACTTCTCTATTCTCTTTTCTACTTCGCTTATTTATTTTTTTATATACAGGGGGGGCCATAAGTTATTGTACAACGTTTGCTGGCCCATTTCTCCGCAGTAGTAAAATATTTTTTGCCGCACTAGGCATTGTTTAATAGAGCTGGATTTGCTCTATCTTTTGATCACAAAAACCTCCTGGATACTTCCAAGATAACGAAAAAAGTTTATCGGAAACATTCATTGCAGACTTTCGGTGCCGCAAAATGCACTAACTCTGCCCGCAATTTCCGAGCAAAACAGCCACAAAAACAGTTTGATATTTTTAGAAAGAGCATTCTTTGCTCTTTAAGATGCATCTAAGCAGTACACCCCACTTTAGAGATTTGGTGGATTTTTCGTAAAAAATTTCCACATCAACCCGCTTTTTTCAAAAACCTGTTCTAAGTCCAACTGCTCCAAACCAAAACTCTCCCGGGAAACCGGGTTTTAACTGTAAGATACTTTGATCCCTGCTCTATTCGGCAGCGAAAAGAGCAGGATAATCCATGTGTTGCTGGTGGAGAAATAAATGAGCAAACGTTGTACAATAACTTATGGCCCCCCCTGTATATGCGGTATTTCCACCCTACGCAAACATTTTTTAGCAAAAAATATGTAAAACAAGATGTAACACAATACAAACAAGGAAAGACACCTATTTGTTTGCCACTGATTTGGCAAATTCATCAAAATTCAGGAACGATAAAGCAATAAGCTGATTCTTCAAGGAACTTGTCCGCATGTCTTTTGAACTGTGCTAGAGAAGATGGTAGATTGCATCTCTTAGAAATTTTTAGAAAATCAAACCCAGCCCTCTGCAAGACGAGCGCAAGGAGCTTTTTATTGTGGGGAACATAATTCTAAATGTACTTTTAACTAATCGAATTTTAATTTTCCTTTCTTTGCACAGTTGAACAGAGATTGGCTGCCCACAAGTCATTTAAAAAAAGCAGCTCATCCATCTTTCACTCATACTACTCCTAAGATCCGAGTGATTCCGGGAAACCTATGTGATATCCTTAGATGAACATTATTTCTTGCAAAGTGTCCAATATTAAAGCACTTTCTTAAAAGAATCCACGTAGACAAGGCGAATGGAAAATTCATGGATACGAACAATTCCAGAAGATAGTCCAAATCCTCAACAGAGTTCCAGAAGATGATCCGAATCTTCGCAAGAAGGTGGCAGCAAGCACGCGGACCCGTCACCGACACTCGCCTCACTTGACAACATTCTAATCGCTGCTCGCACTTCCAATCAGATTGAGGAGAAGCCGACAAGTGCAGCTGCAGGATTAAACGGCACAAGAATGGCTCAACTGCAGACGAGAGATTGTCTGCTGGAAAATTTGAGACCTGCAACCCTTGATTGTCTATATTTCTATGCCGCGAATGACTTTTATACTTAACCCAGCAATTCAGCAGTCCATAAATTCCGTTTTTCACACCAAGAAACGGGTTCTCCTTATAGGCAGTTAGTTGCCCTGTAACTATTCAATCTCCTTGCCATTCTCGGCATTTTTGTATCCTAATGAGTCTTCCAGAGGTCCAGGTAAGTGGTAATTGACGAGAATGCTTCCAGTTTTTAACCCAAACCCGCAAATTTTAATGGTTTAGTGGTTTAGGACGTCAACCATTCATTTAGAATACAGGGATTGGAGGTGGTTGGAGAGAGGGAGGGGGATGAGAACTAGTTAGCAATTAGCAAATTTTGATAAAAAAAAAACACGGACAACTGCAATGCACTTCACGAATGCATGTACAGATAAACGTTTATTCTACATTTTGCAAATGAACGATAGGGACTTCTTGCGTATTCTGCACCAAACTCATCAGAGTGAGGAACCCTGGAGACTTCCTGTCCTGTTCTCACTTCTCCTGGGTGTTCCGAGGTTTCTCAACCCACGAGATAAGTGAGTCGTATTTAAATCGGGTGAAAATGTGACTAATTAACCGGGAAATGCATTGGAATCATGAACATGGAAACTTTTGTAATATTCATTCCAGTAATTACCACTGGTTCATTATACACAGGATAAAAAATGAGGGTTCGCATGGGGTTTTTTCTTTCCGAATAGTGCAAATGTTAACAAATTCCGGAGTCTTCTGATTTTTTCTTAGCTTCTGTACATTTAGCTAGCTGTTCATATGCGCCCGTGGGGAACTGTGCAAGAACGTGGAGAAATCTCTTCGTTGAGTGAAATTCATTGAATTCTCGGGGAACAACCATGGAATTCTGACGGAAACGTTTTGTAAAAATATGGAGGAGATATTCCAAGAAATTATCCTCGATCCTGTGATTTTTTCAATACCGCGAGAGGGATTTTTCAGCATCTGTGCAAACAAAAACGTTTTTTATGCAATGCATAAGTCGTCCGAGTTCATTTCCAATGAAATATATTTATTGACTCCTTGGAATACAATAAAATTGCGCTGCGCACCGGCTACTGGTTCTGTGTACTTGTTCAGGACAATTCAAGGACAACCATACGAGGGTCGCAGCTACAAACAGTGGGAGTGGCAGTTCACTCCACCTCCACATCACAAGTCCGTGAATTAGTGAGGCATCTCTGTAAGAACAGTTCTACTTATTGAGGAATTAGTGGAAGATTGACAGGGATCAATTTGCTAAAAAACAAATTTGGTATGGCTTGTTCTTAACTGATGAGAGGTGGACCGCCGCGACAGGTGTGGCAGTACTGAAGTAGTAAAGCATAGGAAAATTTCCGGCATTCTCCTCGCAAGAAAAAAAAATTTGTCACGAGCAACGAAATACGCATCCGAGAAACAGAAGAAAACATTGTGACAAGCTCGCAACGATCAACTCACACCACGGTTGTAATGTGTTGATTTGCGAACATGACGCATCGGAATCGGAGCGCGAAAGGACCACAAAGCAAAAAAATGCCACCGTCTCACGGACATCTGTCCACCGATACCTACTTATTTCAAGCGAAAAACATCTAGAAGCGGCCAACTCCCATCACATGAATCCAGCATTTCGCTGTGGCACAACATGCTGTGTAAAATTCTGCCATTCTAGCCGCATAGCACACAAATAACGTACGAAATTGACAGATTGATAGTGCCTTTGAAGAACAGGTGTTCGCATAGCGGAACGATGCGGTTGAGCGATGTGGAGATTGCGAAGGATGTGGAGGAAATGGGAGGAGATCAGGAGAAGGCGAGGAAGGGAGGAGGAAGGGGGAAGAAAGGTATTGTCTAAACCATTCAAATGTTCGATTAAGAGAGCTTGGAAGATGTCTAGTACCAGTTCGAGAACTAGTTCAATTGCGAAATTCTATAGATCTTGAGCATAACTAGTCGTCAACTAAATAAATGCACTTTAATATTTTTAGGCTTATCGCTCGCATAACTACCAGCTTCGACTTTTCCCGGCTGAACGAGTTCAGAAAACAGTTCCGAAAACTGGAACGTTCCTTCTATGGTTATATTGAAAACTCCCATTAACCTTTAATGGCAGTGAAGGAGCGTAATTTTGAATGGGTAAGCATTTACAAGCAAGCCATCACATTCACGTAAAATGTGCCATTCAAAGGCTACGATGACAGAGTAAGGTTTTATGAAATAACACCAAGCTGAATGGATGACTGAACGTGACGGAAACACTTGCAAAGAACGAGCTTTTTATGAATTTGTGCACCTCGCGAATTCAGGATCAGTCATCCATGAAAATAATCTAGCATCCAGCTGGAATTATTTGCAAGCAGAGAAATTGCAGCGCGATCATGCGAAGGACTTTCACAAGTTCTTGGAAATTCCAGGAATTTTTGCAGTAATGAATTTTTCCAGGTCTAGGGAGGAGCGTCCTCAATTCCTAAAAGATGCAATTGCGGTCCACAATTCAAGGACATATAGGAGGGTTACCCGACACCCCCACACCTCTCAATCCTCCTCTTGCTTGTTCAAAGTAGGTATGTAAGATAGATATAAATTATCCGCATACGAAGGATTCTACTTTGTACAGGAGCGATTTAATTTTAAAAAAATTGAAGTTAGCAGTGAAACTCGTCCAACTTGTAAGAACGTGAGCTCGGAATTTTCCGAAAAACGTTAGTAACTCCACAACGGGCCCAGAATCATGAACCCATAACAATGCGAAACTAGGTTTGCAGCTCGAGTTCGACGTCCTGCGCATTCTAAGCTGGTATACACTTCTGAACTAGGATTCACATATCAATTTTTGCGTCCTCCGTATCCTAGTACTACTTATTCTATACTGTATGCAATCGTGCTATAGTTGGTTTGGTTGGTTATCGTTTGGTGAATTCTAGCACTGGATAGCCAGTGCGGCTAGCCAGCGTTGTCCTGCCTTATTTTTCTTTAATGAATCCTAGCAACTAGCGGAACGATGCTTGGAATCTCGACAAATTTTTCACCTCAGGGAGAAGGAGGACGGCCTGGTGACCCGTCACGGATTGGGACGAATCTTCATTGTATTACAAGGGTAAATAAGGATAAAGTTGTTCCACCTAAGTTTCAGTTTTCCGTTTTTTGGTGTGCCCTGAGCGTCTGAATAAATAAATAAATAAATGTTCCTTCCCTGGTAACATATAAAGCCCATTTGCTTAATTAAATATGGTTGATGAAAAAAGACCGCAGGACAAAGTCACCGAACAGCGAGCGGAATATCGAGAAGAATCTAACTAGTAGCGAGTAGTAACTAGTAAGTGAGGGTACTAACTAGTAAGCGGGTAGTAACTAATGAGTGAGTTATTAGTGACGTATTTATTCATTTTTGTAGTTTTAGTAAATCTTGTATTGCGGAAATTTTCCCATCATGTGTGAGTTCTAAGAGATTTTTATTCAACCATCCAAAAAACCCACTACATCTCTAAAAATGTAGTATAGCTTAGCACATGTAAGTTGTGAGATCAGCAAATGTGCGAGGTTTCGAAGCTCTTTAACTTACAACTTAACGTGTGGAAAATGTCAGAGTACTTTATTTTCTATCAGCCTGGTGAAGTGCTTTAGCCACAAAAATTCTTAGCGTTGACATGAAAAGCAGAGAAATCCAGGCTTCAAGAGAAGAAATTTCATTACAATCTCTTCTAGTCATCCCTGGGCTCGAAATCCACAGCTATTATAGACATAGAATTTTAGCAGAGAATTTTTCCGTGAAAAAAAACCCACAGTTTTGTTCACTTTGGAAAATTTTGAATAGAAGGGAAGTAGTGTAACACGAAAATCCAAGTACAATTCAGGATAGGTGACGAAACTGTGGTGTGCAGCAACCCTCCAACGAAGAGTATGATTCTCTGCATAGCAGCAAGCAGTGAATGCCGACCGCCCACAAAGAGATGTCGAAAAAATGCGAAAGACCATCGTCAATACTGTCCTGATGACCGTGTTCGTGAGGGGTTATGACGACAAATAATCGCTTCGGCGAATGCCCTCAAAAAGGCGCGGCTGAACGCATGCAAAAGACACGACGATTACCGACACTAAATGAGAAAGGAATAACTAACAAGGGAATACCCGCAGCTACCGTAATACGTGTACTTTTTTGAATCCTAAGAAACGGGTTCGCTGGACACTGGGCCTGGCATGATGCATGCATCTCAGCTTGATTTGTAGTAGACCGATAAACAACAAACAGGTGCGTTATGGAGTGGATTTGTGGTAAACACACGCGTCCCAGCTGGAAATTATACAGCAGTTACTAAAGTATAAGTATGATATTGAGAAATTTGTTTACACTGGATATTTGGAGAAGATCTTATCTGTCTATCTATTTACTTATTCATTTCTTTGTCAAAGGCAAGAAAAATGGAGCTCTCTAGAGAACAAGAAACACAGAATAGAAGCGGTCATGTGATTCGGTAAGAATAAAAATAGAGGTAGTGAAACGGTAAGAATAAAAAGTAGAGGCAGTGAAAGATGTGAGAGTAAAAATTGACCAAATGGGTGACAAGTGTAGTGGTAAATTGCGTCAATTCACGGGATTCTCGTGCCTATTACCCAGCTGCATGTTGAAAATAAAATCCATGATTCTACTAAATTTGATGTGATATAATGTCCTCAGTTGAACTGATATTTTCCTTTTTGTTTATGCATATTTATAACGTTTTCCCTTATGCAAGCGTAATAAACCATAACCTATTTCCTAGTTTTTTTTTCAATAGGTTATTGCTGAAGGCCCACAAAATCCACAAATTTCAGTAAATTTTTCACATTATTGCTTTTGAAACTGGTCGTTAACAAAAAAAGTCACACTAGACTTTGTTAAGAATTTATTAGCTGTCGCATGGGTTGATAAGCCTTTCCCCAATAGAATTTTCGAGCTGTCGGAAATAGCAATTCCACGAAAAGTCGATTTATTCAAGCTGGAAAAAATGTTATTGTTGCAAGTAATTTATAGGTTTTCTAATTAATAAATTTTTTGAGTGCTTAAAGAGGCGTAGGTGAACTCGAGGCTTTTCAACCTAATCTCCTCTTTATGATTCAGATTCGTGAGCGCATAACCGAGATAAGCGAGGTTTGCAAACCATCTTCAAATGTTCCACGTATCCTAACATTACTTTCTCGAATACGCGTTCAGGCTACCCACCTTTGGCTTACCATGGTTCGCGTTTCATGGATTCTAGTCCAGAAATCACCCAACAATGATACTGTTACATTATTCTCAGACGTGAATCAACATGGAATTTGCTGACTGTCTTCCCTTTTCAATTGTCTTTTCAGTCATTGCCTTTTTTTCTGATAGATCTATTTGACTGATTCACCCAATGCTGATTATACATGCGTGAAATGAGGCAGACCAGAAAAATGGCTTTGGATGCCCCTGAATCAGTGGCGGACGCAGAAAGTGGGCGGGAGGGGGGGCGTGGGAAGAAAAGTGGGGTCTCCGCCGTTTTGGGGACCCAGACGGAAAATAAAATTAATAATAATATCAATTATAATAATAAACAATAAATAAAAAATATATAAAAAATAATAATAAAAATAAACAATTAAAAATAAACTAACACAAGATTTTTATTTGTATTGTAAAGTAATTTCGAAAATTTGGCGACCCATTCTCGAAGGGGGGGGGGCCCCCGCCCCCCCCCCTGCGTCCGCCACTGCCCTGAATCCAAAAACATTTGTCTAGCTGTATTTTCAGTTCCAACAAAAATAGCACTTCACACGAAAATGTTAATGGTTTTGCAATACAAAGTAATTTTGACGTTCGAGCTGGCTCTCAAGTTCGATGCCTGGTCAAGGCAGACTTCTTGCAAAATGCTTATTTTGATGGAAATTCGTTCTCAGTGACCAGATTAATCATGAATTCGACAATAATTTCGCTATTTTGTTATTCACTTGTGGTACGTCCTAGAATATTTTGCATGTTAAGCATCAAAAAAAAACAAAAATGGAAAAATGCAAATGAGCTGAATCTACTTTTTAGAGAACGAATTCACATGATAGAGAGTATTTAGCCTAATTTCGGTGGCCAAAATCGCAGCAGATAACAGTCCGGATTCGTCTCTCAAAACATCACTGCAACGTCCGGAAGCATGCTGGATGCCTAAAGGAGTGTTTATACTTCGGCGCGACGCGACGGTCGCGTCCCAGCAAACTGTTCAAATGCGATGGGTCCCGAGTGGATGGATGCGCAAACAATGTCGCGATGTGGTAGTTGGCGTTTTCCATCGCGACGCGACGTCGCGGGGCGACGTCGCTCCCTGTTTATACTTTTTTCTCGAAAAACGACGCGATGAGACGAATTCGCGTCGCGCCTGCTAGCAGACGCGACGCGATGGTTTCGCTGATGTTGCGCACTGGAGTTGGCCACTGTTCCATAGTTTTTCGAGTGGTTCGGCCCAAAACCCATGGAATAAGACGAATTCAGTTGGAGATGTGAACGTGAACGAACTTGGACGCGTCGTACGCGCTTTACGTAGTGATTTTGTGAGCTTTTCAAGTTCCTAAAGTTGGATGTTTACGAGAGGTCACTACTTACAACTTGTCAGCCGAGCTGTGGAAGAACACAATGTAGGTATACACGTTACATCCATGTATGGATCTAGAGATTTTCTTGTGAATTTGAGTTATCGGGATCGTTTCCCTTTCACGTACACATTGTTGTACAGATGCTTCAGAACAGCATTCGATCAGTGCGATATTGATTCATAGATGAATATAAGGTAGTCCTGCGCTCTAACACTTAACACGTTTTTTCACATTCCAGTGTGCTTCTGTGGTGAAATCGGTGCAAGACCCCCACCCCCACCCCACAGAAATCACAAGATAACAGGTCTAACCAGTGGAAAATTGGAAAAGATCAAAAGCGCGGGAGTAGAACGTGACATAGTGATACGAAACTCTTAACGTATACCACCAAAGGAATCCCTGGCAGTACTACTAGAACACTTGGACGAGGAAAAAACACAAAGCTGAGAACCTTTTCTGAACACTCCAGACCACAAATGGTAAGGTGAGGTCCAAAACATTCCGTAGAAATCCATGATCCCCGCCAAATCGGGGTGTGCTTGTAATTTTGCTAGGGTACGTGAATTTGCGACGTTCAGCATGGCGCGACGGAGCGACGCGACGGCTTCGCTACCCATCGCGTCGCGCGTGTCGTGGCCGTCGCCGCGACGCCGTCGCGTCGCGAAAAAGTATAAACACCCCTTAAGAGACCCAAAAGACAAGCGACCAGCTGACCAACCCAAAAACTTTAATTAAATCCTTATGAGATGTTCGGACTGACTAGTGCCTGGAAATTTCATTAACGTCACTTGTTTTTCTCCCTTTTCCCACTGAGGGAAACCAGAATCTCGTGGATAGCAGCTGCTCTTAGCCTCCAGTTCGAAATGAATTTTCTCGGAAAGACATGCTTCTCAAGATTGAATTGGATCATTTTTCGTGGGAAATCCGTTATTTGGCGGACATTTCATTAACTTCAGTGGTTTTTCTGCAATTTCCAGCAATGAGAAAATAGAATTAAACCGTGGAACAGTTCATTTGGATCTAGAGAAAACTTTATCGATAATTTTTCGGTGAAATTGAACGAAAAACTTTGCCATTTGCGCAGCGTAGATGTCGCGAGGAGATGAACGAAGAAAAGTGCATCTCCGTGTTTGCCCTTAGATGGTGCTGCAGCTGGCTGCACACAGTCCGACGATCAAACAGAGGTAATGGCACTTGAGAAGCCCATTTGTGGTGAGGTGCGAATGTGGTGCGAAGAGATGAGTAAGCAGGCAGGTCGCAAATATAAACGTGGTGCCAAATTCAGAAGGGTCATGTTTCTGATGAATAATGAAAGCACAGCGTGAATGTCACGACAATGGCGTCCATAAATTACTCAAAGCTGGTTCAAACGCCCTTTTCTTGGAAGAAATAGCTGTGGCATGCAACCATCATGGCTTTGACTTTATAGCCGTGTCAAATAAAATTTTCCAGAAGTTGTAATGAGAGAAAATCCGTTGATGAAAAAAATTCTTTAGAAATAGACTTCTTGTGTCCCCATATTCATGATCTTTCCTGGGGATGTTCTGGGCTTCCCGCTCACCCAAATTGGACGAGATTAAATGTAGCATGTCCCTTATTATCTCAGACCGGGAAAAATAACCACTTTTCCCCCTAAGAACTCGTCCGTTTTGGGCGTGCCGGTAGGGAAAATCCTCTTTGAGTACATCCCTAAAAACGGGCTCTTGTGGTAACCTTTCCGAAATAAGATATGTGAACAACAAAGAACAATAGCACACGAATGTACTGTGAATGCTTATATTCTATTTTATTTTAGTACTTTATCCATTACTTTAGTATTTATATGTTCACTCATAAGTGCATTTAGTTCTTGAACATATGCATCCCTTTTTATTGCATTTTGTTATAAAATGTATGTATTTAAGTATGTTAAAAAAGTTTCAAGAACACCCATCAATCACCAGTTGCCTAGAAAACTAATGACGTGCCCGAGTCGGGCGCGAAACGCAGTCCATCAAAAAGTTTCATGGAAAATTAATCACCGCGCAGTTACTGCACCCTGACAGCAGTCAACCCAGATTTCCCTGGTGAACTCTGTGATTTACAGAGGCATAAGTCAACCGTAATTGACACTACTTACCTATTATTATACTTCCTAAGGTGGGGAAACGTATATGGTTGCAGCAGATTAAATCCTTTTTGCTTTGGCATTAAACTGTGAAGCACGCATTACTCATGGTACCACTGAGGAATAAGACCACGAGTATTCTTACACAAAAAGTGAACTAAATTTATAAGAAAGAGAAATTATTATTCCAATGTTTTTCCGAGCCGTGGCTGCAGAGTGACTCACTTCCAGAAAAAAAGTAACATTCTGGAAAACTCACACATAATCGTACATACATAAAGGGTTTCCGATTTAGAGTCAAAAATTTTGTAACTACAGAGAACATAGAGAAAATTCGTAGCAAAAATGTCATTAAAACTAAACTAAGGCAGACAGAACTTAACTTGAACACACAGCTAAACAAATAGAAGTAGATGAAGGGTTCATGGAGCTACAGTGGTGGTCAGAAAGATCAATTGAGCGTTTCGTAGAAATTCCATGTAACTGCAAGCTTGCCCTTGCGTACTGGCTGTTGCATGGAACGGCAATCGGTATTTCGGTTTACTTCATTACAACACGAAGTGAATTCTACAAATCTATACTAATTCGCACAAAGAGATTACGCATGAACGGAGTGTATCTCTCCGTATCTGCAATTAAAAAAAACTCGGCAAAAATGGAAGTGTTTGCAAGAAGACAAATTATAGTTCATTGTATTACTGGGAATGCATATAGTTCTGACACACTACAGTTTCACCGAATTTTTGTTTTTCTAACTAGTTGAGCCCTTTTTATCTGAGGACCGGCATTACGTGAGGGGGCGTGAGGCGGCCTGAGGCAATTGCCACTCGGCAAGCGACCCCACTGTACATAGTCTGACAACAACATTGTTTTCTAGAGATAACCTTCCTACTGGTCTCCGAGGTTTTCGTGGAAAAGTGTGGTGAAAAAGATAGGAAAGTTTTTACTTACGCAGGTGATGTTACGTAAGCATTATTCTTTGAAAGACTCATTAAAATATCTTTAAAAAGCATAAAAAATATGCAACAGTAAGACCCAGAGTTGAGTTCAAAGAGGAATTACGTACATATCTAATTCTCAGTGTGACTCAAACTGTTCGGAAACAAGATATCAAAATAAATAAATAAATAAATTGTTGATTGTTGAAAACCTGAGTCATTCAGTGGAAGAAACTACCACGGCTATGTACCTGAAGAACCCTACTTCAGTAGAGTCATGTCATCCAGAAATGAGGGAGTTTATTGATCTCACTCTCTCAAAATGTATGCAAATCCATCGGAGAAAAATGGACGAAATAGTCCCAATTGTTTTTACATCAAACAGGTGTTTTGTTCGAAAACTCTGATATCCGTTCCACGACATGAAGGAGACCTTTGCAAAAGATTCTTCTTTGGATGGCAATCCAGAGAATGGGAATGGAAAATGTTTGGTCAGTAAGGAATATATTAGACGTGACAATTGGACCATGTACGTATTTGTTTCTACTTTATGTGATCTCCCTACGTGCTCAAGATTTGTGGCCGTGTTCCCGTTTTTCTAGACATTACGTGTACTAATTGAACTGTTCCCTTTTTCTGTTCCACCTAGAGTCATTTACATGCATGTGTAAGCAAGAAAGAAACGACTGAATATGCAGATAGATTTCTAGAAAAAAAAAGAAAGAAACGAAGAAGCTTTGGCAGGGAATTTCAAGGGATGACAGTATCAAAAACTACATGACAACCGGGGTGGTGATTACTTGGCAGATAATCAGGGAAGGGGTGCGGTTCGACGAGTGACCTTCGCTGTCCCAAACAACAATCTCTTTTCGCTGATACTCGCGCACAATTTGTACTATGAAAGAAAAGTAGGTCTGAAAATGTCCGTAGTATCTGAGCAGAGGAAAAAATGGACAGGATGGAAACAAAAACGAGCGTAACCAATCAAATTAAGTGTAATGTCAAGAACAGATGATAATGGTGAATAAGCGTAGAACGCTTAAGAAAAATGAGATGTACTCGTCGTTTCCAGCCAGGAAGTTTCGCAACTTGCTGAAAATAAAACGACCACGAAGCGAAAAAAATCAAAAAAGTTTATTCCTGAAGGTGGGATCAAGCAGCATCAGAGTGACCTCTAGTTCCGCGAACGAGAGGGCGCGCAAAAAAATTGGTCGCCTACCTATCCGCGATTTTCTCGTTTTTTTTTCTGGAACAACTACCAACCAGCAATTATTTCACGTTAAATCTAGGACAAGTGTTCCAAATTTTTGTGCTGCGCGAATATTGGAGTTTTGAGATGTTTCACATCAATACCCGGCTATAAACACAATTTAACAAGTTTGCACACTGAGAAAGGTAAGTATAAGTACTGCAATGGTAACTTTTTCGGGAAAGAAGCATTATTCTTTTTCTGAGAGAGAACCAAAGAAATGTAGGAGATCAAAGGAACTGTGGAAATCAATGGGGCAGACTCCTAATTCGTAACCACTCTCGAATTTGAATATTTGCTTGCGAATTTTTGGAAGCCTACTTTGAGGAGCTCCCTCTTAGCATTTTTATTTTTTAACTTTGCTGAGTACACGTCTGACTTCGAGAGAAATCAGCTTCAGCTCCTTTTCTCAACAACAAGTTTTCCTGAGGCTGACTCAAGCGCATAGGTGGGTGGTGACATCAGATGTTGTCCATGAGAATTGAACGGAAAGAAATATCGTCAAATTTTGAAAAGACCCTAATAATGGTAAAAAAGCTTCCCTAAAACTATCCATACTTTTCAGGAGCAGCGGAAAGCTAAGAAAGAAAACAGGAAGATTTTAATCCCGGAGATAGATCCTAGGAACCTATTTCTCCCCTAAACGTTTCAAAACGGTATTGGTTTCTATAGCTGTGAAAGCCGGGTTGTTAGGTAAGTATTTTTTTTGGTCTGAATTTCAAAATTACGTCGCCCTCACCAGGCTGAGCTTCTGGATTCCTAAATATCTGGGATGGAAGCTACCCATTAAATAACCACGTTCGGTTCCATGAGAAAGAATAAGGGAAGAGGAACTCAAGATATTTTCTAAGGATGTTTTCAGCCTGCCATCCATTGAGAGCAGGAGAGATTTCCTTGAGAAATTTAACTAATTTTACGAGTGGAATGATGACCTGATTCAGTAATTAAGACGAGTTCCTCGGATATAACAGTCTCTTGGGACAACAACCAGAGACTTGATGCGATCTGAGAGCTGGTACAGTATAGTAGTATTTTCGCTTCAGATGTCGTTTGAACAACAGTGGAGAAACATCCATATTTCTACCTAAGTACGCGAGAAGAAAGAGACGAAGAAAGAGAATGAGTAAGGAACTACGAAAGAAGCGAAGAAAAACGAGTGAAACTGCTAAGTTCGCCGATGTTGTGGCACTTCGAAGAGTGTCAGCATTGTCATGGGGTCGTAAACGAATGAGTCTCAGTTTCCGACGACTCTTTTCACTGACTCAGAGTTGGTGAATCAACAACAGCGGCAAAAAAACACACATTCACTCGATGCTACGCTGTCCACGAGGGTGCCAAGGATATTTTTAGCAAAAAAGGGAATTTCGTTTCATTCCAGAGAGTCCAATCACAGGAAAGCCCGCCGAAATTCGGGTGATTCATGTGTGAAGCATCAAATGCCTTTACGTTCATCACGGAGAGAAAAGGAGGAGCTTTCAGGAAAAAAAGCGCTGTTGTGCAAAATCAAAATTTCGGCTAAAAACGGAACTGTTATAAAATTGAACGAAAAATTGCAGAATTTTTACGAGACAAGAGTATCATTCAAAATGACCAGAGAAAAAGCATTGAAACTTAGTAAAAAAAACTTGGTCTCTCCACGTGGTGAATAGTTTCCAGGACTAGAATAGAAATAAAAGTGTCTTCGTATTGTAGATGGACGGAGAACCCCGCCAGCTCAGCCCCATATTGGTACTAGAGTTATGGATGAAGCATGATGGATGATCCCGAATATTCGGATACACGTGTCTAAAGCGTCATGTCACTGCGCAACAAGCAAAGCATCATTCATCTGAACAAACACGCTGACATCCCAGTGGAATCTATTTGGTATATGGTACGAAAATAACGACATTATTTTTATGCAAATGGTGGGATTAATGATAGACCGGAACAACCACATGTGGTAAGAAACAACTAAGATTCAGGAATGATTCAGTTTACTCCTTTGGCTGTTGAAATGAATACAGAAACAGAGGTAGAGGAATGATGAATGATCCAATTCGTATAACTCCTTATTTGTTTCACTCATTTCCATGAGAGCTGAGTTCTCTTCCTCGGAGTAAAGAGGAGGGATAAGCCGAGCAGTTCGCTCGTGAGTGTGTCAGTCGTTATTCTTCTTGAGAAAAATGTTTTAAACCACATACGCCCAAATTTTTCCATTCAAAACAGGCCTTTTTTTTCAAAATGAGCATTGGTTACTTTACTCTGCATCCTATCAAACAACAAGCTTCTATCAAATGATGCAGCAGTCGAAAAATTAAGATTTGATTAAAAATCCATGGAGAAATGAATTTCCGAGGATCCAAGTAAGGTGTTTCTTTTTTTTTACAAGTAAAAACTTCTCGCTGAATTCGAGAGACCGTGACGATCGATGTGGTTTGATTGATTAATGATACGTTTCCAAATTCAGCTCCTTAACAGTTAATGCAATTGATCAGATTCGAATTTTTATGTTCCATCCTAGGAATTAAACGAAAGATGGACGTTCCAAGGAGGGGTATCAGGAGAAATTTGCTTTCAGTCCAATTCTTCATATCACGTTATTCAAAGCGGGTTTGACTTCAGGTTACGAATGGAAGATGAACGCCCCAAGAAGGGGGAATCAGGAGAACTCAGAGGATTCAAACGTGCTTTGAAGAACGTTATACGGAGAATTGGACTGAAAGGAAAGTTAAGTTGTGGACATGCGGGCGTCGCGGTACACTCTGGCGCGGCGCGGTCAGCACTGGTCAGAGAGCGAGAGGGCGGCAGTGGATCACTGGGCGCGGCAGACAGCCAGAGTACCTAGCCACGTAGGACTACTTCAGCAGCTGGAGTTTTGTGTGCATATGAGTTTTAGGGGCCTGTAGAGACAAGAAAAATAAAAAAAAATCCAATGATTGGTAGTGTAATGGTAACAGCAGGAACATACTTGATTTTTTTGCTTAATCAATTGGAATCTGAGTTAGCATTTGAATAGATACAACAGGAAATATTTTCAATAATATACGTCAACAAAATTTCCCATTAAAAAGAACGAAAAGGGCAAAAACATGACTGACGTTCTCACAGCTTTTCATTAGTGTCTTTTCAGAAATGGCTGTGTCAAAAATGATTCCTATACTGACTATTGCTGACAAACTAGTGATTTATGGAAACTGCTATCACATTCATGGAATTAGAATCAAGCGTGACTACCATCAAGGAGAGTGACAAGGAAGTTTTTTCTCCAGAAAATGTTCTACCAATACAGTCTAACTAATGCAATTAAGGGTCATTCCGTTCCACTCAAACCGGTAGTTTAGGAAATTAAAACGGAGACGCACGCAACATTGCGAGAGAAGTCGAAAGGGAAGATTGAAGGCGTCTCGAAAGTTCCGGGAGCGCAGCGGTTGGCTCTCGGTTTAGTGGAACTCGCCCTCTAATGGAAGAGAAATCACTGATTATCAAGGAAAGATGCAATGCCGACCGGATACGCAAGAGGTCGTCGGGGAGATGACGCTGAGATCGCGGAGACATCAAGTGATATTCCATAAAATTAGGCTAAAACCGGGATTATAGCGAGCGGCGAACACTGCCTTAGGACGACGAGGAATGCGGAGGACATGCTAGGTTTTGTTCTTGATATCCTCGAGAGCGGCGCAATATGCGGAAAATTGTGCAGCGGCCATAAATCATGACATGATTGCATGACTTTCTGAGGTACTGTTTTTCTTTGATGGGGTTCACATACAAAGTTGACTATCCTAGATGTAGCAATGTACAGATTCGTTCTGATGGAACCATAGGAGGATGTTTACCAATTGATGAATATTGGATAGGTAGTTGTAACGTGAATACTGAATTCATCTAAGATTGCAAGCTTCACGGAGAACATAGTCATCCTTGAAATACTGGTAATGTTACGAAATGTTAGGCAACCTTCTTTAGAGAGAGCTCAGAAGAAAAGAGAACCTTCACCAGTCGGTCTGTGGTAATAGTTGAAATATTACTCAGCAATAGCTGTGCCAAAACCGTTCAAACCTCTTCGGGAAACTTCTTTGAGAACGTGGACGGTAAAAAATCCACCTGTGATCTTAATTTTTTTTTGAAACTACTACGAGCGGAATTGCATCTAAGAAAACTAGAGTAGCAACAGTTTTTCCTCACTCCCTACCCCCCCCCCCCTTTTTGTAGTTATTACGAAGATGAGATCTTTACTATCGATCTACTTCATAATATTTTTCTTGATTTTCGCATATATACATTGTAACCGATAATTATGAATAAATGAAATGAAATGAATCACAATAGGGAACGCCTGTTGATTTTAGAAGTCCATTTTTATCTGGTATATTCTTGGCAATCCTCCAACAAAGTTAATACCATGCAAGTAAGAGAGTTTAACAGCCTAATACTTGTATTTATAAACGTTACCGGGAAGGTTCTAAGCTTTCCGCTCATCCAGACAGAGGAGTTTGTCGAGAAAAATGTGAGTTCTCCTCCTCTCCTTACCACTATTTCTCATGGCCGACAGGGGCAACTAGTAGCTCCTAGAAACTATACCTAGTTTTACTCACAAAACTCGTCCATTTTGTAAGAGCTGGACTCTCGCAACCTTCCCGGGAACGTTCATGGATACGAGCACTGCTGTGCCATTACACAAATGCAAGGTATTTCATTGTTCTCGCCATCAATTGGAGTAAGCGATCTAGTGATAAACATTCTTCAATAAATTTTTTTTCAACTTTCTTTACAGCGAGCGTCGATGGCGGTGCGTTTTCCACGGACACGGAGAGCACGCGACGCAGCTGCGCCGCTCGCGCTGGAATCGGCGCTGTTGTGACAAATCAGGATTTTCTTGATGGTTTTTCACCATATTTGGAGTCGACAATCAAGAAAATTAACTAACTATCAAAAACCCTATGGTCTGTAGTTGCGAAGAGGATTCCAACGCTAGCTGGGCGGTCGCTCCGCGTGCTTCCAGACGGCCGCGGAAAAGGCACACTCATCGACGCCTACTGTGTGGAATCTGGTAACACCTAACAGCTAGAAATTTGGAGACCGTCTACAACCTGAAAATGTAGCAAAAAATTTAATAAATAAAGCCAAAACATGTGTAAGAGCAACTTTCAACATGATTTCGCCCACTAAACGAGATGCTTTCACAGTTGAAATGCGAGAGCGGCGATGCTCGCCTCAAACTACTTGAAAAAAGTGCTACGGAAAGAGATCCAAAGGCGCTTTTTCGTGCCATTACAAAACCCTCTCGGAACTTTTTCAATGCACAGAATTTCCTCGCTACTCAATTCTCGTGAACGCCTTATGAAAAAGCTGACCAGCAAAAGAATCTATGGACAATGTCCGTAGCAGCTGTTGAGCCAGACGCACACACATCGAATCGTTGACAGTTTTTTGACGCAAAGATGAGGACCCGAAAACGGCGTGACTGCACATCTAGCGGATTTTTTTGGAAATGATAGGAGAAGCAGAGCTCCTAGAAATGCGGGAAGCAGCCACTGGGGAGAAAGAGAAGTGGATTGTTTTCACACTTTCTCAGCAGCTTAAAAGTGTCACCAAATGCTAAACCGCTAAAAAGTGCGAGTCAACGGAGTTACAGTCGACAAAGTAACCTTTTCAACGGATAGAACCGTTTACACACCTGATCGCAGCGGAAACGAGAGTGAAAGAGCGGAAAAAATGCGCGCTTGCCGGGTTGAAAAAACATTGCAATGAGGAGTAAGGGCTCTCGGAGTCTTTTTTTTCTCGTTTTTTTTTCGGCGCTGTCGAATGTCAAGAATTTTCTGTCTTTCATCCAAGAGAACACATGAAAAGTACCTAACTTTTGGCATTTTACTTGTACAATTTTTACAGATATCTTTTAGTGAAATTTTTGTGAGCATTGTGGTGATTTTATTCACAAAATTTCAATAGCGCTCCTTTCTTTAGGGTGGACAGGGGCCCTTCTCGGAATATTTTTGAGGTATCCGTGAGAACAGTAGGATGATCGAATGCCTGTTATTCGCTTGAAGGCGTCTCCACTTGTAAATACGCTATATATTCCGCTGGCTCATATTCTGAACCCCTTTTCGAAGTGCGTATAAATCATTTAAGTCTTTTTAACCACTTCCGGAGACGGGGGATTTTTTTCCCGAGTACTACATATGCACAAGCGGAAGGAAGTCGCAGCCACGAAAGAAGTGGAGCTATAGTCAGATTAATAATACTTGGTCTAATATAACGGCACTTAAATAAGAAATTGTCATTTACCCTATTAATCAAACACTTTCACCGAGCACGCAGACCTTCCTTACGGGACCTTCCCCATGTTGGATCCTTGGGCTAGTTGGTGCGCCAATGGCCAACCCGGTAATGAGTAGTCGGCCGACCCGGTATTTTCATCATATACGGATGGTTCCAAATTACAGATTTCGACTCTTAAAAAAGGAGTGGGGTGAAAAGCCTCTAGCTCCTTTGTCGATCCCATGAGCATCTTAAACTTTCGTGAAAATGTCAACATCTATGCTATGCTTTAAAGGAAATTTTACACAAAAAAAACCAAAAGTTGCAATCTTTTTGCTAGCTATTGTATGCTCGACAGTGGACGGCTTTATGTAGGATATTTTAATCTTTTTTTGCCCTCAAAAACTCAGCTTTTAGAAGAATATTTACATTGTGGCAAAGCGAGCAGCCATTAGAGACAAGGAGCAGCCCTAGGTTCTAGCGTCTATCTTAGGTACGGTGACGTAATGGCGTAATGGCGTAGGATTCATGCTGTGAGAAGCGAATGACGATGAACTCGCAAAATAATTAAATTCATAAGGAAATCTTCTCAAATCTATAGAAAAACCACTAAAATTAGCCCAAAATAGATGTGAACAAATAAAAGAGCTTTGCATAGCGCATTCAAGGACGACTAAAGTTTACCTGTGACCCATGGACACCTCCAATTAAAGGTAAAGAGGGCTGCCTGAGCGATGTGGGTGGCGCGTGGCCATCCATCACTGCAACGCGATCCAGCATTTGATAACCGACGGCATCAAGGTGACATCGTTCGGGAGGAAGGAGCTATGCGGTAAATCACTAGTGACGATCATGTCTTGATACCTAGCGTTGAAGGGCAATTCAGAGAAATGCAAAGTCTCGCTCGTTAAGAGTATTTTTCCACATCTGTTTTGCTAGTATGTCCTTGCATGGAAGCAGAAATAAATTACCGTCGTAAAAAGGCGCTGCAAACTGGCAGGTAGATGGCCGTTCTGATGGCATCTCTGGCACCTGAACGCACTTAAGAAAGGCAATCAAAATTCCAACACCGTCAGTTTCACAGGAAAGTTGGGAGAGGCGCGAAAACGGGAAAAACATTGGCGGGATCCACGAACCTGCCCAAGGGGTCATCAGCTACTCCTCTGTTCCAGATCGGACAGGTTTCTCGAGCAGTACAACTCGCTATATTTACCATAACTTACGACAAATCTTCTTCTTTTAGGGGTTTTCCCATTTGGTACTGGATAGCGGTAACGAGCAGCGGAATCCACTTTGGTGATCATTTGAAGCCATTTTGTCCCGTGTTGCGCCTGGCCGGGTGAAAAGAAGGCAGCTTCATCCATTATTGGTTCTTCCATCCTTATCGACACTTTAATACGGTTTATACTCTGTTTGTACTTTACACTCTTGGAGAATATATTATAGTATTATGGTTCATCAGCAGCAGGTCGTGATTCCTCTGTTCTCAGAAGTATGATGGATGGAACCATCAGTTTGAAAACACACTTTATTATAGCACATTCCAGTTGCTGAAAAAGTCAATGATGGACGACATTTATCAGCTGGCTTCCAAGATGACGGTTATCGTGCAAGGCGATCTCGCCCACCACGCCTTCACCGAAGCCTTCACTCTCTCACTGAGTGTTCAAATTTCAGAGTAAACGTGGAACATTTCAGCGCATTCCCTCTCTCTTCGATAGCAATGTATATGTAGTCCACTTTTTCTCAAAGCTTCTAACTAAGTGCTTAACTATGACACTACATAACTAACACTTGAGCGGTAATGTAGATTTAATTTAATGTCATGCTGTGATGCAAGTGTTGGCAGAGATCTTCAGTTCCTTCCGAGAAGCAGTAACAGTGACCAGCACCGACCTATTTACTTGTTTATTTGTACGGGAGTATACCAAGCTAGTTATTGCATGCAAATCCAAGAGTACGAGTACAGACAATATTGGAATAAGTCCAATTCTTTCTTTCTTTCTTTATTGGGCATGTGAAACACATGCATGAATCAAATAAAACTCTCAAAACAGAACGCATAAAAAAGTAGACACAAAATGCATAACACGCTTTCGAAATAAGGTAAAGATTTATTAAAGATTTGATAGAGATAATAGAAACAATGAATTATGTGAATAAACCTCTTGGACAACGACTGCTCAACACGCTTCGATATGGAATAGGCCAGTGCTTATTTACGCAAACGCAACTGAACTAGAACGCAGGTTCATCAATGAACGGACGAAAGTTATCGATGAATGGTGCGATAGTGGGGAGGGGGGTGGCGTTCGCAGGAACTCCTCAATGTAGGACTACCAGATCGCTCTCTTCATTTATCCATCCTGCCAATAGCGGTAAGAGCAGATAGCTCGCACTAGAAACTTTATGGACTGTGCAGTTTGATATAAATACAACCAAAATCGGTTGTACAAAACTCGCAACAATACAGACATGCAGTAACCGTGTCTCAAAATATGAGACTACAAACTGTCATCAAGAAAAACACAACAAATCGAAGTCCAAATACTAAGAAGTTTTCGGAGTTTGAGGTATCCAAATCATCAGTGGACGATATTGTCTGCGTTTTCATTTCACATTTTTCTAAGAAAGTGAGAATTTTGACCAGAATCCTATTGAGCATCTCCTATATTCTGGTCAAATTTATCCTCAGCTTTTGACGACTGTCTCTTGATGAGAAGAGGTAAAGAGAAGGTCTGCGTCTGGCACCCATGCTAACATCAGTTCGACCTGGAGAAATTTTTATTCTGTTTCAATGCCAAAAAATCTTTAGCCAGATTCACAGCTGCATAGCCTTTCATGTGTGGTTTATAGTATCCAATAATAACTTGCTTTCCTACGGTCTCATTGCATTACATTTAGTCGTTCGGAGACTGAAAAAAAGATGGTGAACCCTCTTCCTTGAGATCGTCACATACAGCTCGGCAGATTGTTAGCCAGGCCTTGGCTGCCGTGAATGTGTCCATTTGTGCTCTGGATATGGGATATGGATTTCGGTTGAGGGCTTCTCATCTTCGGTAAGAATAGAATAGACCGATCCAAAGATCAAATAAAGACCAAATAGAAATTTCGCGCCATTCTTTACAAGGTGGGAAAGAATCGCAACTTCTGCGAAATCATTATAATGTCGGACAACAACAGGGTGTCTATCCAACATGCAGACAAAAAACCACATTGGTTCAGCAGCCTATTCTTGAAGAGCAGCACATTCCAATTTCCAAGCTGTGTCATCGACCTCTTGATGATTTTCTTCTACACACTGAGCCAGCACACAAAACGATCTCTTCCCACTCACTAATGGCCTAATCATCACGAATGGAAGGTAATACTGTGTTTGCGGTGAAATATGAAAAGAACACCTCATTCAGAGTTGATGAGTCCTGACAAGGAGTTCACTGCAGATGGCTAGTGCATTCATTGCCATGACATTGAAACTGTGTTCACAAAACTTATCCAAAATATTATCGCGACGATACCTTGCGAAGATGACCCAGTAGAAGACCAAGGAGTAGCGAAAGCGAATACTCCATAAGTAGTACTAGACCAACACCCTCAGAATACCATTTATTCGTGTCCTTACAGCGTCCCCTGTTGAACAACAATAACAACAACAAAAAGGGCACTCGCTTCCATATGGAAAAAAGAGTCACTGGATTAGTTGAAGAATAATTCTTAGATGATGCCTTTGGGACATTCATATTTCCTCAACCTAAATACATGTACATACATACATACACACAAGGGGGTAGGTTGGAGCGTATAATTACTGTGCATTGTTTGACATTGTTTGTTGGCATTTTTCTCTGCACTAGTGACGTGTCTTTTTTTACCGTGGTAAGTCCCATTTAACAGAGCCGGAGTTGAAATTTCCTCTGAGAAATAGGCCTTAGAGTCGAGCGATATAACAAAGACATCTTATGGCATCTTTTTAGTGCAGGTTTTTCAAATCCACTGATGCTCTTGCACTGATTTCTGATTTCTGCATTTTCCAAAAGTGTGTTCCAAGGCAAACTGCGCCAAAGCTGAAGCCTCTTGCAGAACACGAGCCTAACTCATAAATACTGCAAACTTTATTACGCAGAGAAAAAAGCATTACAAAGCATAGGTTTCCGGCGAAGAAATAATTGATCAGAAGTAATACAATACCTCATGCCTCCCTTGTTCATCTATTAATGAGTTGTTTAGCCTGCCTTCTTTGAGCACTCCGAACAGTATAAATGATTGTATCTGTTGCTGCATTTATGAGCGCTGTAGAGTGCTTTTCAGTGGAACATCGAATAATTCTCCATATTTCTCTTCTCACTGTGGTGTTGACGAATCCAATGCTAGCCCTGCAAAATAAACAGTGGTAACGGAACCGAGAAAAGATTTCCGTCTAATCATGGGAGCCGCTTACAGAGAAGCATATATCAACAATATGTCGCAGAATTTAGGTAAATGGGTGAGCCAGTAACTATCATATCGGAATCGTCCAAAGGTGTAGCGCAGAGCACCTCCAAAAGCCGTTGTTGTTCCTATCAGCATAGTCTGAAGTTAGACGAAAATAATGCGTAGGTTTCAAACTAAATAAAATGATTGCAATGTGGCTCATTTAAGTTAATCACAATACATCCTTCCGCGAATTTCCATCGTACATTGTACTTGGCTACTGATTTTATATATTAGGTTGGCGAGAAAGTGATGTCCGAAATTTTCGTTTTTTTGTTTTTATTATAACTTTATTCAACAACATGGTCAATCAATAATATAATTGGCATTGCTAGCCATGACAATGCTTCACTTATTGGGCAGTATACTGATTCCCTTCTTCTAGAAATGCAGGGTGTGGAGGTCGAAGAACTCAGCAACCGCCGTTTTGGCATGATCTAATCTAGCAAAGGATTTCTGAGAAACGAAAGCCTTAAGAGAACGGAAGAGGACGCAACAAATGGTAAGATGTTGAGATTGTGCTAGGTCAAGAGAGCAGGGCAGATGAGGTATGATGTTCCAGCGGAATTTGGAGTCTTAAAGCATCCAACTCTTATCTTCTGTAACCAGATATTCCAGGAACTCTTTGCGGCAGAGGACAGGAGACTGACATATGGTCATTTTGTCCGTTTTGGGGGGGGGGGGGGAGGTCCATCTTGCTGGAGCTTTCCGGTAACCAATCTCATGGAGGTGGTCTTCTACAGGTCAATGCCTGCATCCTATCTTGCTCGCCAGATCGCGCACACTCACTTCCGAATCCTCCTTGATAGCCGCGAGCAGATCTTAGTCATCAAGTGACTGTGGTCGGCCAGAATGAGGTCGATCTTCGAAGTCCGTTTCTCTCTCCATGAAACGAATGAACCAATGGCGTGCCATAAGTTCGTGGACGAGAGTCTCCTTGAATGCAACGTTGATGTGAGCAGCCGTCGTTGCTGCAGAGGTGCCGAGAAGCCACTCATAGGAGCAGATCGAAAAAAAGGCAGTCCTTTCTGGTTTGAGGCGTAATCGAAGCGATAGTCTTTCTAGTTATGTTATGAACCCTTGATAGGGGTTGATGAATATCAGACATTACTTTCTCGCCAATCTGATATACTTGCATCTATAGTTGGGCTGCTCATAAAGTGCAGAAAATCGAATGCTTCATCAGTTTTCGACCCAGCTTCGCTTTCAATGCCAATGAAATTGACCCATAAGTCCTAATTGAACATCAAATTTCTTCCCGAAATTCGATCATAGATCTTGCGAACGTTTCATTTACTTTTCCAAATCTTCCGATCTTCTTTATAATGCTGACTCCACTAAGATGACTAAGATGTCCACTCGAGCTTCTCCCATAGTGCTGGAAAACGTAGTCGCATTCAAAGAAATCAATTTTGCTCATGAAATTTGCTTCCCACACAGCGAGCTCAAGTATGTGGCATGTACTTACATAGAAATTGAATTGACAAGAATCAAGCTATTCATTTGTAGTTGTTCTCCTAGTTAGTCCTATCACTTTCTCCAGTTGGAATTGTTTCGACTAGTCAGCATGAAGTGCTGGACAAAAATCTCTATGTAAAATGTAGACAAAGCTCCTGATACCTGTAACACGAACTGAGAATCTGTCCAGAACTTCCGCTTGTTCATTTGAAGCTTCTAAAAGCGAATTATTTGACATCATGAAACAAATGAAGAATCTAAAAGCTCAATCTTCTACAAAAAACATCAAGATCGCCATATTCATCCAGGCAAATTCGATCTGAGGAGCAAACCAATACGGATGCGTTGAAAACGGAATGTGTGGATGGGACGTTGAAAAAAAAAACGACTCGCTTTTTTGCGGTAAAAGAGTACAATAAGTGAAATTATATCTGCGGCTAAATTTGCTGAAAGAGCAGAGCAGCCAAACGTTATATCAAATGTAAAGTAGATATTCCTGCAGGGTCCAAATCGGTATATCCAAGAGCCATAGCAAGCATCGAAAACGTACAGGCAATCATCTGAAGTGTAGGATAGTGTACAGAAAAGTTCGCATTGTCAGAGCACATCATAACATGTTGTTATGCTGTTTTTTTAAACCGAATTTACAAAGTGAATAAACCTTACATAATCCAAATGCTAAGAAGGGGAAGGTAGGAACGCAGGCGACAAATGCCCCAACCACCATTATAAAAGTTTTGCGATATGTGAATATCCTCGAATAGTGTCTGTAGAATATCACTGCACATAAGCGGTTTATAGACATTAGCAATTCGATGGCAATGAAGAAGCACTTTCCGAAAGATTGCAAACCGCTCAAAAACATTGAATAATGAAATTGCCAGCCTCTTTCGATAACTGCGCAGGTCCTGAAAGCAAATTATCCGACAAGACACTATTTGTTCTCAGGAGAAGATGAAAATAAGACACCAACTGTCTGTTCGATATCACGTGATCTAAAACCAGAATATTCAGACCGAAGTCATGTAGAATTAGGATTATTGTGGTGAGGCACAAAACTATAGATAAAAACACAAACAGTGGTGCCTGGGTCATGTTCCTGCGGAGGGCTATGAGTATTATGCCGGCAAATACCAAGCTGACAGCGTCCAGCTAAAAACATGTGAAAATTGTAATAATTCGTTATGTGACTTCCTATTTTCATACTCTCTAATATACATATGAGAGCAGTAAGCGGAAAATTCTCCCACATACAGCGGACGTCAATGGCGGTGGCCCATCCGCGGCCTCGAAAAGGACGCCGCGCCACCGCGCCGCGCACACTGGACCGGTGTCGTCTACCGCCGAGATACTACTGCTATGCGCTTTTTATCCCGAATCGGTCGAAAATCCTTGAAATCGGGTAGAAAAGCTGCTAGAAATAGCATAACAGCAGCAGGAGATGTCGGTTATAGCGCGCGCGGCGCGGTTGCGCAGCGTCCTTCTCGAGGCCACGGTTGGGTCACCGCCATTGACGTCCACTGCACATAAATCGTGGTAGTGCAGCAAAATTTTCTAGATCGCAGGCGTGGGGAGCCAGCACGTGATCGCATACTTTCTTCATGAGGCTCAATTATAGACACTGTTCGCCAGGATGCCAAGCTGTCGAGGCATTCAGCCCATGTTTCGTCATCAATGCACAGATGGGAATCGTGCGGTACACGTCTTTCTTTGCTTCCATTAGTTGCGATAGTGATGGATAGAGTGGCTAATGATATGTAAAAGCAAGAGAACTAGACAGTGTTTTCAGGATTTTGGACCAGCGTCGTCCGTTGGCAGTCCCGTAGCGTGCAGGCACAGATGAGACAGTGTTTACGGGATTTCCAGGCTGCACAATATACGGATAAGAGCAGGGATTACCACTCTCATACTTTTCTATGCTGGATCTTGCGACAGGCAACCACGCAGCGACCATAGCGACATGGGGAACATCCGGGGCTGGGATTCATGAAACGATAGCCACGCAAACCCAGGCTAGGAAACCAATCTTTGCCGTCTGCGTCTCTCAGCACTATGTCGTCAATACGATAGCCAATCACGCTAGCCATCCTTGGTTTGCTTGGTTATCGTTTCATGAATCCCAGCCCGGGAGGGTTTAGCAGCGTTGAGACTGCCCGATAGCGGTGATGTACGCTGTTAGCGTGCTGACTGACGTCGCTTTCAAAAAGAGGAAATGGATCAAGTCAAATAACGGCAAACTCACTGCAGTGTCAGAAGTAGCTGTGAACAAGCGCTCAACCGCATCCGTCTGTATGAGGACCATCTTCATGTAGAAACGAAACGTACAATAATAATGCAGTAATCCAAGTGAGTTAGCATTGGGGGAACAGATCTTGCTTCCTGGAAGAAATTCTTCTCATTTATTATTTTTCTATCATTTCTTGTCCGTTTACCCATTACTAAAACTCCAAAAATATTGAAAAAATGATGCACTCCAATGTTGTGCCACACAGGTTATTATTTGAGCTCGTTCATTTGGTCGACATTCCGACTTTAGGTCGTCTTAAGAGGCCTAAAAGTGGTTCAGAGTTTTCCTAATTTATGATTTGCCAAACACCTCCTCTCCCAGTGTGTTCAATTCGTATTGGATATATCACTGTGAGACTCTAATCTGAAGTCAACATTCACCCACGTGCACCGCGATTGCAGTGGCGATGGTATTCCGCTAAGACAGTGGCAGACCGCTAACAGCCAGTGGTTGCGGTTCATTCAACTTCACTGGTGTTGGTAGCCAAGCATCAGTAATCTCTGTTGATCTTATAGCGCAAAAGGACAGAAAAACCATGGATCACTGGTAGGATTAGCGCCGCTCGTAGGACATCTCTAATTCGAGCTAATTTGTACGATGATGTTGTTTTGCATAAAATCCCCAACGACAATATCAAACGTCAGCTGATCCGTAAAAGACTTTATGACAGAAACTGTATAGCGCAAAAGTGTATTGTTTGTACTCATGGAAATGCAGGAGATGTGTAAAAATAGGAGTGCTCTACGAAAATGAATGCTGGGTCTGCCAACTGTCATATACTGGAGAGACTGGTCGACCACTCTATGTACGAGTAAATGAACATCTTGTAAGTAAGAAACAAGAGATCTTAATAACACCGCTGGGGAAAACATAGGAGGGAAGCTTATAGTGAAAACAACTTCGACGTGATATGTAAGATTCTTGCGTACGAAGCACAAACATCTGCTAGGAAGGTCCTCGAGCGTTTTGGATCTCTGCACACAGTCTTGGTATGAATAGCGAGAACGAGCTTTTGGCGATTACCAGTAATCTCATGCGTTTTCTGTCCTTATGAGTGCTATAAGATCAGCAGAAGTTACTCATGCTTGACTAGCAACACCAGTAAAGCTGAATAAACTCAAGCTGCTCAAAAAACAACCTGTGTGGCACAGCGTTGAGGTTCATCAATATCTACTGAAAATGCGCAGGTTTTATAAGTTTACTTTCGGTATCCTGCGAAACAACTGTGAAAGCTAAAGAATCACTGGCTGTCGGAAACCAGTTTTCTCTAGGTAGTCTCTTCGGCATGGTTTTGGCCTAGAATCATTTCAGGACAATATTTCTAAAAGTTGAAAATATGGTACACGGAAGGACCGATATGAACAGCTCTTCTACAGACAAAACGGAAGAAGTAAAGAAAATTACGGAACTATTGTCGTACCGCGGTTTCCTCGTACGGTGGAGTGCGTGTGAGATTTTAAGTATATTTCTTATTATTCTTCTACCTGTGTCATTCTATAGACTATTGCTACCCATTAAACAATCTGTAACGATGTAATGCCCTGTTTGTAATAGTGCGACATTTTCTAAACTTGTTCTGAGCTAATTGCGGTGGTCACGGAAGTAAGAAGGGTGAGAATAAAGGAGTAAGAAAATTATATGTGCACAAACTACATTACAACGTCAGAAAAACTGCAAGGTCAAATGAAGGAATAACAACATATCACTAATAGTAAGGTTGGAACTATACGTAGCAATTATAGCAGCGCAAGTTCCTTCTAGAAGGTAACTAAGCAACTTGAAGCTGATAGGCTTGTTACGGTAATGCTACAACTCTACTTATAGAAGCAATACAAGAAGTTCCCTACTGAATTCTGCCAACCCACCTTTTTTGCTATCTTTTCATTTCTACTGCGTTTTTGACCAGCTACTCTCCTTGTGGAACCTTTGATCTTTTCATCAGAGTAGATGAGGATAAGAAAAGGGTGAAGTGATCATCAATAATGGACCCCCTTTTGAGATGTGCTGTGCATTCGAATTCAATTCGGAATTGAAAAGACTTTTGAAGGGCCCAGCACGAAATCTGTTTCTCAAACTATTTGCGCAATAGTGACGCCTTTCGCAATACGCTGAAGAAGAGACGAAGAAAATTGGTCCCGCATTTCCTCCCCAACAATAGATTGTGCGTGTTGTTGATCACTTGGTAAAGTGCATACGTCACAAACTACCTACTTATAGTGTATGCGAACTTTGCTGATCTACTTATGTTCGAAAATTAGGTTTCGATCTTCCTGTAACGTAGTTTCCCTATCGCCGATGTAGTGGTAAAAATAATGACCTGGAAATATTGTTAATTAAACTGGCTTATAAAAAGAACATGAGCTGACTTCGCTTTCTGGAGCAATGCCCTGTGTCATGAGTGTTATGTCCAAAAAAAACAAAGGTAACAGGATGTGCCAAGATGGTGGCTTCTCGATTAAGGAAATCACTGAATGGGAAGGTGGAGATTATTACGATTTGTCTCAGAATTTTTGCTGAATTGAAGCCGCCGTACCCATATCCAGCGCAAAATCAGTTTTTTCTTCACCTAAAAAATGTGCGATAGCAAGGAGGGAAACGTGTGGACATGTCAGATAAACTGATGAAATACGCGATCATTATCATCTCAAAGAGCGAATATTTCAGGAAGATTCGTCGATGATGTCAACTTCATGAGAAAAAAAAGATCCCGAAAAACTATAGCTCATTTGTAGGATCATCCACTAACTGATAGAGAGAAAATTACAGAGCTATCCTCCTCAGCTATCCATAGCTTCGCCGCTGAGAAGGCGAACCAAGTTCAAATAAAACTATCCGTAAAATCCATATCCAAGCCTCGTAGTTGCTGACTCCGTAGTTGTACCAGATCTGTACCTAATAAACGTTGTCAACTCACTTGTCCTTTTCCACTGCAACCGCCGATTTGGGTCACAGCAGAACAAATGAAGATTGATGAGAAGCTACTTATCACAGTTGTGTTTATCTTCCACGAATAAAGATGTATCATCTATTGGCTAACAGAGGGCTGCTGGGAAGATCTTGGCCGCAATTACGACCTCATCACATAGTCGACTAAATGACTTAATTTTTACAGTTTTATGATCTGTATATACAAAAGTGAAAGTTTGTAATTTGGTATGTGTATGTACGTAATGAATAGAAGGAAAGGAAGGTGAGCCGATCTGGACCAAGTTTTGCATGCACATCCCTCCCGAGAAAAAAAATTCCGGTGGAGGTTATAGACAACTTTTTGCCAGAGAATATCGATTGATTTATCGACTATATCGACTTTATTGATTTTTCGTTATTTTTGCGCAGAGATCGGTGGCGACATGTCTACTGGGATTTCTCGATACGGTGAACACGAATATGACAATCATTTTGCACGAATTATCGATTATGGTGGCTGACTTGCCAGCATAAGCTGATTCGATCAGCTATTATCGATGTATGTATTTAATTGTTTTTTTTTAAACGTTTCTTTCTGCTTTCTTTATTTTACGTTCCTTTCTAACACTTTCATTACCATTATTTTAACAGGGTTGCCCATAATTATGGTGACAAAAAGAAGCACTCATTTAAAACTCAATTCAACTTCTATGAAACAGCATCGTGGTATTTTTGTTCGTTATTGAATATTAAACGATCGCATATATTGAAATCGGAAATGCCTTCATCTGCCGCTGCATCGACACTGAGACGTTTCGCAGTTTCGTTGACGCTGGCACGGCGGCGATATCGTCAACCTCACCCCTAACCAAATCAACTTCCTTCCAACATTTATGACGGGGAAAGGCAAAGGAGTCCTTTTCCTATGAGGTTGTGACAAATCCATTGTCTCGAAAACCGAACGAACTGAATGATACAAGGGATTGGAACTTGGGGTTTTAGTGGTAATCGCCAAAATCATTGAAATCGCTATGCATTCCTTCGTTTCATACAATTAATATCGAGCCTTCTCTTTCCAATCCTATCATCATTTGTCCCTAACTCTTTACTCCTCCGAATCATTGCCCTGGAATTAGACCTCTAGTTGATGGTCTTCTATCAAGCCTGTGTTGATACGAATAATAATAAGCATTACCACGTCAATGTTAGCAGTGACAATTATGATCAAATAAGCACTACATGTTACACCTTAAAAACCTGCAAAAGAGTTATAATGTCAGGATTTGCAGTCCTAGTTTCTGTGTTACCAATTACTAGTTAGTTTATTTAATTGAGCATGATTCACTAGTGGCTGAAGTAACAAGTAGTATCCATCGATTTGAAGCAGAGAAGGGCGGAATTGTTTCATTTGAAGTCGGATGCCTGGAGATCGAGGTGACTGAGAGAACTCCGAAACCGAAGAAACTTAGAGCGACGGCAAGAGCACAGATCGGAAGGTATGATAAATGGTACCATGATATGTGGTGTCAGGGTGTCAGTTACTGTAACTTTCACAAAACCAACTAGGAGCTCAAAATTACCACAAGCGTACGAATTTTCGAAATGGATTTCCATTCCTTATTCAAAGCTTCTCACGTATATGTAAGTCATTCCAGCGACAAATGCAGATCACATCACATTCACGCGACGTTGAATCGCTTTCCCGGCTGGAATTGTCCCATTTTCCAGAGATCCGCAATCCTGACGGTTTTCGCCGTCGTTGTCGCGAGGCATTGTAAACATGAGTTTACAACTGTGAACCTCAAAATACGACCCCGCTATTGCATATCTGGCCGCGCCCATCTCCGCTCGCAGTTCAACGTATATAAACGATTAGATGTCTTTTATAAGATCTTGCGTTACTTTATTACCATGATCCACAAACACCTTTTCGTCTATTTATACGGTCCTGGAATAGTTAGTCTCATACATAGTTTTTCAGTGCTTTTGTCTGCAGGACCTTCCATATTCTATTCAGTGTGTGCCAAAGTGTGGTTAGCGGTTAAATATATGGTCTGCTTGAGCAACTGCTTTGTAGTGTGAATTATATGCACTACATTTCCCATGAAAACTGATTGTCCAACGTTTCCTTGCTGGAAAACTCTATTCATAAATGTTATTGTATGTATGGAACTAGTTTTTCATGTATTCGCAACACGGCATTGTTTCTGTCGCTACATATTTCTCGAATTTCCTTTCATTTTCTGCAAATTCTCATGAGAACTAAGCGAAGCACACTTCTTTCTCAGTGTTTCTATAACAGTACTTCCTAGTACATGCTATAGCAAAGACGGCACGAACGTCAGCATTGACGTTCACGCATCAAAATTGAACAAAATAACAGCAAATAGATGCTATTTGAAACGATGTACTCTTGCAATCAACAAGTGATTTTGCCGGTTTTGCCGGACAGTTGATCTTGGATCCCCCACTAGTGTTTACAAATTCATAGACTTCTTTGGTCACTGTGCTGATTGCCCTGTTCAGGCAGTTTCATTACAGGAATTACAGGTGTTCATTTATATTCGACGGAATTATTAAGATAAAAAGAACCTTACATTCTGTGACTGACATCCACCAAAGAGAAAGACCAAAGCACATCGTTGACAAGGTTATATAAAACGTATTTTAATGAAAGAAGTGGACTTTGCAATGACGGCTGTGCAGCAAATAAAAAGCGAAACTTTTATTCCTTTACTACTTTACTTATTCATTAGATTGAGGCAACTAACTTCGCACAGATTATTGAGATTACCTTGGGTGAACGTCTCAACACTACACAATTTCGGCAATTCTTTATGGTCCAACAAGTTTATCCTTTACAGTATCAGTGATGTAGGAGCCTCTTTGTATGCCAGCTTCCAAAAGGCTTCCGATTTCCTAGTTCCGTCTTCCGAAAAATTGCAGAAAAAAACGGGTTTATATCAGGGGTTGCCGCTAATTTTTCGAAGTTTTTTTCAAGATCTGACTGGCATACCCAGCACAACACTACAGCCGCGAACCAGAAGTTTTTAGGCGCGGACCGTTTCCACAAACGTTGGGCTGTGTTTAATAGGATATCATTCTGGATGGCAACCGTCATTGACCAAAACTTCCATACAGTTTTCCTTTCGAAATTTCAAGAGATGAATTTGTTGGATTAATGGCCATGTTTTTGCTGTGGGTTGGATACTAGACATCAGCATGTGCATTAACTTGCATTAGCGAAATCACACTGCCAGAAATTGAGCTAGGAATGACAGACGGTTTGCTCAACATGAAGCAGTTTCTGGAAGAATGGATGAAAATTCTGAAATTGTTCACTTCTTGCATACCATTAGCTGTCTAAACAACATAGAATCAGGCCAAAACAAGGTGAAGAGTACAGTACTCAAAAGACACCGGCATGAGGCAGATATTTTTTATAATAGAGGACTGATAAAAAAAAACTCGGCAGATAGTGCTCAACATTCCTTTTTAAAAGCTGTGTCTCTGTCCTATTCGCTACAAAGAGATTTCATCTGGAACTTACGATTTTTTCTGATCAAATTGCTATAATTCTGCTCATGCGCTTGGCTTTTTTCAGCGAGCTCTTATTTCTTCATCTGATCTTGGATTCTATATTGGTACCACTATTTATAAAAGTAATCAAGTAAAGATGTGAAAATGTACGCCAATTAACCTAACAATACATGGTTAACACCAAGCCTAAGCCTCCTTACATACTGTCTGTTCCCTGAAATGTACACTGCCACCCTCGCCCCAATCGAACAAAGCGGCGCGTGTGGGGGATCGATCAGGGCGCGAGGAGAGGCTGATCGGCTGTTGCAGCTTCGCGCCCTGATTGAACGCGCACGCGCCGCTTTGTTCGATTGGGGCGAGGGTGGCAGTGTACGTTTCAGGGAACAGACTGTACATGCATCTATACACACATATTGGACTCTCCGTACTTCCTACTTCGGACTTCCGGCACTTCCGATATTCCGTTGTTTTTCGGGGTTTCCTACTACAGAATTCCGAACTTTCGGATCTAACTTCTGCTCACCCCTGATGCCAACCGAGAAAACATGGGCTCCTTTCTCGTTTTCGAAGAAAAATTAGTGACCGTCCCTTTATGTCGCAGCAGCGGTTTGTCCGGCTCTCTACTGTAGTTGCTCTGCGTTAACGTTGCCAGCACTCAAAGGAATCCATTCTGTAGTCTTCTTGTTCCTTTGAAGAAAAACCGAAGCTGAGTACACTATGCTGCAGTCGTTGTGCATGTCGTTATTTCATTGTCCGTTGCTGCTCAACCACATACTTGGAAGCTTTTCCTGCATTGATCCTTTTGGAAGTTTACCTGAGTGCATTTAGTTTGGATTTTCGGCAAAAGTTTGTTTGCTGCAAAAGCATGTGGAGCTTGAGGACCACAAAAGTTTTTTTTTCCTAAAGAAGTTGAGCATTTTCACCGTTAGGTAACCAGACGTGTTCAGGTTGATTGGTTCGTCATCGACTCCAGCCTAACCCCTACGAGTGAGAGCACTTACGGCAAGTGCTAAACCACAAACAAGTTGTTTTGTGGTGCTCTTCGCAAAATGTGTGGAGAGCACATACGGAATAAATTTCATTTCGCTGTATTCTGCGAATGCATTCCGCGTAATTTCTTTACACTCCCCCAATGGCCGTAAAAAGGTAAAAGGGTATAAGTAGATTCACGACAAAGAACACATATAACAGTACTTACTGCTTAACATTGCCGCAATTTCCATAATACTATCATATACTAGATAGTGTAACCACGTGCTGATTATGTTGCAGTTGTAATTATACATGGTAATTCTGTGGATGTATAAATTAGTTATATTTATAACCTGTAACCACTACTGACTTGAAGACAGAAAATTACAACAAAATTGAATTGAAGAAAGAAAAGCTGCCGATCTCATGATACAGCAAGTTCAACGTAAGAAAAAAAATTCACTAAAAAGCGGACAAGATTTGATCGCAATTTGTTCTCCTCATCGTTATACTTATCATAACTTACTATTCAGTTGGGCTCTTGCCGTATGTTAAGGAGATTATGTGGAAAACTACAAATGAATTGTCCGAGGTCTCGAATGCATCACTGATATTACCCATGGTGAACACGGTAATTACCCAAACTCACATTCAGCTAGCTGGCTCTCACAAAAATGTTTACCCGTTTTCTAGAAAAGCTTACAAGATCACTGTACATGTTAGTAGCCATGGGTAATGATAGCCATGGGCCTGTGTACATCATTGAGATTAGCCATGGTAGCCGCATTGACGTCAATGTTGAATTTGGATAGATTTGAGTAATGGTAACACGTCTACCCTGGGTAATCTACATGATACATGAGAATTGTGGGTATGAGATATTCTATACTTCCTTTGATGCATACGGGATCAGCATCATATTTTCATGCCAAAGAAAGAAGAATATAAATTTTTATGTTTTATGATCTCTGAAGCCCTAATTTTCATTGAGCTTTTCCCCATATTGCAGCCTTCCTTTTTGATATTATGCTTTTAAAAACCTCACTTTGTAGTTTATTTTCTCCTGTGCTAACATATTTTAGCCGCGCTACACGCTGATTGCAGGTTCATACTGCACTTTGATGATTTCAGTGCTCCTTCTTCTCACCACACTAGAAAAGTTAAAGCCAAGAGTACAATCCCATGAAAAAAACTGCATCAAAGTATTATGACTGTTCTCATCAAGAACGTTGCTTCCTAGCTGTTCCCCATTCCTGTAGCACAAAGAAAAAGTATCACGTTAGCAACTGGGATTGTGTACTCGTTTTCTTTTATTGAATCTATTCAAAGTTCTCAGTGAGGACAATCTTTTTAGGAGTGTCGTTTGTTGTCCTTGCCATGACGGATTACTACATGAAGGATGTCACGGAATCGGAGAGATTGAGACGGACTACCTTCATAGCAGTTAGTTCTCTCTTCGTTTTTTTTTCTAATTAAAACTCATGGGTGATAGTAGTTTTGCTGAAACTGTGATTAAAGATGAGGATTAAAGGCAGGGGCCCTCCTCATTCCGTTGCTGCAGTTAAAGACATATCCTAGGCTTTCTGCTCATGCTGATCTCAGTAATGTACATCAACAGACTGAAAGAGCGGTCGAGATGGCTACATCTTTGGAGCCCGGAGGCGGATCGCTCCAAAAATCCGATTGCTATGCTGGCTGCCTGCAACGGCTGCAGCGTTGGCCAACGAATCTTGACGTGTTCAATCGATAAGATCTACGGCTTCACACGTCAACTCGGGTTAGCAATCTGTCACAGACTCTGTCCAGGAAGACGGGTTCAAAGACTATTTTGAGACAATTTATCTATACCGCTGGATTCAGCGTGTGGAGGAGATGTAGAATTTGCCACTACCTCAATCACGAATGTGAGGTGACCCCTGCCTTTAAGTTGCGGCTAGCTTGTTCTTTTAAGCTGAAATTGCATCACTGAGGACGGTTATTGATATCGGATCGAAATTTCAACATCCCTCGTTTGTAACTCGCAGTTTGCTGGGTAGTAGGTCAGGATGCCAGTTCAATGTTATTCCGAACATCGGGAATGCGACGATATACCGAGGACAGAGGGAGTGAGTGCTTAAGAAGAAGTAGGAGGACGTCTTTCTGCGAAAAAGTCCTTGGGAGAACTTTTTGGTCACTGGTTGAGCGCCGACGGGTTCCAGCAAAGGCCACATGATCCAACTCCTACGACTGGTACTTGCCTCAAGGTTTGCTCGTGGTTGTGAGACTAGATGGACGTTCCACGGGTACATATTTTAAATTTAATATTTAAGTGTAATATTGTAATATATAGTAATGTTTTAGTCATCGGTTGTTTCTCAGTTTCTATTGTCTCCTACTTTTCAGAAGTCTAGACAAAATTGCGCAGCAGATGGTATCCAGAGCATAATATCTACTGAAACAAAGCAGTTGTCCATCATCACTTCCAGGATTTGGGAAGAAAATTTTTGAGGGGACTATGTGCCCTAATTACCAGAAGTGGGAAACGGCGTGTTTCCTTACCTACATACACGTAATAACGTATAATTACATTTTTACAATTATAAAACAATTAATTACATAGTAACGCTGCTGCAGACATAAAGCGCGATTTCTAGCATCGCCTTCTGTTTTTCCAATGTTTCTCTTGTTTATGACACATCCTCACAATGGTAATGAATGCGAAGAAATATAGAAAAGGTATGGTATGTAAAGGTGTGAGAGGTAGTAAATACGTAGGTAATTTGAAAGTTCAAATAAAAATTATTAAAAAAAAACATGAGAGTTACGATTTACAAGGAGGGTTTACTACATATTGACAAAAAGTTTTCAGCATCCTTGTCATTCATATCTCTCCAGGTACTCATCTCCACCACTGCTGTGTTGTCCTCCGTTATTACCCTACCTCTCGTTTACAACTACATCCAAGCAATGCAGACCCATATGTCCAACGAACTGGACTACTGCAGGGTAACCCTCACCTTGCACTGAATTTCCAATGTTACCTTGCTTACTGTTACCTTATCCACTTTGAAATTTACAGGCAAAAACCCGTGACCTATGGGTGGATGTGTTTGCAGCGCAGGACTCGTTGAATATTCATCGCGTGCAGTCACAATCGGAACGAGCAGAATCCAGGGTGAGACGGGAGTGGTCGTTCGGACGATGGATCGAGAAGAGGGAAAGTGGTAAGTGTGGGCTTGGAAACATCCGTAGCTTACGAAGTCCAGGAAAAACACCTGAAGAACAGCCGAAAAAAGGGCAAAAGAACATTTTGGAAGTCGGAGTTTCCGCAGAAATCCTGTGATTCGGTTGCTGGCTACATCTCGTCTGAATTTGCGATCAAAAACGCTGCAAAACGTTTGCTCTAGGTCCACTATCGAGCCTAATCTTCCATATGATGTATGCAATTTTTGTGTGTTCAAGGGTGATTATGCCATTTCAGATTACCCAGAAGGCTCCCCTCCTGCAACACGCCCACAAGAGTACGACACTTCAAAAACTGCTGGAATAGAGAGATTGAGTTCCTGTGAGTTTTTCATTGAATTTTCGGGTAAAACGCTATGTCATGAAAATTCAATTATAATAATTAAAAGGTTGAAAAGGTTGTGAAAGTTGCATTTTCAAGGTTGCACCTGCCAGCAAGGCCCAGTTGGACCACCTGGACCCCCAGGCGACGACGGAGCAGATGGCCTGGATGGGATGCCTGGTCGTAGCGGCGCACCAGGGAGAGACGGGGTTGTTCTCCCAGCACTTGGGCCACCACCAGAGCCATGTATTATATGTCCACCAGGTCAACCTGGGTTACCTGGGTCCATGGGACCAAAGGGACCGCCCGGACCACGTGGGTCTCCCGGGCAACCTGGCAGTGTAAGTAGTAATTGTTTAACTCAGAATCCTTGGTCTCGGTCTCGAAAGATCGCGTCTTTAGAATGGGAAAAAGGGCGAGCCAGGGATACCTGGTCCCCAAGGACCGACAGGTCTTCCGGGAAGACCAGGCAACAAAGGACCGAGAGGAGAGCCTGGTAGACTTGTTGTGGTATGTTATTAATTATAATAATTAGTTGCGAATACAGTTTCCACAATTTTTGTCATTAATTTCAGGTAGCTGGACCAGCTGGTCCTCCTGGACCTCCGGGTGAGCCCGGTCCAGCCGGGCCAAAAGGAGAAAAGGGAAGGCCGGGACGACCAGGATCAACTGGAGTGCGGGGAATCCCAGGAGGTGCGAAATATAGCAGTTCAAAAAAAAAAGATGTTGCCCGTGCAACCTTTTTCAGAGCGTGGTCTTCCTGGACCTCGTGGCCGACCGGGACCAAGAGGAGAAAGGGGAGCTCCCGGCGAAACAGGTGCAGATGGAGGGTGCGATCACTGCCCGCCACCCAAGCTCCCACCAGGATATTAGAGATTTTTCTGTTTACCAACGTTAATAAATTCTTGAGCATTCTGACTGGTTTCTGTTGAGAATTAGGCTTTTTACTCAAAAATTTATAGTTTGCTCCTGAATATGAAGATAAGAGAACGCTTCTCATTGCCGTGTGCTAAAGAGCAATCTACACCAGATTCGTGAGTCTATCGTGTGTCAGACGTACGCGTAGTTACGGAGGATTTTGCATAAAGACCGGTTAACGCGGCAAATTTTTGATGAAAATACCGCGAGGCCGCAAACGCGTGCGTCTGATGCGTTGCGTCAAGGCTGCGACTATGCCTATCCTTTGTTACGTACATAAACGCGCGTGCGTCATACATACACATATAGTGTACATTGCACTTAACGATTTAACTATGTTTTGCAAGAAATCAACCATGCAAAAAGGGGCCGAATGTATTTCTTGCCAACTTTGAGAGATCTGTATGACTCCGCATGTGATCTAGGAATGCAATTTAGCCAGCCAATCAAAAGTGCACATCATGCACTCTACAATGGAGATTAATGAAGTTCCCTTCATGTACCGTACAAATATGGTATGCATTTACACCAAAACACGAACCAAACCTAATTACTGATGACATAATTAGTAGTTTCTTCTGGTTGCATGAGAGCAATAAATCACGCTATGTGGAATATTTCGTTTCCGTATGAAAGTGCGTGAGCATGATAAAATAGTTTTTTTAAGACAATCGAGGGTCCACTCGAGAAAATTAGTTAATTCCATCAAATGCACACATACATCATGCCAAGGAAGTCTATGGAGGATGAATAATAAATTAACACTGGTGCCATACTCATCGGGAAGTATGGCACCCTGCGGCGGCTGTGAAAACTTCGCTTATCGATCGGTGGCTGCCGGGACGTCGCCGCAGCCACCAATGTTGGCTAGTCACTGGCGACTGTGACAATCTTCTCTTGTCTCCTGGATGCTAAAAATACAAGTCTTTTATTGAATTTGGCCAATATTCCAACAATATTTTCAGTAGCGCCCAGAACTAAAATAGTATTGCATCACAAATGCTTCCACCAACTTCTCATTTTACAGCGCTATTTGACCCAGTCGCAGCTTTGGTAAAGGCAGTGTTGTCAAAAACTCTGGTCCTCCTCGCTGATTGAAACGATGTACGTCAAAAAAGCAGTGAAAGTGACAAAACCCCGTTCTCAGGTGTCCGAATGTTCACGGACCATTTTGGAGGAGTGGTCCGTGATAGTGCTGACTGCCAGCCACGGCTGCAGCGTTGGCCGACACGTTTTGATCTATGTTTTGATCTGTCCTATCGATAAGATCAATGGCTTCACGCGTCCGCTCGACAAACTGTCCCCAATTTCGTCCCGGGAAAAACGTTTAAAAATAGGTCTCAAGACTGTTTTGTAACATTTTATGTATACCGCTGGATTCAGTACTTCGAGCAGATTCAGAATCCGTCAAAACCTCAAACACGAAAACGAAGTGGTGCACTGATTTTGATATGAAGACATCACACTGTTTTAATGTTCGAGGAACTGGCGATTTCCCATTGCTTCACCGAGATTTTTCTTTAGTTAACTTGTTCGATTTTCCTTCTTCACATCTGTGCTCATGTGCTCTGTGCTCACTAATCTGCCACGCCCCCTCCTATTCTCTTGTACTTACGCCTCCGGTATTTTCTCGCACGTCGCCATTGAAGGAGATTTTGTCGTTGATATTTTAGTGACTCGTATTCATCTGCCCTTTCATTGATTCCACTCACATCCAGACTTTCCCGAGCTTTTCCTCTACATCTCCTTTGCGGGCCATCTTTGACGCTTGGAGCTAGTTGGTTTTTCTGACAGCTTTAATAGTAGAACAACGATAAAAAATTGAAATGGTGGCGTTCTGTCTTTTTCTTGTCTTGATTGCTTTTTGAGATGAGCTTTTTGATTCGGGATTGTAAATGTCTTTGGTTGCATAATCAGAGCAACCACTACAAGTTACCTGCCCGCCATTGTCACTACAATTTGCAGACAACATTTTAGCTGGCAGATTTTTGATGATGGATCTTTTCAACTCCATTTTATTCGTCTTAATCTCTGCATACATCCGTTTCGTCAGTCTTCACTCTTGAGCGGTCGACCATCTCCTTATCCCACTCCTATGAATCCTACCAGCATGGAAGGAAGACTCCGACCCAATTCACAATGGAGCAGTGTTAGTCGTCGCCCACTTCTCCAGCGGATCGCCTACATCTCCGCCATTCGTTTGTATTTATTCAACTGTAGCTTTAGAACGCTGAGCAGGCTTTGACGTTTCTACGATGAACACATTTTTTAATGTCGTCGGTACGTCTGAGACAAGGATTTGAGGCAGAAGAGCTTAAAGCCAGTGTCCAGGCAAAATTTTCGATACTTCAAATCCGGCATTTTCTTGCTCTTCTCGACCAGCTGATTGCAAATGTATAGGTTTTAGCCATAGAAATCTCGAAATTCGCGGTTTTTAGAAGGTTGGAAGTTATGATGTGGACGAGTTGTCTGATGAAAACTGAGAAGGAGGTTATGAGGCTTCCGTTTTTAGGAAAAACCAGCCAGTTCTTGCTAACCATGGTACAATGTATAATATGTCTCAAAAATACTCTGTCCTTTTTTTTCGTTGGTATCTTTTCCACCAACCACTTCTTTTTGAAAATTCGGGTCGGAATTCCTGACCATTATCGATTGCAATACGTGCATAATTCAAGAATAGGTGCTCAACAAGGTGACCCATGTTGCGAATCGTGCCATCGTCAGCATAAGGGAATGGAGAGGGACTAGCCTGTCAGACAGTGGAACATATCTTGATCAACTCAGACAAGATTTGGTCTGTTTTCACGAAATCGTTGAAGGAGCGGGCCGGGCACTGGATCCGCTTTGGGTACTAATACTCGGGATTTTGCCTGGACACTGTCTTTAAGAAAGATATAATAGCTTGATGAAGCAGAAGAGCCCAGAAGAAGAAGGTCCAAACATATAATGCCGAAGTTGAATGAACGGATGTACGCAGAGATTAAGCGAGCCGCCGAACTCTCCGCAAAAGTGGTCCGATTTCACTCGTCCCCTGCTATGTAGAGAGTATAGAATGAAGAATTTGATTCGTCAATGTTCTCTGCTGCTCATATCTTTCGTTCAGTATGAAGCTCACCAGAAAAAAAAACTCTTTTAAGGCTATGGTAAGTAAAGTGTTAAAAAATGAAACATTTACGAGCACTGCGCTCTTTTCCTCTCTGTGCTTGTTTACCTTCTTAACTGTGACGTCATACCGTATTCGTTGATTTGCACTCCGCACCTTTCAAAAGGTTTTGCATACAATAACAATCTTCTTCTACATTTATGAACGCCTAACTATGTATTGCCATCCCCCACATTTTCAAAGGCGCAAAAAATCCTTTTGTTGGTTTATTTCGAGTTGATTGTCGGCTAACGATTTTAGAAGGAATCCGAGTATGGACGTACCGAAGGTAGCAGAGGAGGGCCACATGATGTTTTCTCTCGTATGCGACACAACGGTATGTTTCAACATGCAAACGAACAACTTGTATACTTCAGGGATCAATGCGCTCAACACCATTTTTATTCATTTCTTAACGTGTCACAAACTTTGCATTTCTTCGTATGAAACATTCGTATTCGAAGAAATAATAACGGCATGGGTGAACTCACCATTCTGGGATTTTGTCCTTATTTTGCACGTATCAATGCACTGTACCTTACTTATGGAGAGGATGAATAGAAGTCCTCTGCACCATGCGTCTGACATAGTGCAACTATTGTGCAACTACATAGATGACACACCTATCGAAAATCCCCATTTTTACATGATTATAGTGCGTGGGGGCCTTTCGCTTGAAGGTCAATGGGGAACCGTGTGATCACCTGGAAACCAGAAGTACATTTAAAATGTCCACCATATGTTTTGGAATATGGTGCTGTTGGCACCTCAGCTGCATAAAGTAGAGCGAGTTTCGTAGATTTCTCTTCCCAACTAGACCAATTGGGCGGAAATAAAGAACGAGGGTCTGTGATCTGTATGTCCTAGGAGGAAAGAAATATATGTATCTGTTGGGCGCGTGTAACGCAGTGGTAAGAGGCTTGCTGCACACGCACACGGTTGATGGTTCGATCGCGCCCCTGGCCAACCAAGCCATTCATCCCTCCGGGGTCGGTAAATTGGTACCAGAGGAGTCTGAGGGGATGAAGCACTGACTTGGTACATCGGATGCCATCCTCCCTCCCCCCCTCGCAAGTCACTGTATAGGGCACATACGCATGTAACACCTCTACGATGCTCATTTGAAGTCGAATGCGTGGCGCATCCCACGTGACGGGATTGATTAACGCCGACCACTTTATCGTTTATATAAATACACTCTTGCTGTTCCTCATACAAAAAAGGACTAATTCCATGGAAAGCGAAATCAATTAAGTGAAACCGGTAAAAATAAACTGAAAACACTTTGATAGGGCACACGAACAAAAGCACAAACAACACATTCGAACAGAAAAAATTGTGAAGGGCTGCTACTCCATCTATCACGATGTAACGTAAACACTCATCAAGTCCCCTGGGCTAACTGCTTAAGGAGCCTGCACCACTGAGACATAGATAAGGTCGAACAGGACCCTCAAAGAACTCTGTGTATTGTCCACGACTAAGATAACCACAGTTTGAGGCTCTGACTACGGTTACACTCACTTTTAGGTGATGAAAAGTGAGGAAGAACCCCAAGACGAAAGATCTAATTTTAGTTAATTCTACGCAACATGTTTGCGTAGAAAGGCACAGAATTTGGGCGCAAGGGTTTATCCTATCACACTACCCGAAATCATCACTTTGAGAAATAGCGTTTAATTTTCTAAGCTCCTCAAGTTATTGCATTCATTCCATGTGTTCGGTCTGCTCACCTCTCAATAAAAAGTTAAAACGTTGCGAGAGGTAGTGGCGGAAGCGGGAGGGGGGAGGGATGGGATCTAAGGAGGAACTGGGCTCCTCTCCGAAAATCGGTCGTCGAGTTTTCCAAAAATACATTATATAATAATTGAAAGCTTTGGATTAGTTTGTTTTTATTTCCTCAACTATTTTTCAAACATTCATTAATATCAAACTTGATATTTGTAGTAATTTTATTCTTCCACGTGTGTCTTTGAAGTATTTAGCGGAATTGCCACTCCCCCTCCCCCTTACACCTGGGCCTGCCAGTTCTATATTCGATACGGGGGAGCTTCCAAAGAAACTTCAGAAAAAATTCTCCAAAAAGCTGAAATTTCGATTTCCAGCTTGACATTGCCTATTTTATACTGCTTGGCGTTATTCTACTCGGACTCTACAGAAGTTTTAAAGTTTCACCTGTGTATGTGCTTTTATCTATTATTTTTTGCTTAACCACTACACTACACGTGATTGCTGACATGGGTTTGAACTATGTGCTATTCTGCTGCTTCCTGGATAAAGCATTGTAAGTACAGTTCACCAAAGCATTAAAAAATTTTAATGAGTTTAAACTTGAAACAGTGAAGCTGTGGCTTATCTTCTCTATTTTCCGAGTATTCATTTCCTTCCGATTTTACTAATTTCTATTCCTAACACCTACAGAGGCCTCAATGAATGGTCTCCTTTCGCACAAGTGAATACTTCTATCATTTAGAATGCCAGGTGCACCGTGGACGGACACATTTAGTTTGGTCATCGCTGGTATAAAGCTTTTTGCCAGATTCTACCTCATTCTGCTACAAGCTGTCATGACCACAAATCGCTTCTGTGCTATTTTCTTTGTCGCTGAATACGATATTTTATTTACAATGAAAAAGACTATTCTAGCCGTCACAGTGTTGTTCATAATTACATTGCCAACATTTCCTTCCTATGCCTTTGAAATAGGTTTGTTTTTTTTTATGGAGTTCCTTGGTGAATACCTCATTGGGTATCCAAGAGCTTTGGAAACTGCGAGGTCTACGGAACAATTTGATGACATTTCGATTTCCACTAATGGGCAATTTATATTGGATGCGTGCGACTGATGCGCGTGCGTCTATTTGATGCAGAACAGGGCCAGTAGCATCGCAGTCGCAGCCCAGACGCACGCTCTTGCGCCATTTGCGAAGCTTCAGTCGCACACATCGGGCATATTGTACGGTGTCTGCCTAAAGGCTTTTTTTCATTCATTCAGAAATGATTTAAATGATGACAACAGCAATCCTTTCATGGGAGTAACCGTACCACAGCTACGGTATCCCATGCAATCTCCTTAAACATTTCACAGGAACTCTATTTCATGCACGTGTTCGTAAATCCAATATCCTTTTTGTGGCCTTGCTCCTGTTCAATTAGGAAAGTTGTACATACTGTAAGAAGAAGAAACAGAATATGAGAGCAACTTCGTTGAGGAAGGAAGTGTGCTAATACTGCCAATAGCGTATAAAATACTGCTCTGCCAATGAGCAAAATCTTTTAATCAAATTTTGAAATCTGATTGGCTATAAAAAGCAGGGAAACGGACAGACCGGGACATTTTTTGAGGTTCAAGTTTCAGCAAGTGCTGTCGTTAAGCAGCTTTTGAACGATTGGTACATTCTGCATTGTTATCAAAAATAAGAGAAAAAACACCTCTTCTCTTCAATCGTTACAAGATTCCTCACCTTCCAAGGCCGTTCTTGTTTCAGGTGATTGCTTGTATGTTTTCCGCCCGAACTTCCTTCTCTGGGCATATTCCCACAGCCTCTGCAGAGATATTCATGAAATCCTACTAATTACAGTCAATGGAGTTGTATTATCTTTTGTGATAGTTGCCGATATTATCGTTTTAGTTTTGCTGTGGAGAAAGAAGAAGGTTCGTTGAAAACATTGAATCTCTACTTTAATAGATTGTGACGAAAGGAAGGTAGTGCATTGTAGTCTCATTGTGGTCTCTTTCTAGAACCGTATGCTGCAAAGTTTAGACGGCTTCTGGTCAGAGCTGCAATTTATTATTATGGCAAGTTCTTACACTCTTCCTGAAGCACCCCATTACTGCTTCCCACACGGAACCAAGAGGGAGCATTCAACAAAAACACCCATCGGCCAAGCACTGTCAACTGACTGCTGATTCTTTTCAGACTGTAATTCTTGGAATTCTCACTGCCATAAGTATTGGTCTGCGGACGGCATTGGAAAAAGTACCCATTGAGAACGTTTTAGTGAATTATGTGCAGAAAGTTATCGACGTTATCTTGTCCCTTGTGAGCATGTGAGTATTTCGGTAGATGTAGTGTGAGACACACTACATACAGTCGCGAAATGAATGCAACCAAGTGTCGTTGTATCAAAAAAAAACCGAGAAAGTGGTATCCGAAATCCTGTTTTTTTTTTGTTTTCATTGTAACTTTATTCAACAACATTGTCAATAGGCAATATAATCACCATGGTGTCATGACAATGCTTCACCTATTTCACCCATCGGGCAGGATACTGATTCTCTTCTCTCAGAAATGCAGGGTCTCGAATCAGCAACCGCTGTTTTGACATCATTGAATCTAGCAAAGGATTTCTTAGAAAGAAAAGCCTTATTAGAAAGGAAAGAATGGTAATCAGATGGTGCTCGGCAGATGAGCAGGGTAGGTGAGGTATGGTGTCCCAGCCTAGCTCGGCTAGTTTGGACTGCTTCTCGATGGCAATATGAGGCCAAGCGTTGACATGGAGGAGGTGTACCAAAGCCCTTGTGTTGTTGCGGTGATCGCCCTCTCCTGTCTCATGGGAGGGAGCAGCTCGTAGTACAGAATTCCTTTGGCATTCCAGCAGGAGCAAGGTAGGACCTTCTTAAGATAGAGATCGGGTTTGGACATTGTTGGCGGCTCTTCCGGCCAGACGGCACGGTGAGCGCTGGAATCGTAAAGGAACCAACATTCATCTCCTGCAAACAGATCTTCCGAGAACAGATCTTCCGAGAACTCCTTGCGGCGTGGGCAGAGGATAAGAGACTTGCAGATGGTCAGGCAGCTCATTCTGGCACGGTCGGTCAGTTGGCGAGGGATTCATCTTGCTAAAATCTTCCGGTGGCCAAGCCCATGGAGGTGGTCTTCCACAGGCCGATGCCAGCATCCAAGCTTGCTCGCCAGCTCGCGCACACTCACTTCTTGCTTGACAGCCCTGAGCAGAGCTATCGAGTCACTGTGGTCGTCCAGGAGGAGGTCGATCTTCGAAGACCGTTTCTCCCTCCGTGAAACGAACGAACCACGGCGTACCGTTCGTTCTTGACGAGAGTCTTCTTGAATGTAGCGTTGATGTCAGCAGCAGTCTATGCTGGAGAAGTGCCGGAGAACCACTAATGGGATCAGCTCGAGCGAAGGCAGCCCTTCCCAATTTGAGGCATAATTTAAGCGATAGTCTTGCTACCGATGCCATTTTGCGAGACATTGCGGTTGGTACCAAATTACAGATATCGAACTCTGCAATGAAAATATTCTCAAAAAACAGAAAGTTCATGGGATGAGGATATTCCAACTTGTTTCGGGTACTTGAGTATTTACTATTTCGAATGAATATTTGAGTTTGAATGAGTATTTACAACTCCCTTAAAAATTTGAACTTCCATGCTCTACTTTGAAAGAAGTTATAGACAAAAGAATCAAAAGGTGCAATCCTTTTGCTCGATACTGTACATCTTGCTGAAGTTGAAATTTCTCTTCAACACACCCCTGGTCTGGGCCAAAAAAAAAGAATGAGGATATAACATGTTCCATGTAAATGTAAGAGTGTCAAGTAGTTTCCGCCACGTTTCCATGCCGCAAAGGGTACAGCGGCAGACAGTTTTTAGGCTTGACACTCTTACATCTTCATATGTATATACCCAGTAGGTGGTGCAGTAGGGATTGGACGAGCATGGGTTTATAAACAGTAACGACCATCAAGCTGCTATATTAAGTTCTACCCTAACGACCATTGCAAAGAGTTAATCATTGAGCGCAATTATTACCACAATTCAACAGTTTTGAGTTCTCTAGTAACTGAAAAGTTAATAACTAGTACTCGAAACAAAATATAATGTTGTTGTTGACAAAGAAACGAAAGCTTTTCTAGAGAAATTTCAAAAATGTCAGCGAACATAGACCATTCGTGTACAATTATCACTACCGAAAAAGATTTAAAAAAAACGCATTTGGCAAAAGATTTATGCTATTTCCGGAATATATGTATGTGTTACATATCTACCGTATATTTTCATTTATTTATCCATTTATCTTAGACGGGCAGACTGATTGCTTTAGGGTTCTGTCCTCCAATCCATTATTATGTAAATTAACAATTGAAATTACATGAGAGACGTTTTGTACACTTCATTTTCAGAGTTGCTATCGGTTTTATCAATCGAAAAGTGAGATGGGAAATTCTGAGGATAATGTGGCCGTGGAAGGCAGCACAACTCCAGAAGCGTGCTTCAGTTACGGTGCAGGGGAAAATAGTCGCGAATTTCTAATCAGTTGTTTTCTTTTTTTTTGTGTTCGTGTACAAATACAATCACTTACACAACTACTTTCATTGTTGTAATTATATGTGCAACTTGGAGGTTCGAATGATGTTCAAATGTATGAATGGAGTTTTATCTAATAAAGGTTTCACATTCGTTCACAACTCGGGCATGATCCAATAAAGTTATCACTTCGACAATGGCTAGGTTGCCTAACTAAATGAACAGGAAATGGTGAGCACTTAAAAGAAGTTGTGTTGGCACCGACAGACGTTTGTTTTCATTTTTTCACCACTGCCAATAGGATCTTACTACTCCAGTGAAAATCGTGAAGTGCGCTTCATTCTGACCCCATAAATGAACAGAATGCTCTGACAATGCATATTAGGATGGATGACAATAAAAGCGAAACAGAAACTCCAGATTTCCAAACTTCAGGAGCAATATATACTCCGTATTTCCTCCAAAAAACATTAGTAAAAGTCTACCACGCCTATAGAATAGAGCTGCTTAATTTCTTCCTAGTTCGCTCATGCACATAAGCGGAACAAATTGTATGTACTACAGTAATTGCACGCACAGCTGCGACCAAAAACATGCTCAATAACACCACTATTAAAAACGGAATATTTTACTACACCGCAATTACGGATTGAGCTATTCAGACGAATTTTGTAGAGTTCCGCCATCTGTCATGATGTCATCTAAGTCAATTTGTGAAGAACAAAGCTACTTTCGAACAAAATTAGCTTGTTCCATCCATGCAACTTCACCGATTTCATCAACGTGTTGGTCCCTTGTCTGTATCACCCCACTTCGTGGATACAGGGTGCCCTTATCTACCTCTCAGAACCTGGGTCTGCTGAAATTCATCTATATATTCATCACATGGTTGAGTTTTTGGATCATTTGGTGATTAGCATAAAGAAAAAAAAGAAAAACCCTTAGTCTTAGAAATTGTAGATCAAGATCTTCTCAACTTTCGCTTCTAATCCTTCAAGCTAGGCTCCGTTGCGTACTCTTCACCCTTCTTCTTAGTCTCCGAAACTCATCAGACCAACAGATTTCAACGATTCCTTCTGAAGAAAAAGGTTTGGGAGCAATACATAAACATAGGCTTCAAGGGTCGTGGCTACGAGCACTTATAAGGTGCCCCACTTTCTCCTGTGTGCACTTGCACTCACTTCAGAATCCCAACTGCAATTTTGAAGCCTTCAATTACCCAATCTGACACGCCTGGAAGGAGAAAAAAGACGAAAGTGGAAGAGAGATAAAGTACATACGCAACTTCAATTGGGTTTACTACTTTCACGAGGTTATTTGCATCTTTTTTTACAATGGGGATTTGGATTTCCTTAGATTGCATATTCTGAATTTCTGAACCATCTTATAGCTCTTTATGGATATTATACACGATCTTCACCGCTACATCTTGTTTCCTGTCCCTGGAATATGACCCTTTAAGTCGACATTAACGAAGACCTCCGACACCTCCTACTATAAAACGTCAATCGTGAAACAAATGCAGCTCAAGCGGCTGGGAAGAACAATGGCATTACCAGAAAGGGATTTACTGCTGAAGGGACTGCGTAGGAGTGGATATCAGCTTCAGAGATGTTAGATTTGGCCTGGATGATGCCACCACCGTTCTACGCCAATAATTTGCAGAGCAATGCGACAATTATCCGCTTGGGTTCGCTCTGGAAGTAAAGAAGAATTACTATGGGTGTTAGCTCTCAGCCCTACGATGATCGAGATGCTGGGATGAAAGGAAATTCTACTCATGTCAACACTACTAGCCCTGTCGCCAATCACTTTTTTACTTTATTTACTTTTTCAGACGTTTTAGGGAGTTCCATTTGAAAGTAAAGGCCGTGGACCACCATAGGTTTTCTTAAACAATGTGCCTTTTCACGGGAATGGAACTGAGGAGCTGCTCTGCTTCCGGCAACATTAGTAGAAGAGGAAAGCGGCTTCATGAAAAATTTCAACGCCAATGGAACACCGCACGAACTTCTTGCCCAACTCAGTAGGACTAGTTTTCAAATTTAGATATTTTCAACAGCTCCGGAACAATCCAAGACTATTTCAACGCATTTGAGAGCTCTGGCTTCCACATGATTAAAAAAATTGCTTCTGGTACTTTGAGTTCGTGTCCAATCTATAGCATGAAACCCAACCGAGTACCAAAGTGCTTCGACGGTGGCCGTGGTAGTGGACACATTTTGACGCTGGTTGAAATCACATGCTATAAAATAATTCATCTTCCAGCAAATCTCTCTTGATCCTCTCTACTTGAGAACATTCACTTCTTTGTTTGTTTTGGTATTATAAAGTAGTAGCACCTCTTTCCACTGGAAAGGTGAAAGACGAAACTTCTAGCGGCTGCCATTGTCGTCTGTTGAGTGGTGCTCATCATGATGATTGACAGTCGTTTTCGCTCAGATCGCTTTGCTGGCTCGCCAACAAACATCGCGGGTTTTCTTCATCAGCTACATTTCTGCTATTTTGTTTTGTTGGTGAACGAGGTTTACATCCTTCATTAGAAGGTCCACTTTTTACAAAGTTCTGCTTCTTTCGCAGCCAAATGCTGAGAACCAACGGGTTGTTTGACCAGCCTAGCTAGACCGCACATTAGTGCCTTACTTGCCCGGCGCTACATCCAAGCCTTGCTTCATCGATGCAACAACAGTTACTTTGTTGTATAAACTTCTGATATTCTTACAACTGGTTCGAAATCTTCTTTACTAGCAGGTCATGACTTAACAACAGCCATTTAGACAGACAAAAAGCGCTATAGGATGAATAAATTGATGGTACGAAAACCACACATCTCTTCTTAGTCCATTTTATCGGTCACCCTCTCTGCTAGCAGATCTACATTGGCCGATTTTTCTTCAATTTTCATTGACTTAGATTTTTTTGAAACGAACTTCTCATGAGGGTGGCCAGTACGCCGAGGCTATAACGAAGTCACATCATACAACCACTCTAGTTCTAACCCCGAAACCAGAAAGTGTGAAAACTATATCTTTAGTATTCTATTCTTATTCCTCTCACATTGACTATCTGTAAATATGTATAAAGTAGAATGTTTGTGTACATATGTATCTTCCTTATGCTCCAGGTTCAAACAATCGGGACCAAACTTTGCATACGTATTTCCCATGGGCCGACGGAGGTTTTAGACTACTAAGCCTAACCCTATGCTTAAGAATGGGTTTAAGGCTTAGGCTTAGGCTTCACAGAAGTGGCCCCACCCAACTCCCTTTTCACCTAAATTTCTAAGATACTACGATAAGTGTAAGTGCAAGTAATAGTGGACACCATTTGTATGTTGCAACGCGTGCGCGCGTAGCTCAGTGGGTTGAGCGAATGACCGACGTTGTGGCGGTCAGGGGATCGAATCCTGCCCTGTGCTTCCGCTTTGCAAATACATATAGTATGTTGCCTACTGCTGCTGCAGTTATCTAACAAACTCCAACATAAAAAGTAGCCCGGATGGCTCAGTGGTTTGAGTGGCAGATTGCAATCTGTCCCTGTCGCTGGTTCCACTCCGTTGGAGATCCAGAGTTAAGTATCGCAGTGTTTGGGGTTCACTGCTTGGAACGTCCCCCGTGATCTCCTTCGGGTAGTCCAGGAAGGCATCCGGCAACGTTTTGCATAAATTTCGAAGATAAACTATGATAAGTGTAAGTGTAAGTAATAGTGGAAAACTCTTTCGAAAATAAACTACGATAAGTGTAAGAGTAAGTAATAGCAATAGTGTGAGTAATAGTGAAAAACCACTTTTTCAAAGTTGAGGGAAACCGGGAGAGAGTAACTCCGCCGTAAAGGACTACTCCACGAAAGATAAATGACAGCGGTAGAACTACTTCGCAATGGATATGGAACAATTTATACGGATTTCGATTACTTCTGAGAATCCCGAATTGGATGAGCTTTATTATTCAGATGGGATAACTGAAGTACTGTCTCCATCTATAGAAGAATAACGGCCATTTTTGTATTCGCGAAGCAGTGTACTATAGCAGAAAATGGAAGAGTTGGCTTCGCTTATTGAGTATTCAGAAATCTTTCCCCATGAAAATCACAAAAATGAAAAGACGTGGAAGTTGTGAAAATGGTAGGAACTATTGATTGATTCATCGATTTTATCGATTTTGCGCTATTCTTGCTTAGGGAATCGGTGAGGACATGTCTACTGAGGTTCGCCAATGCGCTGAACACGAAAGTAACTACCATTCTGCATGATATACCGACTTACTGATTTTATAGTTTTTTCTTCCCATTTTCTCTCGGGGATGAGTATATCTGCAGTGGTTTTTCGGTAGGCTGAACACGAAGATGATGAGCATTTTCCATGAAAGATCGATTCAGTAGTTCCCGCTAATCTCTTCCAGCTTCTGGAAAGGGACAAATTGTGCTTACGGGATCAATCAGACGCGCTCAACACCAAACCACGTATATGGCAACTGTTTTACATGTTTTTGTCACCAAAATAGCATCATTGACTTTTCGCTTACTGGTCAGTGAAAAAGAGTTACTTAGGCCTCGCTAATATGATATGCTCATCACTAAAATTACGGGCTTTGCAATGAATTTATCCGCAATAGCAATTGTTCTCATCAGTGAAACAGCTGGGGTAGTAAAACACTCGAGCTGGGTATGACGTCTAGAAAGTTATAATTTCAACTGGGACTTCTTGGCTGCTGCTGCACACTCAAGTTTAAGAGTTTATACAAAGTCAAGATTCACATGTGCAAACGGGCTTAGTTTGCCTACCCCCATCTACATAAATTCAGTGCACTCATTGCTCTTCTTCAGTATGAATGGCTTTGCACCCGAAAACTGTGCATTCCATTCATTTGCAAGGCGCATTTAGACGAAGCGTCAATTTTACCCTGAGGCACGTCGTAGAATCCGGAATAAATCACGAGCCGTGATGCATTGCTTCTTGGAACAGCTCCGTCAACGCATCATTCTTAAAAAAGACAGCTGAGACGTGGAGAATTTCAAGAAATCGGAAAATGAAGTTCAGGGCTGGATACACCTGTGGAGGAGAGTAACTATTTTGTGATTGAGCTTCCGCTTCCCACTTTGTCAGCTCATGATGACATTTATTCTATACCTTCCTTCTATTTTAATGGAGTAGGATACATAGAAACCCACTGTGTTAGAGGCTACGCAAGCCCTATTCGGGCCTTTTCGTAGAAAGAGATGCTATTAGGATACACGTTTTGAGACTGTAATAACAGTTTCTGGCCCTGAAGGATAACTATAATATTTTGAGGGAGGGTTTCTTGGGTTTCCAACGCAATATGCTTCAACAACAGCATTCGACTGCAACGACCTTCTGGTTAGTATATCCAGCAAATTTCTCGCACTGCATGCAAGTTCCCAGCATCAAATTACATTCTTTCCGTGTTTGTTTCATTTTCCATATCTTAGTTGGACTCAGCACTGCATGTTGCGAAACTGCGCCTTTCAGAAACTTTTCCAGAGGCGTATTGACATTTATGTCGCTTACTGTGGCATCGACGTCTTCAAGCCTTGCATTTAAATAACACTTCAGTTTCTCATCAAATCTGGCAGCCTAACAGCTTAACAGAAGTTTCCGCAGCCCTTCCAGCTTGGTGCTCAAAAGTTTACAAGTCAGTGGGCAATTCCAATATAATTGTGTCCGACATCGGTGCATTTAAAGTCAAACGAATGATTATAATGATTATGCACTTGAAGAAATTGGCAGCAAATCCCATCAAATGCCCTGATGTTTCCGGAGGTTTTGTTCCTATAAGCGCTAAAATATCTACTGTTTTATCAGTTATAAATTCCTCATAAAGGTCAGAGTCAGAAGCACACTACAGTCCGGTCCGGCAGCCACTGCAAATGGGCGCCGGCGGACGCCGGCCGCCGCCACCCTCCGGCGCCCAGGTATTAATGAGCTATAAATCACTCGAGCTTGGGAGAAAGCGAAGAAAAATACAATTTTAGTCCATAGTAGACAGGGTAGATAAGCCTAACCCTATGCTTAAGAATGGGTTTAAGGCTTAGGCTTAGGCTTCACAGGAGTGGCCCCACCCAACTCCCTTTTCACCTAAATTTCTAAGATAAACTACGACAAGTGTAAGTGTAAGTTAGATTGGACACCATTTGTACGCTGCATCGCGTGCGCGCATAGCTCAGTGGGTTGAGCGAATGATCGACGTTGTGGTGGTCAGGGGATCGAATCCTGCCCTGTGCCCCGTTTTGCAAATACATATAGTATGCTGCCTACGACTGCTGCAGTTATCTAACAAACTCCAACATAAAAAGTAGCCCGGATGGCTCAGTGGTTTGAGTGGCAGATTGCAATCTGTCCCTATCGCTGGTTCCACTCCGTTGGAGATCCAGAGTTAAGTATCGCAGTGTTTGGGGTTCACTGCTTGGAACGTCCCCCGTGATCTCCTTCGGGTAGTCCAGGAAGGCATCCGGCAACGTTTTGCATAAATTTCGAAGATAAACTACGATAAGTGTAAGTGTAAGTAATAGTAATAGTGTAAGTAATAGTGAAAAACCACTTTTTCAAAGTTGAGGGAAACCGGGAGAGAGTAACTCCGCCGTAAAGGACTGCTCCACGAAAGATAAATGACAGCGGTAGAACTACTTCGCAATGGATATGGAACAATTTATACGGATTTCAATTATTTCTGAGGATCCCGAATTGGATGAGCTTTATTATTCAGATGGGATAACTGAAGTACTGTGTCCATCTATAGAAGAATAACGGCCATTTTTGTATTCGCGAAGCAGTGTACTATAGCAGAAAATGGAAGAGTTGGCTTTGCTTATTGTGTATTCAGAAATCTTTCCCCATGAAAATCACAAAAAGGAAAAAACGTGAAAGTTGTGAAAATGGTTCCCTGCTTTATAGCCTTAACATATCCACTGCACTCTGTCTACTATGGACTAAAATTGTATTTTTCTTCGCTTTTTCCCAAGCTCGAGTGATTTATAGCTCATTAATACGGCGCGGGAGGGTGGCGGCGGCCGGCGCCAGCCGGCGCCCATTTGTAGTGGCTGCCGGACCCGACTGTATATCAGATATGTTGCTTTTGTTGGAGCACAACCACGTGAGCTTAGTGTGCACTAAATCACGTACGTATTCATTTATCAAATATAATAATAATAATAAATGTAACAAACCTCGTTTCTACTAATGTACGGTTACTTCTATAAACTATTATATCATTAATGACTTTTCTCAGTAACAAACCACTTCATTATAACAGAATTTGTGCTGCATTACTCAGGTTGTACTAGTCGGCTTCGTGGAAACTAAGCAGAATGTCAATAATAAAAAATGAATACATAGGTTGAAATACCTGTTCATTAATCGAAATAGAGATGTGCTCCGAATATTCGGCTTATGCTAGGAGATCTTGCTACTGGTGCAGCTCTACAATAAAGAGGTTTTTGCGTGAGACGTAGAAATAAACTGCGATTTGTTATCCACGATGTTCAGTAAAGTTCTCTGATCCTTTCGAATAACTGTTAGGGTTTTGTTTTTTTTTTTTGAAATTACATTTATTCGAATACCACGCATGAGACAATCGGGTAGAAAAAAAAACAACATAACAAGTAGGACAGACATGACCCTGAGCGTAATTTTGCCATACTCCGTTTGATAGAGGCCAAGGACCCCATGACCTCGATGGTCTCAGTCGAACGACAAATGATGTGATGGTTCTAACGGTGAAGAATTTAGCGCTGCCCATGGATTTAGGTCGCTGAAAGCAAATTTTCATTTACCCCCGCGATTCTACATCGTCTAAAACATTTTGAATACACTGTTTCAAAAAACAAAAAAAGATTTTGTGTCCCACCGGGAACCTTGCTTCACGGATTCGAATCGAATTCTGTAAATTGGAAGTGGGATCGAGATTTGTTGCAGCAGAGACAAGGAAGATTGAAGCAATTGGGATGGATTTAGATGTTCTAGACAAGGATTAGTCTCAAAAGATCGAATGGTTTGGGTACACGATGGAATAGATGTCGATAAAATCGAATTAAAAAATGCAGCTTATTCTGCGCTATGTATACAGGACTATGTAGGCTATGCACGAACATCTTGAGGACGAGTTAGCACAGGCTGCTGCTGGATTCCTTCATGAACTCGTGTGTTTCTATGCACATATACTGAGTTTTGACGTTCGTCTAGGATTATCTCCCATTCTCTTAGATGCCATCTTTTTTGCTGCTCAGCTGACTACACCGGCCAGAAGCGATGGATTTAATAGTCACGCTGTAACGATATTACATCCCCCTGTGACTTCAGCGTTCCGTAACGTCACGTCAGCTAACTCTCTATTCAGTAGACTTGTTATGCCAGACGCCGCTGTCCTGCTATGAAGTACCTGGACAGAAAAGGTCACCGATCATGGACCTGCGACCTCATTTGTTTTTCTTCCGTTCCATTGGAATGCTGGGATTAGGTGGGCGAGAAGAATGTTGTTTGGCTCGCTGTCCCTCATTTAGAGGCTATACACGCTTGAAAAACTATTGAGATGAGCCTGAATACATGGGTAAATCAGGTATGCAATCCTCTACTAGGTATGTAATCCTCTATTATTGCTGTGCTCCTCCGACTACCTAGCTAGTGTAGCTGCTTCCTTCTTTCTCCCCACAATATTCTGTCTGAGCCAGACTAGCGTGTTAATTTCATGGCTCCTATGCTGGACAAATCATGTTTGCTTGTTCCGGAATTGGAGATGAATGAGCGATCGTTGGTTTCCTAACCACATCTTGTAATGTCCAGTCTAATCAACTCTCTTTATCTTCCTCTTGTCCTTCCTTCATCCATGGCGCCTTCTGAGTTTTCGGATGCTCTTGACTCTCATTTTCGTTCAAATGTTGTAAGCACTCTCTTTCTTAATGGGATTCGATCGGAATTTTTTAGAGAGAAGAGCCCAATTTCTTGCAGTCAAAAGTTTTCCTTCTTTTTTTTTCAAGGGTTTTCCACAGAATTTGAAGGATCAACACAATTTTAACAGCTCAGAAAGGAAAGTACGTAGATAAGCGCACAGCGGACGGACAGTATGCACACCCTTCTTTGACTCAAAAACCACGAACCACTATCTGTTGTCTTGTTTCCTTTAAAAGTGCAAGAGACCACGCAGGAGACGAATTGCCCGGGATATATGATGTTATGTGTTCTGCTCGTTCAGATTGCTCACAAAGATAAATTACTCGTGTGGAATTTTACGGCGCATATGAAAACTTACATATTCATTCGTAAAGTAGAAATTTTCCTGACTTGTAGTCTCCTTTTACAGTCATTCATTCATTCATTCATTCATTCATTCATTCATTCATTCATTCATTCATTCATTCATTCATGCATTCTATCAATGACTCACCCATTATTGAGATGTAATCATTTTTCAATTCAGAAATAAGCTTCAGTTTTTGTGTGACAAAATTTTTTGCCGTCTGCTAGTATGCTTGTAATCTACCTCTATGTAGTTGATTTACATTTTCTTCTTTAAAAAAGTGGGAATTGATCTCAATGAGCGCTAGCAACTCCAACCTGTTATTGAATTCAAATACTTCCTACGGGAAATTGTGCAATTACCGGTTGAACATCTCTCAGTTCCTAACTATCAGAGCAGTGTGATTTGTTTTGAAGTAGCAAAATCACGAAAGTTTCGATACCTATGTGCCGGCTTACTCTATCACAACGCCCACTCACTTGTTTAAACCTGGCGTAAGTATTCATATTTGTGCTTGAATTCCTTACTTCCATCCTATTCATCATCCCAATTCATAAATGCTTCCCTGAATGCTCAAAGTTGACTTCGAGGATTTCATGGCCAATAAAGGAAGAAAATGGACGTACCACACATCACAGCCCTGTGCTCCTCACGAACACCAACAGGCTCATTTCCTCCCTTTGGTGCTGCGTGCTTTGCTTTCTGGGCGCTGAAATTACATTTCCTTTTCCAGACAGATTTTCTCTGGGGATTTCCCAGAATAAAATAGAATGTCACAGAATGCTCTCAGCCCATGTGAAACTACCACGAAATGAGATCCTAGCCATAGTGCGGATGTATGTAGACGAAAGCGGATACCTTAGGTAACAGCGAGATCCTGCACTCCTGCCGCCCACGATAGTCTAGACGAGACCGAGCACTCTATGCAAGAAGGTTCTTTATACCTCAGAAAAAACCGAAACGGCTGGGCAATGCTGCGTTGTCAGGAGTGTGTTTTGTGTTTTCCGGGATGCTCTGCCTTTATGTCTGCTCATCTCATTTCCACGAGTAAGCTTCTGCTTGAGGAAGTAGCAAAACGAGAAAACATGTTTATACTTCACAAAATTTAGTTTCCAAGGCTGAGTAGGAGGATCTGCATGAACTAGCCTGGATAACAGCCCTACCGCTCACTCCACACGAGCATTTCCCTATAAGGCTATGGTCATTTCTAAATTTCTGACACACATCCTGAGCTTCGAGGTTTGCTATCATTGTTTAGCAATGACGAAGCAATCTCTTTCACTTGCTGCTGTCTGAATATTGCGAGAGATGCATCCGGTTTTTTGTTATATATTTTTATATGTTATATATTTTTGTTTATTTTTGTATTTATTTGTTATCTTTTACGTGTTGTATTTTGTTGCGAACGCTCGTCAACAAGCTGCATTCCTTGATCGAATGAAGCTTTGAGGAAATATATGGGACCAATACATGATGGAACGACTTTCTATAGACAGGAGAAGCATGACCTCTTGAAACACTTTTCCCGACTTCATCGGATTTATTCTCACTTGTGTTAGAATTTTTGGGTTCCAGATCTCGAAGTGGTGTTACTATAATTCAGTTCGGCTTATTATATATTATTTTCTTCCATTTTTTCTTTCTTTACGTAAGCATGTAGTCATTGCTTGCTGAACTCCGTGAGGAAGTCTAAAGATGTCCGAACTATGTATCTCGCGGGACGTCTGGAAAGGGGAAGGAGAAAGACTCGGGGCGAAACAGCTTATCAAGTGCAGGTGGATTTTGAGCTGCGCCAAAAATAAAAATTCAGGCTTCTCAGAGCACCCCCCTCTTCATGCAACGCGCACTACATCGGAACATTCTTTAATATTTCGGAAACAGTGAAAATATTCAATATTCATCATTCATTATTTGATCACTGAAGTAAACTAGGGTATTATTAGGATGAAATGGTCATGTATACGAGGATTTTGTTCCAATCCTTCGCCTTTACATGACAAAAATTACTCTTCTGGACAACATCCCACCGAGCATGGATTATGCAGGGGTAACAAAGAGCTCCGTAGCCACCTACGTTCAGAAAACATGAACGGTGGAATTCTGCCACAACATAATCGGGAGGATCTCAATCTCCAGCCTTTGAGCGACAAGCAGACGAATTTTCAGGAACTCAAAAAAAGCTTCCTGTGATCTCAGACAAATTTTTGGGAAGGACTGCAGCAAAAAAAAAACCGGAAAAACGGACTAGTGACCTGCAGTTCCTTTGGTTTCCTGCGCTTCTTCCGAGTAGCTGCTGCGGTCATTCCGAACCAGTCCAGCAGTGAGCGGAAGGGCCGCCGCAAAAAATATTCTGCTGCGCTCCTTCCTTATATTTTCGTCGTTGCATCTCTCGCTTCTTGACACATTGTGAACTTGGTACATTTTCGCATGGTGAGCGTCTGTGGCCGATCGATTTTTTTGAACGCGCTGCGTGATGCACCATGTGCATCACACGTTCATAGAAGAACGGTTTTTCTCAATGTGAATTGTTCATTTCGCCTTTCTTCACGACTTTGCCTATTTTTTCCGCTTCTAGCGTGAAAATTGTCTATTGTTCCGCATTTTGGTGATACTTTCGTGACCGGTGAGAAGGTTGACATGAACTTGTTTTTCCAAGAACTACTTCATTCGAGAGTTCTGCTAAAATTAGACTTCTGATATTTCGTTCTATATAACGAATGCTGTAGTAGCGTAAAAGCCGCAGCTATTGTCCTAAAAGGGCTGTCTCAGAGTGTGATGCACCATGTGCATCATGTGGCCACACGGAGACGCAAGGCCGTGATGTACCATGTGCATCACATTGTCCGCAATGTGTTAACCACTGGTCGAGATCTCGTTCCGCTGCTGTCGTTTCGACAATTTTTCTGAGAATGTCTGCAGGTGTTTCAGGACTTTTCTGGATTCTCTTCCGGAATTGTCGCTATTTTCATTATTATGCCTACGTACATACCCAAATATCTAACGTGCTGCTGTGCGAGTCGATTTGATTAGTAAGTTTTCGACGTGGCGTGAATTGGCTGATGTATGAACGCCACTGGGCCGGCTGCACACACGCCACAATCCCCGCGGCCGCCCCGTTCCGGATGTCATTTTCCATTCTAGAAGTAGCCGCTTTCCGGCACCGCTCTCTCCACGAAACCGAGAAAATTGTTATTACTCGTCGAAAAAACTGTTTTCCTATTCGTTGCACGCTAAGGCATCTATAATTCAGTACTTGAGTTCGTCAGTCGTCTTTTTCGCATTGTTCCAGGCTTTTCTGTTGTCAGTTCTCCGGCATTGTAAATGTGTTGTTCGAGCTTAAAGGCGGGAAAGGTGTTTTTGCTGGGCTTCGTCTATTGAGAAGGGTTCTGTAGAATGAGTTATGTACATAATTCTTACATTGGATGTCAGACAGCCATCATTTCGCTGCTTCGGAGCCCAAAAAGTCCGCGGGCAGCTTTGAAATGCTACTGGTGTCGACAGCATCAGCAGCTAATAGAGCTGTAGCGAATTCCCGAGATATCTTGTACTATCCGGAAAGGCTCTTAGTGCGATAAACCTCCCTACGATTGTAGTTTTTACCTGCACCTTATTACATTTCTATGCTATTTTTGCCTTTTCATAGATAGTAGTAATCGCTAACAAAGATTTCATGAGTTATGTACATACGTGATTTAGTGATCTTACTAGATTCTCCATAGAAATCAACCCTTACCCAAATTTCAGCTTTATGAGCTTGTTTAGCATGGTTTCCTACTCCATAACGATAAAACCACCACTTTAACCAAGATTCCCGCTTATTCTCGGTAGTGAAACCGAATCCAGACATTTTCAAATGTCCTTAGATTCTCCTCAACTTTCCATTTGGCCGTACGCTAGTGTACTTGAACTTTCTTTGCCTTTCTGCGAAAAATGGGGAATCTCATTACATTCCTAGCACAGCGTTCCAGAAATGCTATTCCTAATTAGTCTGAGTGAATTTGTAGGAGAAACAGTTCACTTTACTTGTGCGATTCGTACTAGTGACTGGTATAATACAATGATGCCAGCATATGGTGCCAGGTCACCCAGAGAATGTTTGAATTCGTTTTCTCACTGCAGAGTAGTTTTTTGAATATCAAAGATTTGCGTCTTCTTCCTTGTCTCGTTTCCAGGAATTTTGGTGTGTTTATGTCACTTCCACAATGTTTTCGGGACTCTTTATTCTCTGAATAACCGGGCTCGCTGAATAAATTTCTTCGGAAGTGAGGGAGCACGCCTACGTGAAGTGAGCTTCCCCTCGACGTCTGAATGCTTCATAACTTGGAAGCAACATTTGCTCGACTCTTAATTGAAAGGTCCTTTTTTGGATAGCTTTACGGGTTCGTAGTTTTTGCTCTTTGTCTGTACAGCACATCCTTGAAAATTCGCTACCTTGAAACCTACGCCGTTAGAAATGCTTTTTTCTTTATGTTGATCTTGTGTGAGGCTTTTTTTTCGAATTCAAGAAAAGCAGGAAAGTACACTGAGGTTTTTTTTCTCACAACAATCATTTTTTTATTCCCAAAGTATGATCTGTTCAGTTTTTTGCAAACCCATACTTCAGCTCTTGCTACACAATTCACTGGGACTAGTCCTTCAGGAACTGTTTTTAGCTCTGTGAATTCACTCTATCCAAATCCGTACATCTTCCAATGAACTCACCTGTCACTGAGCTCTTTTTTTTTGCAAAGCCGACTTCGTAGTTCTGGTGTTCAAGGGGCTCTACGAATATTGCGGATTTTTGTGTCGAAATTCCAGGAGTTTTCTACGAAATCTAGAATACTTTTCGTCGAGAACTTACTGAACTTGCATTTAGCCTTCCCATTCGTGACCAATGCGCAGTTTCTGTTCCAGGGTACACTGCAGAGCTTGTTCATTCCGCTTCAACGCATGCCAATTTACTTCCCATGTCACTTGCAGCTCTTCAATTTTGTGTCAACTTACTCTAAAAACAATTTTTCATTACGTCTCTTTGACTCAAGAAAAAGATTGAAGTAGGCTATAGTTTTTGATGAAATATGCACATAGATAGAAAGTGCAGAGACACTGCTCGATCATTTTTCACCTCGAATATCGTGGAACCGGTGAGGAGTGTATCGGTGTGAGAGTGCAGAAGGCAGTCGGGATGAAATAATTATTCCTAGCCGAAACCGAAAAAGTAATCCATTTAGCGTGAGCGGCTTCGTTTCCTCGTGCGATTCGGTGAGAAGAGCTTCCCGCGAAGGCCTAGGTGTCTTCTTGAAGTTTATAGTTATTACCTAGAGTTTTTCTGAAGATGTCTCGCTTTTTTGGTGAAAAAATATTGCTCCACAACCTGCTTCTCAATATACGAGTGTTTACCATAAGGCTCTAATCCGTGCAATGCTCTGGAGTGATCCAAATACGGATGAAGTATGCCTTCCTCTCTCTCCAGTAAGTACACATCGGCTTATACATATATTGGCACCATATAACGTATACCGGCCATAAACATATACTACTCTTGAAACAATCTTCCACATTTCAAAAGCAACTATTCCATGTAAAATGTTCCATATTTCATGGAAATCCGTATTCAGAATATCTAGTTCACTTTAAAACGGCACATTCAGCTAAAATTATGACAGAGTAGCAAAAAAAAAAACAGAAGCGCCAGACCACGATGGAAATTTTAGATACTTCATGGTAAAATCTTTCTGCGTCATGGGTACAAAGTGTTTACACATAGACTGGTTTGTATACCAATATGCCAAGTACCTCTCCACTAGAGGTTTTCCAGGTGTTGAACCTTCTTTTGTTTTGAATTGACGTCATTTTCATTAGAATATGCCTTTGCGAGAGCGCGCGTGATCCATCAAATATTCATTAATGCCCAGAGAATATTTCAAAAATCATTCCGATGTAAAATTTAGAATCGTTCCAAACACTCAACGCATTGATAATAATATAAAATACGTAGATATGGTGGAGTAACTAGAAAAGTAGAAGAAAAATATACATGACACAAGCGAGTAGAGGTCCGGTCACCAGTCATTTTCTAAAATTTCGTTAAACAGTCCAATAAAGTAACTGGCTTTGATGGCCCAGGTCACACCAAAAGGATGAAATCCAGAAATTATATAACTCTCGCTAATATTTGGAATAGTACATTCGGTACGCGAGGTTGCGTTATTTTCGTTCCATCCCTATAAATTTGTTGAAATACAGTGTATAGAAAACACAAATAGATCTCGGAAACTGTGACTATCCGCTCAACCTATCTATAAACAATTTGACCGGAAAGTTTATGTTAAATTGGGAAATTTGAGTGCTTCTTTCTCCGAGGGAATCTATCGTGAACGTTCCGAGATGCAAGGGTCCGCGATGCAAGGATGATTAACTGCGATTACATCCTCAACAAGCTAGGGCTTGGTCATACCACCGTTGTACGTGTTTCCCTGGAATCATGTCACAACTGCGTCAAATTTACATACGTACATATATTTGCGTATTTCCTCTTCATTTCCTCCATTAAATTGCGTTTTTGCCCGCATGGTCTATGACTCGCATGAATAGCGTCTATGGGAAAATTCAATATTCGCGCAACGAGCAATCATTTTCGCCACTCAAATGCGCCTTAAAATGCATGGCTTGCCGAGTGTTCATTTTCCTCACGTTTAATTTAATAGCTTTCAGGAAGCTCCCTGTCTTTCTATGTGATTGCTGGGGTTACGGCTTTCCACACTTGGAGAAAGTTTACAATAATTGGCAATTTTTCCAATTTTTCGACAGAATAATGTGCTCACAGGACGTGAGCGAGTACATAAGCCCGTTGCTCTGCATGACCTTTGTCCTTAACAGGCTTTGTTCGCAAAATCAACTTTCCGTCTCACCATAATTTGCCTAAGTATGGGTGTAATAAAAGTTTACTGTACCACTTACTTGTTTTGTGCGTGAGTATTTGACAATATGGTAACTCATGTTGTCCTGAAGCTTATTTATTTGAAGGCGTAGGCGTGTACTCAGACAATCTTCCGGAAGGACCGCAGGTCATCTGTCGGTTCTTCCGGTTTTCTGCTGCGGTCCTTCCGAATAGCTGCTGCGGTCCTTCCGACAATTTGTCCGAGTAGGTGTAAGTGTAGGTGTGATTGCTTCATTTGCTTACTCACACATTCATTCATTCATTCATTCATTCATTCTTTTGCCTATTCTCAGAGGTGTTCTGAATTCACAGCAAAGGTCAAAGTTCTGCTTTTTCCTTAATAGAAAGAGAATTTACCGGTTTGAGCACAATTCTCTTCCCATAGTTAGATCTTTTTCTACATAGGCCTTCTACACTGGGATCGTGATTTTCATCTTTTATTTGAGAAGTCTTCTCAATCCTATCATTTTTTATTATTTTGGAATGTGCCATTTGTTTGAGTTCCCTCACATTCTTTCTTTTTCATATGTGTACATAGCAGGTAATGCTACAGCATACTCTTTAAGTATGTCGTTGAGCTCATCAAGTGTCACTCGCTGATGGAAGTTCAGCAGTAGGTTAAAGAAGCTTTAGGAGAGCAACTCACGGTGTCATGGTCTGAACAAGACCAGTCATCACCATTATTTCTTCGTTTCAGTTGTGGAATAACACTTAAATACTAGCTGTAAGTAGAACAAAAACTATTGAAATTGCTTTTAGAAGGTTGTTTCCTTTCTGCAGGAATGCCAATACATAGTTTCTGTTCTATTCGTATTCTTTCCGTGATGTGCCTGTTTCGTGTCTCCGAAATTGAATCCACGTTTTCGTCACTGCAGTTTTGCAGGAAATCACACCAAAGTGCAAAGTTTTCGTTTTCTGGCCTACATTCGGTAGGAGATTAACCCTAGAAACTTCTGGTTGCACATCAGATCCGGACCATTATGGAAAAAAATCATGTCCCCTTGGATTCTTCTCACAACGTTCAGTCAATCCCAATAAACGTTATTCACTGCTTCAGGAACTACAGTTTGGAGCTATGGCCTCTAACATTCATTTAAATTCAGTAAAAAACCTGTAATTTTTCGAGGTTCGTGGACGAATTTCGAGCAATCCGTTCATAAAAAAGTTTTCATTCTCTGTCTCTTCATTGCTTGTTGATAAAGTGCTGGATATGTATTTCTTTTGATATATACAGCACCTGCAATTGTTTCTGAGAATTTTGTTAGAATCGCCTGGGGCTGAATTGCCAATTCCAGATTGTCCTGAAAATGTAAACGTAGTTAAACAGGGAAGCATAGTTGAGCATTTATTGAAATTGCCTTATAAGGTGCATCTATACAAGGGAACATGACTAATGTAGCAATACATACCGTCGAATTCTAAGCAATATCGGTGGAGGCATTATAAAGGCGCCTGGCGCGGATGAATTCACTTCTTACCAGGGCGATATCATGACTTATAATAACGGGCTTAGTCTGTTTTCATGTCTGTCTGTATGTATCTATGTGTGTCAGACCGTTACGAAATTCTACAATTGGTCAATGATCGTGATAGTGAGATCATATAAAAGCCTAGGAATGGGTGTGGTATGGGTATGGTTGAATGGGATAGGGATGAGATCGAGGAGAAGGTTGGACAATGTGCAACGGGTCCGTCATTGAAGTCAATACAGAAGGGTCCCGCCTTCACTCAAAAGTGGGGGAGACGGGTCCAACGCTGTGGTAAAGCCCCGCCGGCGCCCAAAGGTGGGGGAGACGGGTCCACCACTGTGGTAAGGGTGCGCCGGCGCCCAGAAGTGGGGGAGACGGGTCCACCACTGTGATAAGGGTGCGCCGGCGCCCAGAAGTGGGGGAGACGGGTCCACCACTGTGATAAGGGTGCGCCGGCGCGCAAAGTGGGGAAACGCATGACGGTCCAGCGTTGTGATAAGGGCGCCCGCGTCCAGAAAAGGAAGTTCGTCACGGCCTAGGTAAATTTCTTCATGAATGGTGCCCTGGCACCCGTTCCGGCAATTCCTTCTACCTATGTGACCTAGGTGCACGTTATTTCAATCGGTATTCCCCTCCTCATTCCAGTCCATTTGTATCTGAATCGACCCCACCCTTCACTCTGTTTTTATACATGGGCAGACCCTTATCACTTGAGTTACCACAACAACCTGCTAAGATAGATTATTTCAAGAGAGCATTTTCACTGAATCGGCTACGTCCAATTAACAACGGCCACTAGGGCCAATCAAAAGAAATTACTTCTCCCACGTGGAGGAAGGCTACCGCTCACGCGATCGAGAGCTTTCCAAAAGTCGATGGACTTACTCGAGAGGATACGGGATCTACTAAATCTGTCCATCTTTTTTTCTGCATCGTATGTGGAGTATACGAGCGAAGCTAGCGGCCTTCTCCAGTATCCTCTTTCCCTCATTCCGATGAAGCTCTTGCTCGTGGTTGTTGTCCATCACAGAAGGCGCCCGATCTGACTTTGTCCGCAACTACGACTTCACCATTTTTAGGCTAACCGACCTATTTTTTGCACTTTTTTGATATCCATATGGTGTGGTTCCTTCCATTCCTATGTTTCCCCACTGCCATCCGCTAAAATATCCTTCCAGACGCATTCTGCAGGCAAAGTCCTAATTGCAGACAATGTCAGATCAGGCGCCATCTGTGAGCTAATGGACCATACTCACAAATATGTACATGGAATTGCCAATATTTTGTTGATGCATTTGGTGCTTGTGTAAGCTGGCACTTCGTTAGAATCTATGTTGAGAACGTCACATTGTTTTGGAGACCTATCTCACTGAATCTGCGAATGCATCTGACGCGAGCCGTTGCAGCTCAGATAAAGATGTACTTCGTTCCAAAAGCGAGAAAAGTTGAGTAACCGTGCGACTAACCCGCTTTTCTCTCATTCATCTCCAGTTCATCTTCATCTTCACACTTTACAGCGTTCTTTTTCTCTCTGCTGCCCTTCCAACTATCGTCCATGGTGAAACGCACTATAACGATCTCTTGTTTCTTAAAGATGATACATTCAGCCGCGTGAAGAAATTATTATAACTGCATTTTCACCTTCGTTCATTTAACTAGCATGTTTATTTTTTATAATTACGTACTTATTTGTTCATGAAAACATGGATGAGCTATGCAATGACAGGTTGTTCTCACAGGGAAAACGTCCTTTCCAGTCGTGATAGTTCTGCTAATTGAAAGTTCTATGCCATTCTAATAACACATAGTAGGTGATAACGTTTTGATGACAAAATCAAGACACTGAATCCCTCTCCGTTGTCAATTTCTCCACTTCTCGTGGGATCCCCGTAAACCACCTATTGAGATACCCACAAACCAAGAATTCTTTGGCAGCTTCTCCAATGTAGGGTGGAATTTACCAACGAAAACTCCAAGAAAGGAAGAAATCTGACGTCACATAATTACAGTAATAGGTTACTTCCTGACACTTTCCCTAGCATGATGATAAACAGCTTGTCACTCTCCTGCAAGAGTTTTCCTGGACCGCTCAAGAAAACACGGCAAGCATGCAGACATTGCGTCAGCCACGGGCCACTGTGTTTCCGGCCCATATCCTAATCGGCCCATTCAAAACACTCTTGTTCAGTCATGCATGGTATATCCTCGGCCGTGTTGCGCCTGAGGTAGGTTACTGGACTTGGCTTGACTTTTTTGTTGACACTGTTCGGCGTGTCAGTCACTTTTCTCGGCAGCTACTTAATTAGTTCGATATGACTTTTTTCTGTCCTTTAACCCCGCAAATATCCTAAAATGAGAATTTAGTTACTTTAATTCACTTCCTTATTTCACTCCCGCCCCCTTTTCCCATTTTTTCATTCTTTTGTATTATTTTTCTCTTCTTCGACATACATTCTCTTTTCTTCGATGAGCCTCGGGTGGGTGTTGGGGGGGGGGGAGGCTAATAAATGTGATTCGTTTGAAGTAAGAGACGAGACGAATCACATTTCCCTCTTTTGTACTTATTCCTTTTTGTTTTAGTCCTTTTGTATTTTTGTATTTCGGATGAAATCAAAAAAGAAGTGGCCTCGAGCCTCAACCTATACATGTACGGATAGAAACCTAGGATCAAAACAATGTTAACAGCGAAAACAAACCATACATACATGCTAATTATTCGCAGAAAATAATATTATCATGTCACTTGAAAAAGCAATGATGATTAAGCGTTCAGCTCTCACATTTTCAGTGTTAAGGAATAAAACTTGGTGATAAATTAACATCAGCAACGGGTTAATTACCATTATTCGCCTGACCTGCTCTTTCCTTTTCAAAGGCAAATTTTCTTGCTTCGGCTTGGTGTTAGATGTGCTTGCTTTGCTGCTTCCATCCAGCTTGTTTTCGTTTTCCTCTTCATTTGCCAGCTATTCGAGAAAAAAAAAAGAACATAAGAGGCTAGTGGATAAGCAGAAAATGTAGAATTTCTATTTTGTAGAGGTGCTTGCGTCAAACTTCTGATCCCTTAACATTGTGATTTCGTTATTTATTTATTATTTGCTGAGTATAATGCCGAAGCACAATGTATCCCTGCAAACGAAGAGAACGACAGAAAAGTAGCAAATAGTGGTTTTCATCAGTGACCGTGAGTTGTCTATACCATTAAAAAAGCAATAAGGAGCAGTCGAGCATCTGTGATGATCTGAATAGGCTTCGTTCTGCGTTTCGCTTTTCTGACACTTTTCTAGAGAATTAGTAAAAAAGATCTTGGCTTGGATTCCGTAACATAAGCCTTTAATTTAACATCATCCCATTTTCATTTCATCAATTCAATACTAATCCATCAAAGTCTTGGTGTTTTATGATATCCATGCTTCAGACGCTATCATCGTCAGAGTGTAAACAAAATTTCAAAGAATCTTTTCTGGCACGCTATAAAAACATAATGAATGTCTAGTCATATTTTCATCACCGGGCTCTAGCATAATTCCCCTTTTTTTGCCTTCAGGTGCCATTGGATTGGCCCTGACGGGTTAAACTGCTACGGGAAAAGAAATCACTGCGAGGCATCGCTTTTCGCGCTAGTTTTCGAGTGTTTTCTGCACTCTATCCATTGCACAAAGCGCACACATCCGGACCATGACATCCGGATCGTGACATTCGGACCAACTTATTTTTTGAAGTTACCCCATACTTCCTCTGATCCGTATTCCTAACATATTTTCGTCGCAGCCTTGCTATGCCTACCATTTTCCCAAAGTTTCATCAGCAAGACGGTAGTGTATCCATGTTTACTGCGTACGTCATGAGCTTATTCGTAATGAGCGTGTTACTCTCCCATATGCATTCCTGATGCTCAGACGTAGTCGTTATGCCTAATATTATGCGTAATACAGCCCCCAATATGCAGCTATCCTTCTTCAACGGGGTTAAGAAGTTTCGGGGTAGAACTTCACGTCATAGGACATTCTGGAGTGTTTAGACGCCTCAGAAGTTTTTAGGGATAGAGTTTTATTTACAGTTTATATTATTTTTTCCGTTAATATCTGTCCCTGTTAGTGACAATAACATCCGCATGAACGTTGCTAACATCAAATTACTTCAATTTTCGGAGATCGTGAAGAAAAATCGCTCGTCTTTCACGATTTTCGTTCTGTGCATTATATCTTCTGCAAACTGTCATCCCATATGTATTATAATTCCAATGAATTCTTATTTGCATCAATATTTGGGATAGGTTCCTGTCCTCGTTTCAAGGGAGAACTATATGTTCCTCAGGTCTAATTATCCTTGCAGGCCCTGTATTCAAAACATGGGAGGTCTAGGACAATGAAAAAGGCAGAATAATGAGCGAACGAGGAAATATTCACAGACATTGTTGCTCCCCTATTCCGAGAAACAAAAGCTCTTTTGATGCCGTGTGCAGCGGAATGCAAAATTCGTCAACGAGTTCCCTGGAGGTTCGGGTTTTTGCATTCTACCCCAAGTTGAACGTCCGCGAATGCTTTTCATCGCAGCCACTGTGCTCATCCATTATATAGCAGCAGAAACTCATCGTGGCTTTGCGGGCTTTGCATGGAAAAGCAGAAATAGAGGAAGCTACAGTGACTCTGACGCACATCCTAGGAGCAGCTGGATTGCGAAGAATTGGTCCTGCTTTTGGTCTGCTCGATTATTTCAGTTGATGGACTAAGCAGACTTCAAATCCTACCGATGCGTAGAATGGTTTTGCTGCTTCCAAGGTTACTCCTCCTCCCAGACGCTGTGTATAAAAATTTCTAAAAGCCTAGTTTTTCTTCACGCTGAGATCGGATATTTAATGTACCGCATGGGGTTTTGAGAATATGGCTGAGATCCTCTGTTTAACTAATTTGATTTATTTAAATCCTCGTGCTTTTTCCTTGGCCTTATTTAGATTAAGTGAAACTAAATTTTGGACTATGATGGTTTTATTACATTCGTAATCTTATATAGCATATCATACACATCTCCAACTCTTTACTAGTTAGTTCTAGGGGTTTTTTCCCACATGATTGTTATTGCGGGGCTTTTTTTTTTTGCAGCACCTTTGAAGATCTCCTCCCAACGCCTGCGGGAAAATGCTTCCTTGGCTTAATTTTCCCCTTGAACGCCATTTTTTTCCTTCTGTTTTCCTTCACCGGTCTTCAGCTGTGGAATGTTTCTTGCAGTTGATGTGAAAATGAAGTGGCTGCACGGAAGCATTGCCTGCTACCCCTAAAATATAGCAATTTCAGCAATAAGTAGTTGAAATTGCTGCAAATTACTTTATACACAATGTATGCACAAGTAACAGAATGTATTTATAATTCATACTCAATTTAATATAATGTACAACACGTGGTGAAACCCAGGGTTTTTTCTATAGCTATGCACTCTCAGTATCCAGTTCTCTTTTGTGTCAAGGGCAAGTCATAAAACAGAGTCATGGACTCCTTTCATTGTGATTGGCTGCTCTCACATTCTCTGTGGAAAGGCTATATATAGTCAGAATATAACCATTCATCATTTGAGAGCTTCCCATTCCGGAGCTCCTGAACCGGCACTTCTTGAAGCATAATGGGGACTGGGTAGGGCCTTCCGTTCTGGAATGACCTTTTCCGAAAATCGTCAAGCTTTTTGCACCCCGCTTCAACCATTATTTGCCCATCATTCAAATGGTGGGCACCACTATGAAAATGGCCATCAGAAATTATGAAAAGTGCACAGTGCAAACTGATGGAGATTCCACAAGTACGTACTGGACGCTTGCCAGGAAAGGCTGGACTTTCAAGGAGACCAGCGTGGACTTCTGACATCCGATTTATTACTCATTAGCGTGAACGGTCTGCAACCAGGAAGATGACCGAGGGCAATCTGGGTTTGTTCATGTGTGCCTTTGTGGCTGCTTCAAGGGAAGCAGCTATACCAAAACACTTCCTGTTTATCCTCCGGCTACGTTTCCGACGCTTCCCTAAAGATATAATTGCTTTTGCTTTGCTTAGGGTGACTGCTATTGTTTTCGAATTTCCGCATTATGCTGTTGTTTTACACTTCTGAAGAATGCTAAACTCATGTCTATTACTATTTCGCGGAAGTTAATCGCTATAAGTTGAGTTATAGTCCGTTTCAGACGAAACAAAAGTTGTGTTTTTGTGCGCATTCCGTGCCTTTCTCACCGCCCTCTGCAATTGCTGCACACTTTTGCATATCCTTTTTCTCTCTGTACCTCCGCAGATGAACTGATCATGTAAGCGAGGATTTTAAGCAAAAGCGAGCTACTTTTGTTAGATATCTCTACGAATAATACTGTTTTGCAAACAACGTCAGCAACCCTGCGCATGAACACTTGAATGTATGGGCAAGGGGAGTAGAAGTTGGGAATGGCACTGTCTAGCCTCCCCCCCCCCTTCTCCCGCTAATGGTTCGCAACGAATGGAGCCGGTTTCGTATTCCTAATCCTCTATCCGTGGAATTCACATGACGGGAAGGCTGCAATTTTTGCGGAAATGTTCATGAGCAGGGGCATAAGTTTGCGGATCCAGATAGCGACAAGAATTTGCTCTCGTCGGACTTTACCATGGCAGAAGAACTCTATCTGTTTTGATTCGTTTTGCACAATTTTTGCAAAATTAGTTAACCAGCTATTTTTGGGTAAATTTGCCAAGCACCCCTTCGGAAAAGAGATCTCAGAATCCACATTTGAACTAGTTCTCCAAATCGCAGCTTGCATGGTTTTGGCATTGATGGAAACGACAATTGATGGAAACTTGGACGAGTTGTCCTGTCCAGTTGCTATTCCTCCGTGAACTGAATACTGCTAATTATCACCGCACTTCTCTTGCCTAGTCGCTTATTTGGCTAATGAGAAACGAGAACATGCCCACAATTTCGTGTCGAGCCCCTTACTCGAGGAATCAATTACTCGTAGTCTTCATTTGAAGCTATTTTTACATGCTCATTTTGAGTCAGGTCTCTTCCAGAGAAGGAATCGTCCTACTCCTCTCCTCTGTACTAGGTCCGTTTGCGCCCTTGTTCCATTTTAAGCTGAAGATACGTAATCATTCGATTTCTATGTATATACATGAAGAGAAAGTGCCATATGATGGAGACAATTGAATATCCAAGTTCATAAAGAAGTGTGTCAAGTTGACTGTGACGTCTATGAGCTCTCTACATGACATTCTTATCGTATTTCCTCCGCATTCGACGTCTAGCACAAGCAATAGGGGGGGGGCTCTGTAGCACTACTAAAGATCCAGATGATATTTTGATATTTCAGTGATACAAAGTGTGGCTCCTCCAGTAGATCTGAAGTTCGACCGTCGTTGAATCTTGGCATAGTGAGTAGTGTAGTAATAAAAAAATTAGTTGAGCAATACACCAAGGTTGATATACACGTTCCATCGGCTAACCTTTCGGCGTTTCGTCAGCGTCGCCTTCTTCAAAGCCTGGAAAGTCAAGAACATATGCATTCTACCCCCTCAAAGCCTTATTACGCTACCAGATACGATTTGACAAAGAAAATACACCAGGAACAATCTCAAAAAAAAAAAAACAAAAGCCACAATTCTGTGACTCCTCTCTCCTCCTCCCAATGGGTTTTCAGCCGTGGTCGAAATGAATGTGATCTCATTCAACCATTCTGACCAAAAGTGAGAAGACTCATCTTTTCACAGCAGCCTTCAGACTTATGTTAGTATCTTTTCAGGATTCCTTGTTCCTAGGCTGTCGTATGCATATCTTATAACTTTTAAACACTTTCTTTCCAATTTCCAACCTTTGTTTGCATATGTCTCTCCGTCCGTCCGTCCATCAATCCATCCGTTTTTCCGTTCATACACGTGCCCGTCCGTACGTCTACTTCTATATCAGTGTCAGTTCACTTCTACCTACGAGTACATAGACTAATTCCTTGCCTTCTCGGAAAAGCGACTGCATTTTCCATAGCCATTGGAATGTTAGCAGCGCTTGGCTAGACATTCATAGCAGCTGACACCATAAAGTAATCTGAGAACGATATTCTCTACACCTTTATTTATCCTAACATGGTCCTGGTTTTCATCTCTAACTATGCGTCCTTCGTCAATAAACCGACAACTATGCTAAGCGATTTTAAAATTATGATCCGACAGGGCAACTTTACAGTCTCTTGGTCACTATCACTTCCCTTGGTCACTGCTCGCTGTTTATTCTCGGCTTGGATTCATCGTTAAGATTACCCAGGGTAAACGCATTGACGCGTCTATTAACGATTGGTAAGTTCGTGCATTGTCAACACGTTTATCCTGAGTAATTTCAATGGTACATGCCTCCATCAAAGGGAGAGTCATGAACCCATAGTCAAGCAAAACCAGGTTAGCACGCCAACTTTCGCATCCTGGGTCTCCTAACAATTCCCAGTCTATAACCAATCACGCTAACCATAATTGATTAGCTTGGTTATCATTTCCTGAATACTCAGCGCTGATTTGATCTTCCTTTTTCTTACAAGTTTACGCTTTAGCTAGACTATGTGAGTGGTAAGTATATTAAATAGTAATGGTAAGTATAGCGGCAGCACCTGCCTATTATGGAATCTTGTGAAAATTTCCGAGAGATTGCAGTTCTAATGGTATCCTGAAACTTTTCCAAGTGAGTTATTCCCACTAGTCAGTGCCAATCCGCCTGTCTCGCTTCATCATTTGTTTATTCTTTTTCTTTACCTTTGCCTTTCCATCCTCTTGATCTTTCATTCTTTCATTGACGCTCTCTTGATTTGCACAGGCAATTGGCTGGGAAATTGAGGCAATTTTCTGAGGTTTTTAAACGAATCAGTTCAACTTCTTTGTCAGCAATTACTCCAACTTTCTCGCAGACAAATCTTCTCGCAGACAGATCTCATTTGCCTATCATAAATTAGCTTTGTCTCAAACTTCTAATCCATGACTGCTTCTGTAGTAAAGTATTTATGTCTCCTTATTACTTTATACTTTTACAACCTCGATGCTGTTTATCTCGCCCTGAGCACCCTTCCCTAGCAGACCTTTTTGTCTTAGCTGGGCCTGTTGTCTGGCTCTCACCTACATTTTCGCTTTTTCTGGTGCGAGCGTCCCATGTAATGAATGCTCGGGAGCTGTTATGAGGCGTAATTTCGTTCACGAACGTCGTCTACGTCCTTTTTATGCTAGCGAAATACGAGTGGAACCCTCGAGATACAATTTCCCACACAATTTCAACGAAAATTCTCATTTCTTCGAGATATCCCCTGGAAGTGGCTACTAAAAGAAGTACATATGAATTTTCCTTGAAATGTTCGTTAACGTTGCCACGAAATTTCTCGTTCCTCTCAAGAAGTCACGTCTACTGAGGGCTATCAGTCTCTCTGGAACAACTCGCATTCATTTTCTGTTGTTTTCTCCAGGAATCAATATGTTCCGAGCACGGCTCACCTGCGTACGTCATGCCATAGTTGCTCTTTCGACTTTACTCCAACATTAGGGAATCCACCCACGTTGGTCGCCGGCCACTTCCGAAAGGCGCAGGTCTTTTGAGCAAATTATTCTCTTCTCTGAACTTTGTGCGAGTTGTCGCCGAGCGCTGCAGGACATTACTCGAAAATATTTACGGCTTTTGAGACATATGAAGCTGGTTTAATTTGCTTTTTGTTTACAACTTTTACCCTCCTCCTCCTTATAACATGATCGATGTGTTACATTCTACGCGGTCGTTTAAGAACTGGGTATTTTTATCCAGTTGGTAAAGATCCGTCATCAGCTTTCGCATTGTCTCTTAGCAATGAACCTTGCTTGCTATATGGAATGAATTTGTAGATGGGTAAATTACTCTGGACAGAAGTGGATAAAGACCAGTGGAAGCGGATATGTATAGCCAACCTTTTGGAAAATTTAACCAATATATTTAAATATACTGGTTGCTAGCCCAAGAAAAGCGGGGAAACCACATACTTCTAGTGCCCACTTTGGCAAATTTGAGAAAAGAATTAGGTGCTTGTTTATTTTTTTAGAACGTCTAGGTGTTTGTTTATTTTTCTGAAGTCCTATTCACACGAGATTTCATTCCAAAAAACGTGCAAGCTGTGGAGAAAGTGGAGAAAAAGACATGCAGGAAAATAGTGGTTTCTGTCAAGGACGCAGAGACAAATTGTAGCTCACTCCCATGTACTCAACTTTCCCTTTTTTTGGAACTATAGATATAGGCAGAACTATCTTATCTTCCTGGAAATCGCTGCTCTATCCTGGTAACTGGTGTCTTACTCTCCCCAGCAACGTTCCTTCTATTTCCCCCACTACATTTCTATTTCCATCTTTTTCCAACGACTAAAAGCTTTCCACTGACTTCCTCTTTCCTGGAATTAATTGGCCTTTTTGCACAATAACACTGCAAGATTTTCTCGCTCACAGCCTCATCTGGAAAGGTCATTGGCAAATCCAGAACGTCGCCGCTATGCACATTAAATGGCTTGCCCTTATGGGGCAAATTCGGCGCATACAATTTCATGTGTGCATTCATCCATGCGCCAGAGCCACTTTTCCGTGAACGCCTCGTTTTGACATTGTCTTTCATTTCCCTGTCGACAGAGGTGGACGCTGTTTGTCATTTCATTTGCTTTCTTGGGTAAGTTTGGTAGGTACTATACATAGGTTCTAGGCCGAAAATACAGATTCTACAGATGACCTTTGACTGTCTCTTGAGAAAATTTCCTGAAAGCCTTTCATTCTTTGTAGCTAGTCGGCATTTTATTTTGAGTTAGAAGTTCGATTTTAACTTGATTGAATTCTTAACGAATAATATCCGCTTTCCACGGATATTTCTTTCTAGAACATATTTTTAGTGGAATATGCATGGTTGCGACCGAATTTGAATATTTTCGGTATTTCACTTAAAGGATCTAGGCCGTCAGAGCTTCATTTCACTCCTGTATGGCCAAGCAAATTTGATTTGAAATTTGGAATTTGAATAAAACCCTCGTTTTCGGCCCAGTGACTATCTGCGAATATCCTTAATAAATAATTGTTGGAATCTGTTAGCTATTGTACCAGCAAATCATCCTCGTGATTTTTTTTCCGAAGAATTTAATAATCCATTCATCTATTTGGTTTATTTTTGTTTTACCTTCGAGTTTTTTTAATTACTAGTTTCTTTATTCATTTTTTATTTGTTTGATAATTCTATTAATTTCGTAAATGTGGCTAATCAAAAGTTGTTGGTAGAGTGCTTGAAAGAAGAGAGAATTCTCCAACAAAACAAAAGAAATCGACTCCTCCTACTTCATGCTAAAAGGAGTTACATATGATAGGTTATATACATATGATTACTTAAAAGTAGAGGTGCAGTAAGATTATAGAAAAGAACTTAAAAGTATAAAAGAGCCTGATGTTTTTTCATGTGTTGCAGTTGCTGTGTAATTTTCTCCGCTATCTCTTTCATACCTGTGACTTTTAGAGCCTCAATTGCTGCTCATTACTGGGTTCGAAGTTTGTGAAAAGGTTTTCAGGCCAAAGTTTAGTTAGCTATGTGGGTGGCTATTAACAAACTCACCCTTAAATGATCTTTCACCCATATAATAGTGAAGCGTAGATGGCAAAAGGCAGTTTAAAGCGACTTCATGCCTATGAACTGTTCATTCTTTCCTTTTTGCTTCCTTAAAACGTTGAAGGACAAGACAACAAATACTAGAGCAGAAGTATGAGAAGAAATCTGCGTTTTTTTTAATTCTTGAAATTTCACATTGAAGTAATCAGAAGTAATTGATTGGAGAAACAGAAAAACTACGTGCAGAACGTGACATATAAGCAGTACTCACGAAAGCCCTCAAATATTTGTTTCCGTCTCCGTTTTGTGTTTATGTTGGAAGGGAATCCGCAAGAATAGGCCCAGTTGTTGATAATAAGTATCTGAACTTTCCTCGTAAAAAAAACACTTGCTTTTCCTTCATTAGGATGGAGCCCAGCAGAGCTATTCACATTTATTTTGTCTGTTTGGTTGGACCGCTGACGATGCATTAGTACCCGTCGACTGAGAACCCTAGAACCATTGTCGCGACTCGTGCACTATTTCAAGCAGTTGGTGTACTTCCGCTTCCTGCTCTTTCCTAACGTCCTGGTCTCGAACTTTCCTATGAATAGGGAATTGAGCAATCACAAACGTGCTCGAAGGCAAAGGCAAAGAATTTTTGTTTCTACCAAAGCATTTCTTGTTTCTTGAAGGGTGTGACGGTCTCACGTTTCTCTCACTTCCTCATTTCGGAGAGTCGCTGATTTCTAAAGGTGCAATCATTTCAGGCTCTCTCGACTTTTATTGGTACAGTCGGGTCCGGCAGCCACTGCAAATGGGCGCCGGCGGGCGCCGGCCGCCGCCACCCTCCGGCGCCCCGGTATTAATGAGCTATAAATCACTCGAGCTTGGGAGAAAGCGAAGAAAAATACAATTTTAGTTCATAGTAGACAGGGTAGATGAGCTTAACCCTATGCTTAAGGATGGGTTTAAGGCTTAGGCTTAGGCTTCACAGGAATGGCCCCACCCAACTCCCTTTTCACCTACCCCCCGGTATTAATGAGCTATAAATCACTCGAGCTTGGGAGAAAGCGAAGAAAAATACAATTTCAGTCCATAGTAGACAGAGTGCAGTGGATATCTTAAGGCTATAAAGCAAGGGACCATTTTCACAACTTTCACGTTTTTTCATTTTTGTGATTTTCATGGGAAAGATTTCTGAATACACAATAAGCGCAGCCAACTTTTCCATTTTCTGCTATAGTACACTGCTTCGCGAATACAAAAATGGCCGTTATTCTTTTATAGAAGGATACAGTACTTCAGTTATCCCATCTGAATAATAAAGCTCATCCAATTCGGGATCCTCAGAAATAATTGAAATCCGTATAAATTGTTCCGTATCCATTGCGAAGTAGTTCTACCGCTGTCATTTATCTTTCGTGGAGCAGTCCTTTACGGCGGAGTTACTCTCTCCCGGTTTCCCTCAACTTTGAAAAAGTGGTTTTTCACTATTACTTACACTATTACTATTACTTACACTTACACTTATCGTAGTTTATCTTCAAAAGAGTTTTCCACTATTACTTACACTTACACTTATCGTAGTTTATCTTCGAAATTTATGCAAAACGTTGCCGGATGCCTTCCTGGACTACCCGAAGGAGATCACGGGGGACGTTCCAAGCAGTGAACCCCAAACACTGCGATACTTCACTCTGGATCTCCAACGGAGTGGAACCAGCGATAGGGACAGATTGCAATCTGCCACTCAAACCACTGAGCCATCCGGGCTACTTTTTATGTTGGAGTTTGTTAGATAACTGCAGCAGTCGTAGGCAGCATACTTAATGCATTTGCAAAAGGCGGGCCCAGGGCAGGATTCGATCCCCTGACCACCACAACGTTGCTCATTCGCTCAACCCACTGAGCTATGCGCGCACGCGATGCAACATACAAATAGTGTCCAATCTTACTTACACTTACACTTATCGTAGTTTATCTTAGAAATTTGAGTGAAAAGGGACAGGAGTGGGGCCACTCCTGTGAAGCCTAAGCCTAAGCCTTAAGCCTGCTGTTTCCAATATGAACAGCGAGCAATACATAGTAGTTTTTTTCATGTGTGGATCTGAATGTTTCACATTCACTTGCTCTTCCCAGCTCGACTCTGGGGACCTGTTCTCGTCTTGCACTTTTATGGAATTTTTTTTTGTTACCTGAGACCTTACTGTGATTCTGAAACATCCTAAAGTTTATTCATTTATTTGTTTGTACACTGCGAAAAGCTCATCCTTAAAATAAAAGGTAATTTAAAAAAAGAGCTTCAAGGGGTTTTCGAAGAGACTGGTATGAAGGACTTCAAACTTTTAGGTGGAAAAGAATTGCTTTCTCAGTATTTGAAAATCAAAAATTGTATAAAAGTCGTTTTTTCAAATCAACCAGGTCAACCTCTTTAATTATTCAGTTCTTGTATCGAGTAGTGCTTTTGTTTCAAGAATAACTTCTTCACAAAGACGGGTGACGTCCTGTCACGTGTTGCGAAAACTGATCCCTAAACATTTTCAGGGAAGAGTGCATCTACATGAGAAAACGTTCAAATGAGACGAAACGGTGTAAGTTGTATCCTCATGCAGAATAGGTAAAAAACTGATGGTTGCTTCACATGGGGAACAGTTTTCGTTTACTTGTACTTCCACGAACAGATTGTTTTTCACTCCGATAGCTCTAGTAGTTGTGATAGTGTTGTAAGTTTTCACTTACTCGAATATTCGAATACGTTTTATCGAATACATTTTGTCCGCATTCGATAATTTTTGTGACCCTTACATTAGGTGTTTCCAGGCAGAACTCCCCGTTGATGCAGCATGACACATACTGAGTCTGGTTATTACGTGCAATCATCGTCACCACTGGATTCGGCGTTGTTCTTCGTGCTGGCTGCATTTATTCTCAATATCATTGTCGTCTTCAGTAAGTCCCCTTCTGCCCATTTATGATGAATTTTCTAGAATTTCTAATATACTGCTTCGTCACAGTGAACTTTAAAGCAAAATGGGTGCATTGAAAGTTCAACTGTTGTGCCATCATTATCTTTCAGTACCCTAGGTAGCCCTTGTTCCTCATTTTCTCCGTAAGCGGAGTCTAGACGAGTGTCTGGAATTAACTTCTACTGCACTACTGTTAAGTTCACTCAACATCCTCCTAATCCTCCTATGATTATCAGCGTGGTGATTACCAAAGAGCCATTTACGTACTATGTTTGAATTATGAAGAGAAGCATCTAATTTTGATCATGACGTCATAACGTTCCAGTAGGACATCAGGACCAGGACAATTAAACAGGAATTTTATTCCTACTTTCTAATCTTTAATACACTGCTTCTTTTCAATACTTCCAACGTTATAATCATTGTTAGACTGTTGAAGCTACCAACCTAAATTCGAATTGTTTCGCCAAATTGGAACCACGTCAGTCCAGATCATAGAGAAATCTTGGCAAAAGAAAAAAAATTAAAGAACAGATAGGTAAAGGATTTTTCTCGGAAATTTTGACTTCTATTAATTTGAGATGGAGGAATTCATCATTTATGCTCAGTCTTCCTCTCAATTCTTCAGATATTTGGTTTTTCTAGCTCTCCTCTCCGCTCTCCCTCCTTCCCCCCCCCCTACCCAAAATTCAGTGTCATCCACTTTTATTAGTTCTAAATCAACTAACGGCTGTGAACGGCTCAGTTTGTGGGAGTTCCCCTTTATATTTCTCGATATCCATTTTCTTGATGAAAAATATAATAAAATGCAAATATAAATACGGACGAATGTTTCTTTTAGCACTAGCATTTGTTGGGTTGAATCGTAGATTAGTGTTCGAGCAGGTGTTCAAATGTTCGAATTATTCGAAAAGTAAGGACGGAGCCAAAAACTACATGGAAAATCCCTCAGCTTTCTGGTCGAGGTTCCACATATTTTGCGCCCTTCAAGCAGCAGTAAACAACACCTGGCATTTTGCTTAATGCATTGCTTTAGTAGCTAGTGTTTGCTATTTGTCCTGGACAATTAGCTAATCCACGACTGTAGTAAAAATCATACCTCTGGTGTCGTTCTGGACTAATCTGTGGTGCGAAAAGCACATGATCACTGTCACATAAACATCAATGCCATCTCTGTTTTTTCTCCTCGTCAGCTATAGGGGTCCCTTATTATGTTAAAGGGGTTAGTTGCGTTTCTCACCCGGACAGCCGGCTAGTTAGAAATGGAAACCAAGTGTGAAGCGCTTTTGGCAATAGCTGGTATGAAGCCAGTCAGATAGTACCAGTTCATCTCAAGGAAATCTCAATCACTTGCTGATCTGTCGCGCAACTACGCGGCGGTTTTCCAATGACAAAAACAGCAACAGAAGCCTGATATTTAACTATGACGCCACCTCCTTTTTATATTTTGGGTTTTCGGATTTCTGACGCTAACAACACAGGTGAATTGTAAGGATAGGAAGTCACAGAATTATAAAAGGTGACTCGGGATCGGATTTGCATTGTTTAGAAATTCTAGCCAAGACGTCTCCTAAGGATGTTATTCGGTGCCCTGATCACGAAAATCGCACTAGTTTTCTATACTAACCCCGCTTTCTCATGTTTACGGCGGAACGGAAATAATCTGGGAGAGTGAAATAGAATGCAACTTTCGACAAGGAAATCGAAGTAATGCTCAGGTGGAAAAATTCCAGTAGATTACGCTTATTTTACGTGTATTTGTTTCGGAAATTTATTTCCGAAGCAATTACACGTAAAATAAGCGTAATCCACTGGAATTTCGCAATTTTTCTCGATTCCAGTAGATTCCACTGGAATTTACATGTAAAATAAGCGAAATCTACTGGGAACTGCAGTTCGTGTAAATTCCAGTAGATTCCACTGGAATTTACACGTAAAATAAGCGAAATCTACTGCAAACTGCACTTCGTGTAAATTCCAGTAGATTTCGTGTATTTTTCGTTTATTTTTCTGGTAAATTCGTTTTTCACTAATTGTTGCCGTTGCTTCTCCACCTTCCGAAATGGGTTATGCCTCAAAAAATTCCAAAAAATTCACTCATCATAACTACCAAAAAGTTTTATAAATTTATATGATGCATATAAATATACCATGCTAACATGAGAAATATTCGCCAGCGGAATCTACGGAGCACGTCAACTAGATGTACTGCATGAGTGATCTGGTTTCAGAATCGTACTCAAGGGTGGTCGATGATACCACCTGCGCCCGGAAATATTTGTAGGAGTGCAGCAATTTTGCTCTGGGCCAACAGCGGCGCAACGCTGCGTGGGTGCCGACCCTGGCTGGAACTTGTCGCATCAGTTGGTGTCGCAGCAATTTTCGCGTACTTTTCAGCAGAGTTCGCTTATTTTTCGGGCGGAATTCGGGTAAATTCCAGTGGATTTCGCTTATTTTTCGGAGATTTACGTGTAATTTTTGGACGAAATCGGGAAATATTTCGGCGAAAAATAAGCGAAATCTGCTCGAAAGCACCCGTAATCTACTGGAATTTTTCCACCTAAGTGGTAATGCCGCTAGCTGTAGCCTGGCTAACGTAAGTGGAGCTACAGTACGAAGTGGATACGATACTCTTGTTTATCACCTTCCTTAACCCTTAATCAATTAGTGAAGAAATTTTCGGGATTTTCTGAGCAGAAAAGCGGGAAAGTGCTTGATATGGCTGCCGTTTCGTTGCAAGAATTGACTTTTTCCTTTGTTTCTTGCTGTAATCTCACCACATCCTTTCAAAAATGGGGGTGGGGTGGAAAACTAGTGCGATTTTCGTGATCAAGGCACCGAGTAACCCCCGTTCAGAGAGGTCTTGGCTAGAATTTCTAAGGAATGCGAATCCGATCCCGAGTCACCTTTATAATTCTCTGCAAATTTTTTAGACGAGTCAAGTGTGAAAAAGGAAAATATTTATCAATAAATAGATGCATAAATAAGTTTTGACAGTCATCAAGGAAGGATAGCTGCCAGTTCGTGGACGCTACTACGCCAAATGAAGAATAGACTAAAATTTCTACCGGAAAGAAGCAAATTCATTGCATTACGATGATCGCATACCTCAACACTATAAAGGGTTGGGATTGCTCTGAGATCAATCAGGTGGATCTGATTAGTTTGATGCCAGCCCCTGCCAACGGCGCTTCACACTTGGCTTGCACCGTTAATGGGTCGACTGTCGGGTGAGAAACGCCATTCAGCCATGTTAAAGAGGCCTATGCTGAGTGAAATTACATAAAACTACGTGAAAACATGCAGGAAATACCACAGCCATTACTTTTCCTGATTCTGCCGTTGCAAAAGCAAGTAAACAGTAAGTACAAGTACGTCAGCTGGAGAAGTTAGAACTGGGCTTGATAAGAAGGTTATTGGAATATGAAATTATTCAAAAGGAGGAAAATTGTTGCGATTCTTCCCCACCATTAGATGGAAATAAGCCACAAGGAAAAGCAGAACTCCTTTTGTTTTCAGTACCTCTGAGTAGCTCCTTATCAGCTGTTATACTTGCTAAAGGAAATTTTCGTATTTTCAGTGGCGTTTTGCTACTTCGATCCGTCTCCGGAACCACCACTGATCCACCGAACCTACCACACCCTGAGACGGATAAGCCGAGCCGCCGGAAGAACCACCACTCACACGTTGAAGGAAGCTGAGGACTCGAATGTGGTGTTATTTGTCTGAAGTCCGGCGAATCTAGTCGACGTGCACAAAACCGCTCAAAAGAGGCTTTTTCGGCCAGTCCGGAGCAATATTTCCTGGAACAGATCCTTTTTTTCTCTCATGCTGTGGAAGTCCGTGCTGGGGTTCAATGTTTTCACTCTAATCATGGACCAAATTGTAAAATTCTTTTAATAGAAAGTAGTGCCACTTCCTGCGCTGCTGAGCGCCAATATTTTTAATTGAATTTCTATGTCATTCTTCGTCAAGTGCCTTCACAGCCCCATTGTCCATCCATTTTTACAACTTCTCCCTGCAATGGTAGTGGCACCTTTGATGTTTGTGCACTAGCCAAGAATGTTTCTTCACAGAATCTTTTTTTCTTTTTTTTAAGGAATTAAGATGAGATTTAGTGCAGCTATATACAGTACGGGTACAAATTTTACGGCGTTCATGAAGGATATCGTTGGCATGAAAAAATCCTAGTCATAATTTTCTTCCGAAGGCATAATTTCTTTCTATGCTGGTGTTGATGTACTCACATGTCGAGAATATACAGCCGTAAGTGTTATTTCTGCCTCTTCCGTCTCTCAATCTGTTTACATATTTCGTCCTTTGTTCTCATTTTTTATTTCATTTCTTTGCATTCATCACCAATTTCCTGGAATAGTCAATTTTCACGTTTTCCTGGAAACGATGTGTATAATACCAAAGTTACGAGTGATATTATTTCGTTGAACTTTTTTTTTTGAATAAAGCTTAGTGACATAATGTTCATGTTCTGAAGACTATACATATCTGTGATCAATTTTCAATACTCAGAGCCTGTCGATCGCTCTTTTTATCAGGAGTGCGTGGAAAATTATATTTTTTTGGCAAAATCTACTGTATTTTTATTTTCGCTCACGCTTTATTGCGAAATAATGATTCTACAAATAACTGCGCGAGCCTCAGTCACCAGGACCGGCACGTATTTTTAAGATTACTCAGGGTAAACTTTTTGACACCCCAGTTAACGATGGATATCCATGCTCACACGTTTACCTTGGATACTCTCAATGACGTATGCCAACACAAACCCCCCAAATGGGTAAGGAATTGGACGGTGAGGAGAAGGGAAAATTGATTGTCTAGGTAACCATTTTTTCTTGTATTCATGGAGATCCACGGGGAAGTTACGGTCGTTCAGCAGTGGTAGATAGGCATTGCTGAAAAGAATTTGGCGTTGGTGAAAGATGCTGGAGCTTATTCTAACTGTTTGTGGAGGGTTCTCGTTTTCGTCAGCAGGAGCGGAGAGGAACATTGCCCTTCTGCGATCCTATGTGTTGATGTTTGCGGACAATGGTGCCCACATCGTCACACGTCGATTTAGGGCCATCAGATCAGACCCTGGTTCCTCTCGCCAACCAATTACTTCTCCCTCTAGCATTCGATAATTTGCGCTTGAAACTGCTTGAAAGAACTTAGAATTGGACGCTTTTGCGGAGTTTTTCACTTAGAAATAATGGTTATACAGGGGCGGAATATAGGCACTATACTTAGGACCGAGTGAAAAGCGAATATCTGAACTCATATACATACATATTCATTAAGAACTAGATCCGATGAATTCAAATGTTTAAAAAGGAGAGAGACCTAAATGCTTTCTTATCACTCCTGAAGGATTGTATTTATTGCTCCCTCTTTTCCATCGGAACTATGTACTTATCTGAAATCGAATTTTCGATTTTCAAGTGGGTAGAAATTTAATGCATTATCTAGTCCAGCCCCTCGCCATCGCCACTTGCGGCTGATGTCCAGACGTCATGAAGGCCTATGACCGCGCGTTGGTCGACAGGTATCCATATGAATCAACTAACAAAGTGTAAATGTACAAAAAATCAAACTAATATAAGAACACAGTACAGCTCATAATTATAAGATCACCCCGAACTTGAAGTTTTCAGGGAACGTAGCGCTCCGGGGAATTTTATGCTATATGTGGCAGACTTCCCACATTGAAAAACCATTGTAGCCAAAATTTCGTGCCAGCACTCTTACCCTGTGATTATTACAATTATTTTTTATATTTCATTACGTTTCATTACTATAAGATCACTTCACAGAATCATTGCGCATTGATGACGTCACTTTAATCTTAATCTTGGTCACCAAGGTGAATTGAACTACATAACTAAATATTAACTAACTAAGTTGGAGGAGCTGGGCTGGGACACGGTTCCCCATCTACCCTATTCTCCTGATATTGCCCCCTCTGATTATCATTTGTATCGCCCCCTCAAGGCATTCCTGGCTAAGAAAAAATTCACCAAACTTGAAGATGTTGGAAGGGCGGTCAGCGACTTCTTTGACTCCCAGTCTCCCCAGTTCTGGGAAAAGGGGATCGCTGATCTGCCCATTAGGTGGGACATTGTAGTGGCTAATGATGGTGATTATATTGTTGAGTAAAATTCATTGTGTGCTGAATAATTAAATAAAGAAAAAAAGGTGTCAAACGGCTCAAGACTTTCTGACCACCCTAATATTATAACCAACTCAAATAACCAAAGGTGATTTTCTCTGTTTATCTGGGCATTCATCATGTGTTTTTTCACATGTATAAACCACATGAAGCTGTGGCAAAAACAAACACCATCAACCAAACAAAAAACCGTAATATCCTGGACATTCAAAAAAAATTTCTTATTTCCTTTGATTCCGATGGTTTTTGATCTGAACAATCGTGCGTAGGGATCGGTACAAGCTTAAACGTTTGTACTCCGTTCATTTTCTTTTTCCAGGATATTCAGGAAATGGGAACAACTATAAAAACGGTTTGACATTCCACAGACAAATAATTACCTACATCTACAGCATCCGTTGAAAGCTATACATCTTAGAGGGAGTCCTCAGTATGTGTCATTAAAAGGCCTAAAGTTATTGCTACAAAAGGTATAACTAACATTTCAAAAGAAAATCATTCTGAGGATAGACGACTCTATAAGGTCTTTCTTCTACTGATTTCTCGGAATATTCCTACAAATTTTTAGCCAGTAATATGCATGTATTTGTTAAGCTTTAGGATTCTGTTCAGTGCAGTTCTTCCTCATCGTTCTCGTCTTCCTCTTCCGCACTGGGTTTCCGTCGTGAAACTCCCATAATCCTTGTTTTTCCATTGATAACGACGAACTGAAAGGAATTTTATAAGAGGTTATGTTTACAATAAATTATGATAAACTAGTAATGTCTCATGTGTTTTTTTCTTAGTGTTTATTCGTGTTAATTTGATATTTTCTTCCGTACATTTTGCTGGTTTGTATGGATTTCCACGTAAATATTCAGATTATCCAGATGGTATGATAAATGAGATATACTTAGAAGCTTACGGATTCATCCCGATGATTTCGTAAGTTTTATTCTTGATTCCTGATGCTTGAAATCCATGGTGATTCTTTGTGAAGGTGACATTAAGAATCTCATGTCGACATCGTACGACTAAACAATTACCCCTTTTTTATCCGAAATAAGATTAGTATCCACGTAAAATTAATTAAATGTCGCACATTTGTCTGAGTTCATACATACTTACAGTGATGCCCACATTATTCAGCACACTCAAGATTTTGCACCATCAAATTTTCCAGAGTAATTGTCTTTCAGGGCTCGCTTTCGGACGCATATTTGAGAATATGGGGGGGAGTGGTATGAGAGCTTCATTTCATTATCCTGGAGCATAGACACTACTAGATCTGGTTTAAAACATATTTCGTCGGGTTTTCGAACATTTTTATTTCCTTCTACAAGAGAAGAGAGCTAGGGATCTGATCATGGTATCCTCTTCACTGCTATTATTGTACTACTCTTACCAACAACTGTTTAAGGCAGGATAAGTTATTAAATTCGTATGGAAAATTTGCTATATTCAATCTTGAGAGTGATCTAAACCGAATAATTTTCATGAAGCAAAAGAATGCTTGCCACAGTCTCAGAGGTTTTTATACCTAAAATAACTTCAAATCCTCTTTTCCCAGATTTTCTTTGAAGATTTTCTATCAATGCCAGATTTGTTCTGAAGATCTGCTATCAATCGTACCCCTCAGAGAAAACTACTTGAACACGTGACTATTTAGCAAATTCTACGGACTTATAATACAAATGAGGTTAAAGTAATACGTTTTCCCATTGAAATAAGGTAATTTGAAAGATAATGTGAATGCTCAGGAAAGTGCTAAGTACTCGGGAACCTTTTCTGAAGTAGTACATAGGAGGACAGTGAGTTTTAGAAATAAGGCGCACTCTGAGTCTTATTGAATCATCGCATCTCATTACAATGCCCTGGTCCGTTTGAGGCCCGAAGTGTATAGGCTTGGACTTTCCTACTCGCAAAGACATCTATTTCTTTTTACACAAAAAACCTGGGAAAAACGCTGAGATAACTTCATAAAGTTACTAGGGCAGGAAAAAGGAAACATTTCTCTTAAAAATGGTGTTTTATCAAAAATCCATGAATTTGGTCACCTAGTTCTAAATGAAAATAGGCACTACATGCACCCTACACATTCAGAGATGGAAGAAAAAAAGCAAAATAAAAGCATAATGCCCAAGCCTCGGTGTCGTATATAATATTATGCCCATGTAATATTCTGCCCAGAATATGAATGTCTCACCGATAAAGTATCAAGCATGGAATGCTCCCTGGCAAGATCGCCCTACTACTGCTGCTTCTCTTGACTTTAGCTACCGTTTGTTGATGAAGTGGCTGCCGAGAGGAAAAATGGTCGCGGACAAATAAAGTACATAATTCGGAATGCAAGGGAATTTTCTTTCCCAGAGGAAGGAAAAATGCCCATACCTGAGGTAAGCGGTGAGAAATAGGGAACAAAAAAGAATCTATTGGAACACAGACTCTGATAGTCCCTAATGTGCTTATATTTTTCCGTTTTGTTGCACTTATTGTTTCGGTTATTAATTCCGGAATCTTGGCAAATACGCTTTTTTTTTACATTTCCAAAAGCATTCCTGAAATAGAGTTGTGGTAACAGCGGCAATCTTCTCCGAAAATACAACCTGGTCAGGCTGCAAGGATTTCGTTGAAGTGTAACTAGTTCTGTAACTTAATTCCCAATGCTGGGCTCCAGAACTCATGCTAAAACACCTTTGATTTTTGCTTTCTTTTCGAGGCTTTGATTAAACCAGGTTTATGGTAGGTTGCAGCTGCGCCTACATGTTCACGACGAAAAATGCCAGAATTCTCAATACAACGATAGTATAATGAAACCCTATGAAATATTCATTGTGACAGTGTGACATTGTGCACCTTCTGATCTTTTTTACCTATCCCTTTTTTGGCTATCTACATGCATATGTAGCAGCGTCTAATCTCTTGGAGAGGAGATAGTAGGCTATAGAATTTCCTCGTCAGAGGAATGCATGTGTATCCATGCACAGTGAGGAGGAAGTTCACCTGCTCGAGGAGGTATAATTTTTTACCCAGCTATAAAACAAGCAGATCAGCCAGATCTGTTCCCCCTCTCTGGGGATATACGTAACAACCGTGCTCAGTCACAACGTCCAGTGTCTCGCTTAACGGAAAGTTAAGGGCTTTTTGCTTCCAAACGCGACTTTCTCACGCGATATTGCATTGTGTTACACATTTTGTGCATCAGCATCTCCGCCCTTCATTAAATTAGTGTTATATTAGTTTCCCATCACCATAATCTAATTTCAGCAAAGAGAACAATCACAGAAATTATAGGTATTAGCTTAACAATCACTTCTCAAAGATATCATGAAAAATCATGCGACCTTTTGCTTGTATGGCAATATGTAACAGCTGTTCCAGTTTGAGTCTATTTTCCTTTTTTTTATGACGTCATCTGTTCTCCATTATCATTTCTCTTTTTGCATCTATTTCCACATAAGAAAGAAACATACAAGTAGGTTGCACTACTAAAAATACCTAGGCATTTGAGCTACTGCTATACTATGTATGCTATGTAGCATTTGATGCGGAAATGGTTTTGGGGCTTTAATCAGATCGTCAATGTAATTTTCTTGCCGCAGTGGGCTACTAATCTTCTTTAGTTTCCATTTTTTTGCAAATCACATTCACAAAACCATTTTTTAGCTAAGGCACCTTTCTTCGTCGAAAACTCTAAGATATCCACAAAGTCCTTTTCAAGCTCGCGTTTTTCTCACCTCATTTCTGCAGTGGTTTCCTTTTCTTCCCGTTTTTCTAAAAGTTATACGTAGGTTGCGTCGAACTTGATGGCTCTTTTGTCATGGATTCTCTTAATAATTTCAACACAAAATTCGGAGCCCCTCCAGTCCCCTCCCCCACCCACCATTTCCCCTTCACATAGACAACAGGGAAGTTGCCGTTGTATTTGCCGATCAGACGTTCTCAGAGCTGTTTTCCATATAAAATCTCTGAGAATCGTACAATTGCAGTCAGTTCTAAGCTTTGTGGTGTAATGTCTGCTTACATTGGTTGCGTCTGTAATATTTCGTGCTCACAAAAACATGGGAAGTTTTGCGCTTAATTATAGCAGCAAAGCCTACGTATAATGCCGTGCGACCAAAGAAGAATCAAATAAGATGAGAAGCTGATCAAGACTCACTCCCATTCTTCCATTGAATGGTGTCTTTTCTTTGAATTCTGGTGGTGGTGAGAAACCTGGAAAAGATGGGAGATGGGCTGTTTTTCCATAAATAACAGAAAGCTTTTCTTAAGTAAATAAATAAATAAAAGATACGAAAGAAGAATCAGGAGACGTGTTTCATTAACTTTCGCGCTCTCATCTCGTCATCATTGTGTTTTGTGATAATCTTCGGAAGTATTATTGTACAGTCCGGTCCGGCAGCCACTGCAAATGGGCGCCGGCGGGCGCCGGCCGCCGCCACCCTCCGGCGCCCTGCTATCAATGAGCTATAAATAACTCGAGCTTGGGAGAAAGCGAAAAAAAAAACTACAATTTTAGTCCATAGTAGACAGGGTAGATAAGCCTAACCCTATGCTTAAGAATGGGTTTAAGGCTTAGGCTTAGGCTTCACAGGAGTGGCCCCACCCAACTCCCTTTTCACCTAAATTTGTGAGATAAACTACAATAAGTGTAAGTGTAAGTAATAGTGGACACCATTTGTGCGTTGCATTGCGTGCGCGCATAGCTCAGTGGGTTGAGCGAATGACCGACGTTGTGGTGGTCAGGGGATCGAATCCTGCCCTGTGCCCCGTTTTGCAAATACATATAGTATGCTGCCTACGACTGCTGCAGTTATCTAACAAACTCCAACATAAAAAGTAGCCCGGATGGCTCAGTGGTTCGAGTGGCAGATTGCAATCTGTCCCTATCGCTGGTTCCACTCCGTTGGAGATCCAGAGTTAAGTATCGCAGTGTTTGGGGTTCACTGCTTGGAACGTCCCCCGTGATCTCCTTCGGGTAGTCCAGGAAGGCATCCGGCAACGTTTTGCATAAATTTCGAAGATAAACTACGATAAGTGTAAGTGTAAGCAATAGTAATAGTGTAAGTAATAGTGAAAAACCACTTTTTCAAAGTTGAGGGAAACCGGGAGAGAGTAACTCCGCCGTAAAGGACTGCTCCACGAAAGATAAATGACAGCGGTAGAACTACTTCGCAATGGATATGGAGCAATTTACACGGATTTCAATTATTTCTGAGGATCCCGAATTGGAAGAGCTCTATTATTCAGATGGGATAACTGAAGTACTGTGTCCATCTATAGAAGAATAACGGCCATTTTTGTATTTGCGAAGCAGTGTATATAGCAGAAAATGGAAGAGTTGGCTTCGCTTATTGTGTATTCAGAAATCTTTCCCCATGAAAATCACAAAAATGAAAAAAACGTGAAAGTTGTGAAAATGGTCCCCTGTTTTATAGCCTTAACATATCCACTGCACTCTGTCTACTATGGACTGAAATTGTATTTTTCTTCGCTTTCTCCCAAGGTCGAGTGATTTATAGCTCATTAAAGGCAGCAGGAGCTGAAATCCTCGACTCCGAGCTGAGCTGTGGGTGATGAAGTACAGACTCAGCACATCATAAATGCGAAACGAACACAGACAATGATGGCTTACCTGCAGAGAAAATGGAACATTCGTCGCGAACACGCCTGGCCGTGTTCGCGCGCGGACGAGTTTTCTCCCGGCGCAAAAGCCATTGCGGTGCGTGGTTTGGCGCAAAGGGAAAACGAAATGCATTCAATTCACAGAGTTTCATGGCGGGACTCGGCCAAAACCACGCGCCGCAATGGCTTTCGCGCCGGGGAAAACTCGTCCGCGCACGAACACGGCCAGGCGTGTTCGCGCCGAATGTTCCATTTTCTCTGCAGGTAAGCCATCATTGTCTGTGTTCGTTTCACATTTATGATGTGCTGAGTCTGTACTTCACCACCCGCACCTCAGCTCGGAGTCGAGGATTTTGGCTCTTGCTGCCTTTAATACCGGGGCGCCGGAGGGTGGCGGCGGCCGGCGCCCGCCGGAGCTCATTTGCAGTAGCTGCCGGGCCCGACAGTACGTAGGAGGACTAACCAAGAATATTTTCACGGAGTTGAAAATTTTAAGAATAATTAGAACACAATTCTGGAAAAAAATTGAGAGGATTTTTTAGCTACCATTAGCGGTGCCATACCTGGAGGTCCAGGAACGCGTTGTACGCTGGTCATGTCAGGCAGTGGAGGTAAAGGCTCAAACAGGGGTCGTTCTGTTGTCGACACATCCATAGAGTCCTGCAGAATATTCCAGCAAAGAATAGTTTCGTACAAGACCTAATCAGTACAATCAGCAGTGCTGTGAAGGTATTTTCTTAAAAAAAAAGAACAAAAAACCTATGAAGGAATATCGCTTTTTTGCCCGTTTTGTTCCCTCATCCATGAACGGGACGAAAGGCCTAAGAATCAGCTCTTCACGGAAATTCATCAGTATGATGTATGATGTGGCCTTTCTATTTCGTTCTTCCTTTTTTAAAGCACGTTGTACGACGTATCGATTGAAAATGGAAATGAAAATGAAATTTTACCTCAAAACTACTGGCCTGGGATTCCACGAAGTCCATGCTGGTGACGCCACTCAGGAAAATCAGCAGCAAACCCACTATGACTAACATGCTCCAACGTTCTTATTTGGTGAAGACCACGACGAAGGACGGCAAAAAAAACCAGTGGGCGATCGAATTTGGATGTTTGCTAACCTGAAAAAAACTGTAAACAAGGAAATGCATCGGGATCTGCAGGCACTCGAAGGCATTCCCTAGGCACTGTAAATTGCAAGGTAAACTATGAGAGGGTCGTGAAACTGTGGACAAATAGCAATCTAAACAGTTTGATTCCCCCACATAAAAGGTGAGAAAAGCTTTGGGTTGCGGATGTAAAAACAAAAATAGAAGTCTATTCATATGATCCTTCTCGTATATTTAGTGCATGCATTGTCTCAGAAAGGCAATGGCCTAATGAAGACGTTGATAGAATAAGGAGACCTGTACTTTATCCACTCAAATGATTCAAAACTTAAAATTGGACTTGTGCTTTATTGTGTACCATTCGAAGCTCTATTAAACATATGTATCGTCAAGCGCTAAGAATATAAGATCTTACGTGAGGAGCCCTTCTCACACCTATAAAAAGCGATCCTTTTTGCCTCTTCTCTCTTCTTGATGACTATCCCTGAATGAACTTCACTTCTCTCCTTCTCCAGTTGTTCCAAAGCTTGTATTTAACCACTTAGGATTCATTGATTTGAAATTTGCTCCAAGTTTTTTGTTTCAGAGCCGATTTCTACAGCTTCCTACTACCCAAGTTGTTCCTAAATTCCTGGAATGAAATTTTTTCGAGTCATTGAAACTAGAAATCGTGCTCTCCATGTGTGCGCATAAATTTCGATTAGTACTGGAAGAATCTTTGTGGATTTTTCGTGGGTCCTGCAAGGAATTTGCAGTAGATCAGGCAACGCACGTGCTCTGCGCTGTGTGTCTGCTTTTCATGGATTTCGATTTCTATTCACAATGATAGAGGGCTCTTGAATGGGAAGCTCACCTATACAGTCGCGTCGGTGGAATGTGAAAATTTTCGCCGGATTTGCGGGATTTTTGCATAACTTCTTCCAGAATGAATATTTTTCGAAGCAAAAAGAACTACATGATGTAGAATAACATTCTGCATCTCCTCATCCCTCGATCACGCCTCACCCTTGCGGCTGTCACCAAAAATTTTGAAATCTTCGTTAATTGCTTTGACCCCGCCCACTAATTAGGGCCAAACACGGAAAACTCCACAACTTTTTCCTCTCTGAACTGATATTCTACATTGTGAAAATTTCTTATCGGGTCCAATGAGTTTATTAGAGGATGGCGAACAATCTGATGTGAAAATTATTCAGTGACTATGTAATCCTTCTGTACAGTGACTTATTGAGGGCATTCGATGCGAAATTCTACACGTCACGTTTTCACATGGATCTGCTAGTACAGAGCGCTAACGGAGCGGGCCTGGATGGCCCAAGGAAGGATTGAAGCGTCTCCTATCACTGTCCTATGTGCGTAATATACTTATTTTCGAATGAAAATCCAATAATTCGTTTGAGATAATCACCAATTCCACTTTATTCGAGAACATCGAATATTCGGAAGAAAAGAAAGCGTAATCCTTTGAGTAATGATTCCAAAGTGCTATTGCTTCTTCTATTTTGAATATTTGAAATTACAGACTCAAAAAAGATCGAATTTCCGAATTCACGTAGATCTAGTGCAATATCCACTTCTAAGTATAATGCATAGCGAAAGTGCAACAGTTTCTTTTGGGAAACCTATCAAAAGTCATTCATTTGCCATTGGACTTGGCCTTAACGAACAGCCAATGTGCGCACATCCTTCAGAAAACGAGCGATCTTCCCAATAATTGTTAGTTAGGTGCTACGTTGAGTTCCACTAAAACCATAATGCGTCGAAGAAACAGGTGCTATTTACGTGAGAATGGGCTCTCGATTGCAGACAACAGAGCAAAAACGAACAGGAAGGCAGAGTACATCGCCATAAAGGAAGAGCTAGAACATAGTTCGTTCTGTATCGAGGCCTCCTTCAGCTTTATCTAAGGCTACTGATTCAGGCCCTTTAAAAATTTCCTTCTACGGTGGTCCGCACATCTGCTAGCTTGGCTTAATCAGATACAAGTTTAAAAAATTAACCCTTTTCGCAGTCACAGTTTAAAATGAGTCACAGTTGTTTCAGGACAGCACTTGAATTTCATAAGTTTGGTAGATCTCTAATTTCATGAAAAAAAAACCTTGGGCTAATTTTTATTACGTGCCTTTGAAATGAAAAGTTACGTCATCTCCACGACTTCTTTAATTTTCAAGCAAAGTCAGATTGAATGATCATTAGTGGTCGCGCGCAGTGCAACTGTAATTCATTTGTTCAGCAACTGCATAGACACGGAAGTGGAAGCAATTCTCCGGAGGGGCGGGGGGAAGACGGGAAGAAGGATAGCACCCAGCCAAAAAACCGTCCCTTTGACTAAAACCATTTAAAAAGGAACTAATTAAGTTCCATATTATTGAAAATGGACATTTGAAAAACTACAATTCAAAAAATGAGTTGAGTATTTTTACATATGGAGCAATTTTGAGAAATTTGCCCGCTCACTTGCCAGTATGCGCTCCTACCTCTTACCCCTTCCCCTTGCACTCCCACCATCGTTTGCGTACACCATTGAGGCTTCCCCACTTGACTTTCACAGTTGTTTCTGCAAGCCACGTCTACCGGAGCGAAGAGCTGGGCACGGATGAGTCACTGGAAGAATAGATGAACTCATATCCATGGATATGATTACCGATGGGTGGCAGCAGGGTGTGGACAACATCATGTATAGGTAACCATGCTGATGAGTGCCGAATAATGGTAAATCTGACTACGGTAGCACGTCTGCCATGGGTATCCTGAATGATGCATCCCGACCCCAGTGACCTGGACGAGGCCAGCTACGGAAGACTCCAGTGGTTGGGAGCACAGCACCTGCTATTCAAAATGCAGCGTGGCACTCTGATTGTCTGCGCATCTTCACATCTCAATGATATAAGCGTTCTCATTCCCACTTCGTTCACCTGCCTACCGTCCAAACCGGCCCTGACAGGTGGCTACAAGTGTTTGTGCGGGCTTCTACCACTGGTGCCGCATGCATCATCAAGATTACCCAGGGTAAGCGTGAACACCACATGTATAAATTTACCCGTCGCTAACGTACCTAAACGCCAACGCGTTTAGTCTGGGTAATTTTAATTTCAAGGACAACAGCTCGTGGATGTACTGCAACTTAATGATCTGCTCTATTTATTTATTTATTTACTCATTGCATCGAAGTAGTGCGTCATAATCGATGCCAACGTTACAAGTAGTCAAAGAACCAGACCTCGAGAAAAATCTTATAGTAAGTGTTTTCCGTGGTAGTCATTCCGCATTTTCCCCACACATCCTTGCTTCCTCAACTATTTGCATGCAATATTCGCTAGGAAATGGAGTTAACAGGAGTTTAGCCAAAAAAGGATATCTGTATCTCTTTTCTTTGGGTCAAACTAAGTACCCAAATTTGCATGGACAAACACATTTTCTTCCGGGTTTTGCAGAAGGATTCAGTCAAAAGTATGCCCTACAGGGAATTTCTCTTGATCCGTTCAACATTTCCCAGCAAAAGCGTGAAATAGGAAATATATCCTCTATCTTATATTTGCTGGAAATAGATGGGATTAGAAACCAGCAATACCAAATTTATGTTTTGATCTCTGCATGTGACTAATTTTCTAAGTGCATTTCCTTCCCACGTAGTTGTTGTAGCCCTAATGGGTTCTCCCATATCTGGTGGAATGTTCCCATATGTCACGCGTTTTTCCTCCTACATACTACAAAATAAAAGTTCTCCTTGCACCAGCACCCTGCTAGACAACGTTAGCATTTGAACTTATTTTTCGCGTAAAACTCGTATCGATATGTATTTTTAACCTTATTACCTCATTTTATTTGGCTTATTTTCCTGTGCATTGCCTTCTCAGTTTCCTCTGCCCATTAAGATTTCCTCACAAGCAATGTTTAATCACTGGTCACATTAAATTAGAGATTGAGTTGTAGGATTCACAGACCTCACAATTGTTCTTCTCTATAGGCCATGAATAACCTGTGATTAAACCTCAGATCTCCCCGCTGATGATATGAAATTAGCCTCAAAGCAAAAGTAAAACATGAACTATGAAATTATACACATCCGCTAAATTTAGATAATTGCTTCTGAAATTTCGCCATAAACGAATTGTTCCCATGGATTCTGCAAATTGTCTTTTCCAATAGTACTATAAATAATGAGAATGTAGGACTACATGTATATGCAATATCGTGAAGAGGAAATGTTCCGGAAAATAGCAGCATTTGAGGTCAAAGGCAAAAAACACCGAAATGTCGACGTCGAATAAGAAAACGCTGTTCTTCGAGACGAGTGATGTCCTCAAGGTTACACGCGACACTTCATTGTGTGTTTTGTACAACACGTTCCGGTTTTTTTATAGCGCGGCGAAGGAGCAGATTGCCAGTGATTTTAGTGGCTAAAGGCTGAAGGTGTGTTGATAAACTCCACTGGCTTTCAAAAAAGTTCTTTTCCTCGGATAACTTCACAAAAAATAGCAAAGAGGGGTGAAAGAGCTCGCTCATTAAATCTCTGAGCCCCTCTCTACAAAGAAAGGCAAGAAAACAATATGGAATATTAGGGGAGAAAACTAGGCCGGTTACTGAATGAATTGCTCATGTTGAATGCGTGCGTCCGTAAGACGTGCGCAAGACGTACGCTGAAAAACAGAGGTGAGGCAAGCTCATCGAAGAGCTACGACTATGGTTGTCTTGATTTTCCATGGATTGCTAACCATCCAAGTCCGTCCACCGAAAAGAAAGCTTTGAAAAGCTCCTTAACCCATTGCGAGCCAGGTGATGCACATGGTGCATCACGACGTTTCGTCCGGATATGGCCATGTGATGGATATACTACATTACGTTATGAATATATGTTGGAAATTGCATTATCAAATACAGAAAACACCGGAACAGATTGGCCCCCACTGGATCTCAAACATTAATTGGCCATCCATGCAAGAATGGGCTAGGTCCGAAATGTGTTGAACATAGCCTCATTCCTTGATGCTGTGGATGCTATGTGATTAAGCCCTTCTAAATAGTAATTGTTGCTTAAAGGTGCATGATTTAATGTTTGCTAATGTTTGCTTGGTTCACAGTTATATGTAGACCGTGAGCTTCTCCTTACATGTACTGCATTTGATTGCATAAGTTCCTTCCCATGTAATGAATATAGCCATGGTCAACCCAAAATTTGCTTTTGATCCTTTTTCCTGCATGCATGCTGCGACCAAAAACCATCAGGCAACTTTTTTTCAGGAAATATGTTAGAAATGATGTCCGCTGATGCCTCATTTAAATTAATGTCACGATGTGCACGTGTTTCCGAGGACGTATTTTTTGCAATTTGTATAGTCTCGCACACTAAGCGGAAATTGAGCAGAAAAGTTCATACATAGTTGGTCACATTGGCGATTAGCGGTTTTTATGGTTCCAAGGAAATAAGCACAGAGATGAAAGTTAGAGGTATTTATTAAAATCTCACTGACAAGGTGAATGGTAGGGTAGGGAGGTGTCCTCAAAAAATTCATTCGGATAATTCCCATCGTGGCCGCTCGCCGCAATTCGGCTACATCGGGATATAGCTGCCGAAAGAACATTCAGTAGTCATGAATCTATGCAAAAGTATCCGTGTCACAAAGTATCATGCTATTGCTGTTGTTCTTCCCATTCATCATCCCATAGTGTCGGCGTGGTCCATGACTGCCTTGGTTAAGCTGTCTCTGATTGTGGAACGTCTTTTTTCGGTTGTCTTTTCTCCACCAGAACTTATTGTGCCCTTCTCGTTGTCAATCACTTCTTTATTGGCCCCGCTGAGCTCACAGTAGTTTGTTTCGAGATGCACCTAATAAATGTTAATGCCCTGAACATTAGGGTTCATTTAGCACGTCATAGTTCACTATTCGACTCGGTAATTATGTCTGTATACCCAAAATTGGCTGAAATTATTAATAGAACAATAATCAACAAGAAAATCCGCGCTTCTACGATGAATTGGGCGAGAAATCTGCTGAGGCCAGGTGCACCAATGAACTTACCCATGGTAGTCGTGATGACTTTTTCAAGTTCACTCTTAACCTGCCATGTTTGCCTACAGGTGAAGTTGTCTACACCCATTTGATCATACCTACGGGTATCAGCTCACCCATCGGTACTCATGCGTATGATAAGTATTTACCCCGATGATTCATCCGGACCGTTGCCGCGATTAGCGCGCACCCGCCTCACTACCTTTTTTGAACATGTTATAACAATAAACAGGAGGATTGGTGCGACACATGAAAGAAATCTGAGGATGCGCAGACAATCAGAGTGCCAAGTTACCTGCGTATAGAGTATTCAGCACGTCTCTACCACCGTAACGCTAAATCATTTTCGGAGCATCACCAGTTTAAGAAAGAGTGGGAGTGATCATGGAATATCTTCACAAGTGGAGAATCATTCCTCGTTTTCCTTCTACGTCTGTTGATAGAGTGATGGTGTCCTATTATTCGTAGCGTTCATTATTCCAAGAACAGAAAGGTCTGTTGGCCTTGACTTTTTTCTCAGTACTTGGCAAGGACTACAAAGGCACAGAGAGATTGAATCAAAATCTTGTTTGGTAGTGGTTTTATCACGCCTTGCTTTTATGCGAGTATCATCTACGCTTTCACGTATCTCTCAGTTAAAACATATGAAGTTGACGAAAATATTGCCAGTGTCTTGCAGAAAATTCGATTGTTTGTTGGGAAGAATGGGCAATCTGCTCATAAAGTCAGGGGTGGTAGTAATTTGGTCGAAAGTGGAAATTAATAGATAACTTTAAGTGGCATCTAATTCCGACTTAACATTTCTGATTTGGAGGAAATTAGCAGGTAATCGTCACACATATAACACGAAATATCAAGTTCAAAACACTCGCTTTCATGGGGAACTGATCACTCGGCCGCTGGCCTACAATCTGGCATCACAACCTTTGAACCACAGTGCGCACTTTTCTGTTACTAAACGATGTTCATCTTTAACCATAGGGTTATATAGAACAGTGCAAGAACCCATAACATCACGGGAATCGAACCTTCGACTACGCTCGCATAACCGCGCCTACTTACCACTGCACCACCAACTGCACAGTGAAATACGCTCCCGTTTCAGGTCGATAAAACGAGTTCAGTTGAATTCCTAGGAACATATACTTCCGGGTATCGATTGCGGTTTTCCACAAAATGTGTGACCTTGCGCACCTCTCTATAATACTAAATTAATCCAAGTTAAGGTCTCTCGACTTTTTATTAGCAGTTGTATGAAAAGCCAACCGCTAAAGTATTGTTTGAGGATTCATGCATATTAGTGACTAAGGATTATTTACCGCTCAACTCTCAGTTTGAGATAGGCATAGCAATTGTCACCTAACTCCTCTGTACAAAAGGTCTGAAAAACTATTTGCAAAACGTTTGCCTTGGAGAGATCTTGATCCACAGACCGAGTTGCTCTGACCGAGCCACTTAACCACTACACCACCCAATCCACGCCATGATTGTTCTTTGCATGCACATAGGTCAAAGGATTTTTCTCCCATCATGGGTCAAAAAGTTGCTTTCTAGCTCAAGTCACTGCTTGGGAATTAGCCGGTGTGATTGAAGCCGCCTATAATGCAGGAAACACTTGAATATTTGTTTGCAAGGCTCTGACATTACAGCGGAATTGAACCATCGATCGATTGCACGATGAACCAGCATCCTGCCCACTACACTACCGCCCACCTTTTCTGTGCATGCTGAGAGACATGTGATCAATGATTTCTTGGCAAGAATGTACTGTTGGTAATGATCTTCCTTACATCTCCTGCAGCTCCTCGTGAATGAATGGCATAATGTGGACATGCGCGCTCGGGGCGCGGTTGTATCGGCGAAATCGCCAGCGAAATCTGCATCAAAATGTACCCTCGGGTACATTTTGCTGCAGATTTCGCAAGGTGTCTGCGCCTCACAGAGTTGCACGCTCTTTCACGCGCACTGTCCAATTATTGACTAGGTCAGATTTAGCCGCAGCTCAGCACCAACTAAGCGCAAGCTGGAAATTTCGGAAAAAGATCAGAATTTTCTCCCACTTAGATGCCAATTTTCAGTCCAAACTTTCTTAGAGCGTGTACTGGGCCTTGAAGAACATATTTCCAAAAATTGAAATCTAGTGTTAAGTGGCACTTAAGTGGGACTTACACATCACGCTTAGATGCGAATTTCGGCCTAATTACTACCACCCCAGATTTTTCTCAATCCACGCTTATGGATATCGGAGTCTTCGACACTCTGGTTTGTTTAGTTTTCTATCAGTGAAGTGTTCATTAGATTAGAAATCTACACATGGCTTTATTTGTCAGTGTACTGAATAATTCAGCTTGACATATTCATATTTGTTTTCCTGCTAATCACATGCGGTTGTTTGCTGAAGACAAGGCGTTCTGCACCGACGCTTACCGCAATGTCTTTATCATTTTCTGTCATTGTATTCATCATTGTATTTTGCGACATCGGGTTTAATATCATTTTGTTAATATTTGCTACAGCTCCTGCACAGTAAGTGCCACTTCAAAGCATGATTATTAAATAGGTTATTATATAAGCTCCCGCTGTTTTTGTATAGGGACACTTCAAGTCCTATAATAATTGGTTCCAATTTTCCAATAATACATACTAAGCTGAAGCACGTGACCTTGCCGTTTCTTTGTTACTCTTAGAATTTTATTGATTTCATGAAGAATTTTTCCAAGAGGCTAAACCTTGAGCGCCACTTTCACTAACATTGGTTGCACGATGATGCTGCGCGAGATGAATCAAGAATGGACAGGATCTTTTAGATGTCATCCTCATTTTTTGTACCATCATAGCCCTTTCAACTTCATGCGCGTTTTCGGGCGACCCCCAAAACCACCCTTCAAACAGGGGACCCAAATTCTTGACTGTGCTAAATTTTTCTTTGTTCGTGAATCTAACCGGAGGCAACCTCATACAGTAGTGTAGTGTATAGCAACATCAACCGTCTGCGCTGACAAATCGGTAGAATTTTGTGGCAACTGTGGAGCGTTTCGTGTGAATTTCACATTTTTCCTCACCGCTGCGCGTGCTCATTTTTATGGTGGGACTCGGTGGAAAATGTGGAAAAACAGATGGTTCTCTCGAGAATGTTTAAATCACGCTTCATATAGTCCAGACCTGGAAGCAACCTTGTTGCAGTGGCAAGGTCACATGAGCGCTCGGAGTAGGAGACCGAATGCCAAAAGTGAGTGACATTTATTGCTGGCTGACTTTATTCTTCGCCTCGTAACACCCCGAGTTCCATCACTAAAGAGAGAGATTCTTGTCATAAGAATTAGTATGGGACTATTCGGTGTGAAACACCTATTCATAGCTCTTGCATTTAGATTTTTAGAAATATTTTTTTGCCTTAAATTTCAAGCAGCGAGAGCTTATGTAACAATCTAGTAGAAGCTATTCTCACTTATCATATTTCGGTCTTTTTTTTACATGCATGTGTGAATCCAGATGTGTTGGAAACTTTCACTAAAATCCTTTCACAGGTCTGACAGCCCGATTTGTGAAGTAATTCCAGATCCTTCGAACGAATGACCATAACCGGGCAGGATGGACTGTTCACACTTTCTGTCATGTTTACGGCACTAAAAATATATCAAAGATTCGCTTTAATTATTCTCAACGCTTTCGTTTCCATTAATCGTGCATGTGCAGTTTTCATGCCGCTACACTATGCAAAATTATTCAAGATCAGCAACACAATCGCAATGCTTTTGCTCGTTTTTCAGCTTTGCTCACCCATTTTCATCGTGTATGCTTTTCAATTATGTAAGTGAAATTTTCATTTTACATACACAAAATATTTGTCTTTAGGGGCTCGAGTTTCCTAGTATTGTTGTTTATTGGCCAACGTTTCGGCGGCTTTGCCTTTGCCAGAACCTGAAAGGGTCAAACAATCTATGAAGGTAGTCAAAGCGAAGCCATACTCTGAAATCACCATACTGCTCTGAAAATCGAAACTTCACCCTTGCAAGTCTATTGAACGGTGGTCCGAACGCGTTGGAGTTATCAGTAAAATAAAGCTTTCTACCACAGGTCATATCTCTTCTTAGCAGTGGCGGACGCAAACGGGGGGGGTGGGGTGGGGGCGCTCCCCCCGAGAATGGGTCGTCAAATTTTTGAAATCACTTCACAATACGAATAAAAATCTTGTATTGGTTCATTTTTAATTGTTTATTTTTATTATTATTTTTAATATAACTTTTACTATTTATTTATTATCATAATTAATATTTTTATTAATTTTATTCCCAGTCTGGGTCCCCAAAATGGCGGAGACCCCATTTTTTTCTCATGCTCCCCCTCCCGCCCACCTTCTTAGTCCGCCACTGCTTCTTGGATATCACATACAAATTTGAGATATGAGAAATTCATTGTTTATAGTGGGGCACTCCTCTTTGCGGTTCGTTTTTATATTTTTGACATGAATCTAGAAGCTTCCAGAGTTTTGCATGCGGATATCTTAGTTTCGAATTTAAGGGTTGTGATTAATTCAAAGCTTCAAAGTTGACATCGTTGCATTCCATGACAACGCTTTCAGGCTTTGACCGAAGCGAAGCTGCTGGAACTTTGCTCAACAAAGAATATTACTGACAACCTCATGTTGGGAAAATATGTAGAACTAGTAGAAAACTTTTTACTTTTTGGTTTATTAGATTGAAATTTTCAAGACGATTGCCTCTACTTCTTCGATCCGTGTGTGTTTTCGTTTTACTACAAAAATAACACCTGTCGTCGAGTTCTCATCACAGTAGAGTACGTCATCTTTGGCGTGGTACATTCTTTATCCATAATGGTCGATATTTTAGTCACCTTTTATCTCTACAAACAGATCAAGGTATGCTAAGGAAAATCATCTTGCAGAAACAAGTTGTGTACGAATGTGCATAGACTGAGACCTCATCTGTATTTTTTTCAGCGTCAACGAACATCTAGGGATATTATGGACTTCAGCTTTATGGTGCAGGTACGGGGTTCCTGCTCTCTACTGACAAAACTTTTCAGCGCTTAATCCACGTTTCCTTGGGAACAACCGAGTTGTCGCTTACCGTGGTCTATCAGGCAATAAGTTTGAGATGAACTACGGGACGCAATTCATTGTATATTTTTCTTCCCCTCGGCTTGAAATAGGTTGAGACACACTCAACAGCAACCTCGCAGAAATAGAACGGCACTGTGCGGTTTGTTTGCTGAGGCAAAACTATGGAGTTAGAAAGTTGGTTTATAAATGCGCTTCCTCGTCTTTTCTAGTATTTTCACCTCTTAGCATATCTTTCATTGTAAACTTTTTTATTCCCGCATTTTTTTTTTGAAACTACGCTCAATGCTGTGCATTTCTGTGTAGGGCTGAGGCTGTCCCATTGCTCAGTTACCTGACAGTAGACTCGAAGTGCTCGTGAAAGTGTATGCATAGGCGTGGTTTCCAGAATTTCCAGGGACAAAGGTAAGTCGAGAAAAGAAAAATGCGGCACCTGCAGTAGCGACCAAAAGATTGCAACTTTTGGTTTTTTTTTCGGTATTAGGATTGTTCGGGAACTTTCTCGTGCAGTTTCAATAAATCCGTGGCGGAATGGATCCCCATGTTGACGTCGATATACTGTAAACACATCTTTATCACTTATGGGATCGTTATCCTACAAAAAATTACAAATCTTGTTTTTCATGATGTCGTTGTTTGGCAACATCATCTCTCCCATTCAAGCAGACCTGCTATAGAGTGCCAGGGTCTCAGAAACATCCATAGGGGATCAGTGCTGAACTGATTTCAACTGGCTTCGCAGATGTGAAACAGTTGTCAGCACATGCCCATTTTCTAACATATATGGGTAGATTCTATTGGAAAGAATCAATTTGTGGTCAGATCGCAATGATTGACGTCATTTTATCCGTTAGTACACCCTTACATAGGGGTTTGCTAATCAGCCTGCTCCATAAAAATATAACCCTGAAAAGAGTGCGCTCACCCGGTTGGGCACGCGGTCCCACGCGTCGCACCATGCGTGTCACCCGGTTGAGCACATTGTCGCGAATTTGTTAATGCTGTTCCAGGTATCAGTCTCTTGGAATGTTTTTAGCCCGTTTCTTTAAGCTAATTTTGCCTCAAACTGTGAAAATCGAGTGAAGATGGGAGAACTGTGTAAGAAAAATGAGTGCAGTAACACATGTAGCGAGACAGAGCATAGCATCGAAGATAGCTAACTAACGTTGATGAATTGGCTAATGATTAGGAACGATTTTTCAGACTTTGATACTGTCCTTCTCGGGTGGATTTGTTACGTTGTACCTGCATACAATAGGGACCTATCGCTATCGCATAGCATTGCTTCAGCATCAACCAAAACTCAATGACTTGCTGCTAGCATCAGTTTATATGTGGGTGATCTCAAATGTTTCTTAAAGACATCCATCTTTCTCACTGAATCATGTAAAGAAATCGCTACCAGATTTTCAGAACATGTATTGCTTTCTATAACAAACGAGTTCGCAAAGAAGTTATGTCCGTGTTATGTTTTTGCCACAAAATGAATGGAATAAACTGGCCTGCGGACACGACTGCGTTTTCAAGTAAGTAGGTGTGCACCTCATAATGGGTTGGAGACCCCTGAAACGGAATGAGATTGGCAACGAAAAGCGGAGCATTTATTCTGAAGAGTGCTCTTGCAAGAAACAGCAACTTTTCTAACATTTTTTTCTTCGTAATCCCCACCAGCGACAAAGGCGAGTTAACGAATTGTGGAAGCATCGTTTTACAGAACGACTGTTTACGATTACCTCTAACCAATTTTTCTTCGCGAGCCATATTCGTCAGGGAACAGCGTCATCTTTGTTTTCCTATTTTTCTTCCGTTTTCATGAAGATTGTTCCCGTGACATCGCAACGATCGAGATTATTCTGCTTCAAATAACGATACGTTTATTACACAACTGCATCACCACTGCCGTATTACAGTTCGATCTACTGGCACTATTTTCCGAACACGTTGAGAGACTCGAAAATGGAACTATGTCACTTCATCCACGAAGCGGCTTTTATCGTGTGGATTATGCTGGAAACGCACTCGTCCGCAGCCTTTAGGATGTTCCTGTTATTTTTGCTATAAAATTACAACATCGGATGCTTCCATTCACGTATTTTAACTGGATTGAAGGCATGTTCAACAATCACTGTGCCTGTTTGTTCAGCATCTGAACAAATGAATAAGAGTAATGGTGTATGTAGTAAAAAATAAGACAATAATATCAATAGAAATGATGAAGCTATTTAATAAAAACCTTTAAATCTTGCTCCTGCTCTTGCGCCAACCTATAAACTTTCGTCAGATCACTAAAATCAGTATAGAACTCTGAGATTTTTTAGGAGAAACCAGCGTGAGTACTTTCATACACATAATCTGGACACACAAAGCACAGGATATTGAGAGGATCTCACATCTATACAAACATTAGAATGGCGCATGCGTTCTTGAAAACTCTTTCGTAGCATAGGCGGTGAAAATTTATGCATGATGTTGAAATTTTGTGTTGGAGCTGGAACATTTGTGCAAAAATTTTTTCGTGGTTACGTGCTAGTACAACGAGCTTGCTGGATGTACTTCGGGAGCATCTACCATACAATTAACAGCTACTGCAACATTATGGTTGGTTTCAGCGTTTCTGCTCAGCAAACCAAGTTGGGCATACATAGGTGTGCATGAGTTCTGCTTGAAATGTGGTAATTAGTAGGTTTATGCTGGTTTCTGCATAGAATTTACATCACATAACGCGACACATGGGTTCTACACGAGTATGAATTGGTTTTGCATGGATAAAGCCACTGACGACAATGACCTAACGAAAAACTGTGTTTTGCGTAGAATTGATCTGGGATCTGCACCGGTATAATTGATTTCCATCGAAATGTGAATAAATGTTTCAAAAACTTGTTTGGTTCTTCAATAGACAGAAATATACTCTATGCTACAATACATAAGAAACATTTATTTATTTATTACACTCTATATCGCAAAGGAACGATTAACATAGATCTGTGCATGCGTAGAGTTCAGCAGTAGGCCTAATATCTCTAATCGTCCCATCAATCGTGTCCAGCTTGATGTTGAACACTTCTCTCTGCTCTTGAAGTGGTGGTGAAGGCGAGCTGTCGAAAAGAAAGGAACATTCACCATATTCATTTACAGAACACGTCAAAGCATTCAACAAAAGTTGGCCTCGTCTTTCAACTGCACATTTGAGTGTCTCTCTATCATCCTCGTACCCACATGAAGCAAAATTTACTTTTAAAATATTCTCGAAAGAAAAACTACTAATAATGGTCCTTTTCCGAAGAAAATTCACTTGTTAGCGCTCAGTAAGCGGTCTTTTGAACGCTATTTACGCATCTGTATGCAGGATTTCATGTCGAACTCACTTATTTCCATTAAAATACCTAGAAGACTGAAAACAGGTGTGTCAGCAAGCATCATGTCGTCTAATGCTATTAAAGGTCACGTGTACTGCGAGCAGTTTAATCTGGAGCAAGAAATGAGACAAATTGAACACACCGTCTTAATTACCCACTTTCGTTTATGGGCTCGAGACTTGGGAAAAGGGGTTCAGTTTCGCACAGCTCTATAGTTTCTCTTAGCCGTATATGGCATCTATTAGGCTGATTAAAAAGGAGTATAATAAACTTTATTTCAGCTGTAAGGTGCTTTCACAAGGAAGTGAAGAATTTCAGGATTATGAAAATCACGAGAAACAACACAATAACATTGAAGAAATAGATGTTTACATAACAAACTCTACACCATGTTGTTTTTGAGATTCTAACGTGAGCTGAAAGACCCGCTGGGAATGTTCGTATCAATCGCATCGTGTCCTCAAAATTACTCAAAAATCATTTCAAAAAATCTTTCATAGCGGTGTTCAGTTTTTTTCTACAGTTTACAGTTTATTACGGTATCAATTCTTGATGGGATTGCCGCATCATGGCCTAATCATATCTCAACTTGTTATGCTCCACAAGTCTTGACCAATCTTCTTTGATAGCTCATCACGCCATCGAGTGCAAGAATGACCTCATCTTCTCTGGTTCGCATGTTTGTATGGTATCGAATTGTTAGTATAGGTTCACTAAAAATGTATAGGTTCACCAAAAAGTAAAACGCTTGCATTCGTGGCGTTAGAGCTAATGAGTGGGAACAACATAGAACTAGCATTTTAGCAAAAACATGTACACATGAACATACGACTTATGCTTCTTACATACATGATATCTTTAAAATTACGTTACATGTTGTGGCCATCTCACATCGGAACACAACCTGCTATGACTGTTTCTTCGTGAGATTCTGGATTGCATGTAACAAGTCCACAAGAAAATTTCCTTCGCGTCCGGGACCACCCTGGTAATGGAACAGTTATGAACAAGTCTAATGAAAGAGGTGAAAAAAATGAAAAATCATCCAAGTCCGAAAGAAGACGCTTGATGAACTTCGCTGAAACTTACTACTGCTGTTTGGCCTCCGAGCGTAACATTCTGTCCAACATCAATTCCTCTGTGTTTGTCAAAACTGAACGCACCAGATCCGCCATATTCAGATCCATTCACAATGCCAATATCTTCTTCTTAAGTGATTCAAGTCAAAGGAGGTGAATGAAGCATTGCGGATACAACATAACATAACAACAATATGACAAATTTAGTAGCTCCTGCGTCCTACTGTGAGCATTAATGTCTGTTTCAAACGCAGAAATAGTTGCATTTTTGTGCGTATTGCCGGTTTTTTCTCCTCACTCTCTCCAACTCTCCTTATATGCAGCGTTTATCGAACTGTCTTCCCGAGAAGTGAAGGAACATAGGAACGTAGTGGGTGGTAAAAGAAGGAACGAATCTACACTTCTCGATCATATTTAGAGTTTTGCCCTCGCCGAGTCTAATAGTATGCAGTTACATTCCATATAATCATTACTGAGAAATTACCTTGTCCCAGGTAGGAAAGATCGCTCTCTCCTTATCTTTTTCGTTTCTGTAGTAATCTGATATTTCTCGCTGTTTCATCAACAGAACACCCCAGCTTTTTTTCTATGGAATAACACTCCACCATTGCAGGTGTTCACCTGGGGATTTTCCTAATGCTATTTCTGATAAAAAAAGATGTCACTTTCTGAATATCTTGGGCCTTGCTGTTTCTGCTGTTTACTGTTCACATCACATCACATCCTTCTCTTGAACTAAAAAAATTCTGAGGTATTGGTCAGGTAAAAAAAGTCCTGTGGTCACAAATTCTATGACATATTCCTTATCAACATAAAAAAACAGTGCGTAATTACGCTGTTTAAAGATCTTGTTTTTGAATTCAACATAGTCGAGTTCGTTATGTTCATTCTTCATACATATAGTTTTGGCACCTAATTCCTAGTGTCATCATTTTTTTTACAAGTTAATATAGTAGGGGTGTTGAAAATGGCTCTTTCTAGAGTCTTTTCGAGCTTTGAACACCCTGAAAACTAGCGGCGTGGGGATGGTGTGAATGCAAAACCGACGAACAGTGTCGTATTCCTTATGAATATCAAGACGTTCATAATTCTCGCTGGGAGATGAGAAGAAGTGATAATTGCAGTCCTTCTTTCGACAGATTTTCTAGAAGAAGATGTTTACAACTCACTTTCAACGTTAAATGTGCCATTGCCTGCAACCAGCTTCAAATTTCGCTTCCCGCCAAATCCGAACAAGTTGAATCCTTTGTTGGATATAATTTCCAGCTGCAAATACATATATAGAAATAACATGTTTATTTTGCGTGTTATAATGTCTCACGGGGCTGTTGTTATCCTGGTCTATGCTTATTAGCAGATTATTTTTTTCCTTCCTGAAAATAGCGTCCCACCTCAAAATCATTACCGAGGGTTTCACTTGTAAAGAATATTCAGTCGCTCTGATCACTGTGGTATACGTGCTCTTGGACAAAGTGCCTGGAAACTTGTTTTCAAGCCCGAAAATTTGAGGCAACTTGAGTGCGGAAACAGGGAGGAATTGCGGGGTTTCTGCTCCGTGCATTCACCTGGTGAGCACTCTTCTTTCGCCTCTGTTAGGTACTGTTCGATGAAGAACTCTTACGGGCACTACGATTCCTCTCAAGGGGTGCGCACTTCGTTCAGCCGCCTTCGCTTCGCGCACGGCTCTATCTACAAGCTCCCCAAGAACGGGCTAGAAAACGGGCTTTTGGTAGTTTTGCATGGACGCAATTTTACCAACTGTGATCAGGAACGCCTGAACGTCTTTTGTGTTGAAAAATCTCCAAAGGTAAATGGTGAAACGGAGCCCATGACAGGTGCTATCTCTACTTGGAAGCTGGGACACACATTCTGCCACTAGCCTGTTAATTTTGATTTTTAAAAGAAGTGTTTAGAGGCTGACATCATTCCACCTGCTTTTTCAATTCGATTAGCTACGATGCACTAACTAGGAAGGCATACTAGGGGAGGGGTCCGACAACTCGCAATGAAAAAAAGCATTATCAGATGCAGTTTTTGATGCTGATCTCAAATCCGTTTTCCTTATCTGCTTTAGAGTTCTTTGTGCAGGGCTACGCGACATGATTTCGGCTTGTCTAGATCGGCCAAATCTGATATTCGAGTCATATTCTGCCAAAAATATAAGCAAAAACTATTTCGAACATGTCAACTAATTGAAATTACTTAATTTCTTAGATCCAGATAAGTTCCCATGATCTTTTAGAAGAACATATTCATGAAGCCAAATTTTGGCAGTCTTGCGCAAGCTAGAACAATGCCATGTAACTTATCAGAGAGAACTCCGCAGCAGATAAGAACAACGGGTTTGAGATCAGCATCTGAAACTGCACTTGATAGTACACCTTTCGTTACGAGTTGTCGGACCCCCTTAGTATCTGGTAAGTCGCACATTGAAAACTTGCCTGAGGGTACAAGCTAAGTCATCTTGTTAATTTCCTTGCAATACGATTGTGGAGATATATGGTTTTGGGATACTGTCATCCTAGGCGCTTAGGGAAATCACTGGTAGGGATGAGAAGCCAACCAGTAAAGTTAGATAACAACAGCGCTTGTTGAACAGAACCGGGGTATGCATTGGCCCTTTTAAGGGTAAACATGATTTAGAGAAGAGTTTCTGAACGAGGAGCGAAAAAGGTGCTTTTGTTCTGAAGTGAAGAAACTTGGAAAATGCTCACAAAACAAAAAGAGTTCCTCAACTCACATTTCCATCGCTGTTCTTTTTCAAACCAATGTTTCCGAATGGTATCGGGATGTTGAATTGGGCTGGAACGATATGTCCAAGGTTTGAATTAAATAGTCATTCTAACCTGCTTCATGAAAATTTTCTGAAGAATTCAGGTTACTCCGAGTGCTACTATGGATTATGGATTCATAGTGATGATGAGCACTACGATAGCTAATGGCATATGGGAAAAAGGGCAAAAAGAGGATCAATATCGTACCATGGACCAGGATGAACACCGCAAGGCTGTACGCGCAACATCGCATCGTCATGGAACTGGATACGACGCTGAGGCGTCAAAGGACATAGCGATTACGTATGTGTTCGCTGAGAACGCTGCCATCAACAAGCTGTCAAAGTCCTGTGTTGACGTCCATCAAGGCCGCTATCATATTTTCCTTAACATCTTAGTTTTATCCAAGCATCAGCCATTGGAGGAAGAATTTCTCGAAGCCAAATATCCATTTTTGACACTTGCTATATTATTCCTTTCGATGTTGTTGAAAGCAGTTGGAAATTCTTCTATTCTCGGCTCAGTGTAGATTATCAAATTGTGGTTATTGATGAATTAAGATGGAGGATTGTTATAATCTATATGGAATTTGAGATTGATCAGGTATATATGTAAGCACCAATGATGCGATGCTTCAGAAGTTCAAGAGCTGTGAAGCACAAAGTAATAAAATTTAGCACGTTATATCAGTCAAGAACAACAGCAGTCGAATATCATCAATGCTCTCCAGCAATAAATCACATACTTTGGGGGAAGACATCTGTACCAAGAGCATTTGTACTATTTTCAAATGATAGACTGTGCTTTGGTTGTTGTACTAAACATGTATTTCCCGTCTGCTGGGCACAATTATAGGCAGACGTTCTGCTCCGCCCATCAACATTGCTCTTACTGCGAGTTCTCTGTAGCATGGGTGGGTGCATGTATGTAACGGCATTGTATAGTTAGCAACCGCGATACCTGTACCATTGTGGATTATGACACTTTCCTCTGATGCTCACTGGCGACACATTTGGCGAGGTTTCTTCTGTCAAGCTCGTAGACGCGCTTGTCCACTACCTAGGCAAACGAAGCCAGTCAAATGTATTGCCAAATAAAGAAGTCCCGACGAATGTACTGAAAACAAATCTCTCCAATTGCATCGCCACACGAACCTTGCCAGTTGTATCATCAAACGAAAGGGTTATCAACCGCGCAAAAACCTCGATATCATCAGGAATCGTGCCATGATACCATCTCCGGAGTCCGCTGCCTTACCAGCTGAGCTATCCGGATCGACACCGCCGATGGTTACGCCTCCAACTAAGAATGAAATGAACGCCTTATCAGAACACTCGTAAAATGTATCGTCATGCAAACCTTGCCCTTTGTATCGCCAAGCAAACCTCGTCAACTGTATCGTCAACAGATTCTCTTGCCTATTGTATTGCTAAACAGACTCTTCACTCATTCTCCCATAAAATGTATTGCCAAGCAAAATTTTGTCCTTAAAAATGTATTAACAAACACACTCGCTTGCCAAATGTGTTGCCACCTAACATCAAAGTCATTTGTTATTCCCATTGTTCAGAAATATCACAACGAAATTGTTTCTCCTTCCAACTCGGCGTTCCTTTGTTTCATGAAAAATGTATGTGAGCTGTTTAAATATGCATATTAGTCCTCTACTAAATTTGTCGTTTAAAAACGCTGTTGAGAAAATCTTAGCCTTTTTTCAAGATGATTTGCAGTGAATATTCTGATCCACTAAGAATTCGCCAGCATTCCTTCAAGAATGGGCAACCTGCTGTTTAGTAACACGATTACGCAGCCGGTAATGATGGATATCGGCATTCTCGATAGCCTGGTATGATCTCTATTCATTTTAATGGCAACTTCTGCTACTGAGGCATATGAAAGAAGTCAGTGTGATCCTGGTACAGATCACATTTACAAGGGACTCCAAACGACCGTGTGCAAGGAGCGGGACCGCGCCGCGGCGTGGCAGTCGAGCTCTCTGCTGCAGCAGAAGCAGACAACCAGAGCCAGCATGCAGAGAGTGCCTTGTATCATTGTCCGGGAGAGCCGCTCTGCGGTCACGCCCCTTGCACACGGCCGTTTGGAGTTCCCAGTACAGTGTCGGCCTATCATTTTTGCATCACAGAAACCGCTCTCCTCGTCTGTCGCGCCGCACCACCTACTCGATTCGAAAGACCAGCTGTGCGTTGTTGTTGTCTATCTTTGCCAATAATGATGTTTGCCCATGATTCCATTAGTTTTTCTTGCTTTTTTGTGTCTATCTTCACTCGAGAAGTGATGGAAAACATGCCCATAACGCCTTTGTCAGCAAAAGACAAACAGATGGACCAGGTACCGCTAGTAGGGTATGTATGAAGGATATTTTCTGGACGGAGCTTCAAAGGCAGCACCCGCTCACATCATCGTTTTCGAGATTTTGCTTGATTTTGGGATTTTGAAGGACCTGCAACTCATATCCAACAGTGTAATAGTGCAAAACATACGAGAAATCCACGAAAACTTGGTGCTGTTTCCCGTGCGACTAAGCGCGCTTCGTTTGACACTCATGGGTCCCGCCACGCAAAGGTCACACACGCTTGAACCGAGTGACCGCAGCCTGTGTGCGCTGACGCATGCAAGGCTGCTGTGTTCGCGATGTTCGCGACTTCGATTCGGATTCCCGTTGCAGGTAAGCCACGATTCCTTGAGCTTTTGTGACTTTTGAGATTACACTAATTTGCACACATATGAAATTGGTGAAATGGTTTTGCTGTAAATCACTGTCATCCGCAGAGTACAGCTAGGGTGTGCTTAGTGTGTTCTTATGTATTTTTCGATTTGGCGCTTTCCAAATCTTGTTGCATGGGTCCGAGTCGATGCACAATAATTGTCAATCTCATTAGGGAATTCTTGGTTTCTCCCGTATTTGCAATAATAGCGATTCACTAGAGTACTTTTTACTCTGTCGCACACTCCATATACTCCACCTCAGAAAGTAGAGTTCCAATGTGTGTTTTCCTAATCTGTTCCTTTCAGCTCGATGTATTCATACTGGTATTTCTTCTCGTAACATGTTTCTGCTTGATAAAGACAAGACACACAGCGCCAACGCTCACCGCGATGTCTTTTGCGTTTGCTGTTATAGTGTTCATCATTCTGTTCTGCGACATAGGCTATAATTTTATTTTGTTAATATTCGCTACATATCCCAAGCGATGAGTTGTAATTATATTTAGCGAAATAACTTCGAGTGTTTGTAACCTGTTCCTCAACCATTTTTCTTTTATTAGCTCAAGTAATATTTAACAGTTTCTTAAATAGCTCCGGGAAACTGGAGCTAAAAAGTTGTGAACCTGAGGTGATAAGGATGATCATCAAAAGCATTTTCAGATTTTTTGAAAATGCCAGGATATTTTCATGTGAGGAACTGTTCACGGTTTCTATTATGTTGACAGCTGTAAAAATCTACCAAAGATTTGCGTTAATTCTTCTTAATGCATTTGTTTCCTTCAACCGTGTATGTGCTATCCTTATGCCAGTGAAGTACGCAAGATTATTTAATATGAAGAACACAACAACTTCACTTGTACTCATTTTCCAACTTTGTTGTCCTGTTTTTATTTTTCATGCGTTTCAACTATGTGAGTGACAATACAGTACTTTGTTATTTCACCCAAAAATATTGGGATGAGTCATAAATTCCGGCACTTTTGGCCCATTTTGCTGAAATGTTACGACTAGCTCCTTTAAAGGAAATAGTGTAATACTAACCAATAGTGACTCTCTGCTGACGATGAGCGGTATCAGGAATGCTTACCCATATGAATTTCTGCAAATCTCTCATGCAAATATAGGTGTGGGTTTCTCCACTACTTTAACTTGTCCCGTGTCCACTAGGCGAGGACCATGTTGCAAGCAATTAATCACGAGTGGCAGTTTGTCCTACTGTAAAGCATGAAACTTTTCAAAATAAACCTGAACTTATGACTCGCGAGTTGTCGCTTTGAATTCTAACCTTTTTAGATAGTTGCCTTAATTTCTTTGACCCACACATGTCTTCATGGTCCTACAAAGATAATACTTGCCGTGACATCTTTATTTTGGTGGAATATGTGCTCTTCGGCACAGTGCATTCCTTCTCTGTATTAGTCGACATTTTTGTAACTGCTTACCTTTATAAGCAAATTAAGGTGAGATACAAGTTCTGTGGAAGCAATTCGTGGAAAAGCTCACTTTTTTTCAGAAACGCAGAACTACACGAGACATGATAGATTTCGGATTCATGGTGCAGGTAGGCTGTCGGGACTATGTAATGCTTTTAATTAAGAAGTCTTGAATTTTACTGAAATTGGCCCGTGTTGTTCGCAAAATGCTACTTAGACAAAATTCTTATTTTTTGGGTAGATCGAGGGCAACTATAATACATCTAGAGCACAAAGACATCTACAGTGGACGGCAATGGCGGTGGATCATTCGCGGCCTTGAGAAGGACGCAGCGCGACCGCGCCTTGCGCGCCTGGATCGGTGTCGTAGCCGCCAGAATGCTATTTCTAGGGTCTTTTCTTCCCGATTCGCTCGAAAATCCCTAAAATTGGGTGGAAAAGCTGCTAGAAATTGCATAACAGCAGCATAATACATAGGTTACGGCGCGCGTTGTTGCTGTGGTACAACCAGAGACTTCTACATTTCATACATAGTGAGAGAACATAATGAGAGAAGTATCTGAAATTATTATCTGAAAATTATTAATTATAAATTACCCTCATAATCCCCTCGTTGCATGAATACTGTATTTATTGCTCATGATTGCCAGTTTTTGCTACGACAGTCCTCAGCAATTTTATTTCGTATTATAAGAGACTATATATCGTTGCAATTAGTTTTGCTCAAAATGACTGCCACTCACTTCGATGCGCTTCTTTAATCGTTTTGGGAAGTTGTCCACTGCGCAGGCGAAGATGTCCATGGGAAGATTATTCCAAGCCCTCGTCAAATCCCTTTTCAACGCTTAAACTGTCGATTAGAGCTTCACACGAGCAATTAACTCCAGTGTTCTCTAGATAGGATAGTCCAATGGGTCGCCAGGTCGTTGAGAACTTATGTCCACCGAGAAGTCCGGAAAGTTTCTCGCAATCCATCCGTGGGTTTCTACAGACTTATGAGATGGGGGTCATCCTTCCTCTCATCTCATATGTCTCATATGTCATGTGGGACTGTACTAATTTTGCAGAGAATTTAACCGCACTACGTCTGCAGCAGCCCTAGGAGTGCTGAGACAATGGATGCCTATGTACTCTGTTAGGCTTAAACCAAAGGCTTCTAAGGGGTACAATTTTTTAGCACTAAAGCCTGCGGTAAAGCGTCCCGTTGGGCCCTGGATGTCGGAGCATTGCGCATTTCTGGTAATTCCTGGGTTCGATGCCTGCCCAAGGAAATCTCTTTTGCAAAATGTACCATTTGACGAAAGAAGTCATCGCCATGGCGAACTCGTTAACAATTCGACCACTTACAAGCGTTTTCTTTTCAATGTTGTATCGCATTTCGCATTTGAGGTCCGTTCCTAGTCGTAATATTCGAGGCTTTGCCCACATAATGACTTTTCATCAAAGCAAAAGTTTTGCAAAAATATTTCGTTGGGTAGGCATTAAACCTGGGGGTCACTAAATGCGCCATTCTCCCACGTTGAGGGCCCTACTGAACTCTATGTCGCAGCTAATAGTACTGTTGTTTAGAGAGAGTTTTTTTGCACATAATTTTAAACCAGTAACCTGGCAGTGTCGGCAATGTCTCGCAGAATGAAGTCTATCGGTCTTAGAACAAATTAGGTCATTTACAGCAGATTCAATTCAGATATTCTTGAAATTATTTAATGCTTGACCTCTGGTTTACATCTGCAAAGCTTGCCCACTGATAAATGGCAATTTATCAGAGGCTTTCTGAAGAAGTTTCTTTCAGCCTAACTTTCTCAGTGTCTCCTTTGTTTGAAAGACAGTGGTTATATTGATGGTTTAATAACTTTGGTTTCAGATGGTTGAACATAATACGATCTAGTCGTCATCTCAGGTTTGACTCGTGAACTAGGTCCTGGCTCTCAAGCAAACTAGAAGGATGGCAGGTTGTTCAGAACAGAATGGGATTCAACGTTCACGGTAGCTACTGAGTAAACGTGTTCGAGTATTTGCTGTCCCCGAGCACCTAAGTAGCTGCGATTCTTGGGCTGCCTGCTTAATTCGCCTGCCACGAATGGAAAATTTGCCTACCAAGGAATAATATGGACAATTTATTAGCAATAAATTTTCAGATTCCATGAAAACCAGCGCCGGGGATAAGAATTGCTAGCTAGGCGGAGGACGTGAAAAAATAGTGATAACTCCGCCACTACGTGGATCCAAGTGGAATAATAGAGTCACCAATAATATCATTTTTAATAACAAAAATGAGTAATGAACACGAAAAATAATGAAATAAGAAATAAGTAAAAAAAATAAGTAAATATGAAATCAAGAAAATTGTCCCCACCTCCTCTTACCCCAGCCCACATATGCATCTGCCACTGATGGAAACACGTGGCAAAGTTTCTATCTTGGCTGTCTTGAAGAAAACTTCAACGAAGTCAGTAACATAAGAACTAGTGTGTTTTATGAATTATTATTTAGACTCTCGTACTATCCTTCTCTGGTGCATTCGTGACATTATATGCTCACATTATCGCTATTCATAATTTTGAAAGGCCATGGATTGAGCATCTGCCAAAATTTAATGACTTGCTCCTAGCCCTGATTTATACGTAAGTCTTCTTCCAAACGATCCTCCGCAGATGGATGATCACTATGGTTTCTCTTGTATACAGTAAGAAATTCATTTACAAAATTTTAGAGCAAGCATTGCACTCTTCAATAAACGGGTTCGCAGCGAACTCATGCCTATACTCTGCTGCTGCAGAAAAGTGAAAAGAGAGAAGATTATGCATATAGGCGCAACCTTGTTTTCCAGTAAGTTTCTCTTTCGTTGGATGGGTAACAGAAGATTTTCTCCAATCCACAGGGATCGGTATTTCATGCACTATAAGGACAGGCAATGCATATATGTACATCCTACTCACATGGGTAGAATATGTGCGTGTTCCGAACGATATTTCCTAAGTAACTATTTTTTGAATTCTCTTTGTCATTAATTTGGTACAAAATTACTGGGTGCTTCCCGTGTGCAAGAATTTGGCAAATATCCTACGACGATTTTGTGACGGCAGAGCTCGTCTCTAAACCATCCAAGCATTTTCTACGATTTAAGGAGCTTTTGGGAGCCAAATGATAGTTAATTAGGAGATGTAGGCTTCTCGGTAGCCAAACATTCTCTTTCTTCTTTTTGTTCTGGAAGGAACTTTCTTTAAATCAAAATCTGATTGCTTTCGTCTCTCCTACTTTGTATCCAAACTTACATGAGAGTCGAAGTTGAAGTGCATCCATTTTTTCTCTGCTGGAAACACTCTAAATTACACACGTACCAAAGAACATCCTTGCACGAAAAAAAAAACGTAGACAGAACATAAAAAAAGACTTTTTTGCGGGGTTGTTCAGTCTCATCAAGCAATAAGAAATTATATACTCCTTCAGCTCGATCATCTGGTCGTGGAACGTGAAATCTTCGAGGCAGAAATTTGCAGAAGCGACAACTATAGAGTACGAGTGTGTTGTAGGAAAGCCTATTCAACATCAGCAAAGAAACCGAACAAATAATAAGACGTGATTTCGATTTGGGATTTGTTATGAACAATTTTTTCAATGCATGTTCTACTTCGGATATAATCTCGATTCTACACCATATAGTGTTCTGGGTATTGTGGGAAAACCACAGTGTTACCCAGAATTCTAATGAAATGCTCTCAACACTACGAGTGTGGGGAATATACTGTTGTAAGAACTGTTTTTTTCTTCAATAAATCTCTCAGTTCATGTGAGAGAGGCTATCACTCCTCTCAGTCTTGAAACAGCACAATGTCTGAACTATAACAAGAGAGTAAAGAAATCCTGCTTATCAAACATTTCTGCTTGACGCTGTTTTTCTTGACGCTGACACCCATTTTCGGAGCTTCCAATGGATGCAATGTGATCACACGCCTGTGTATTTTATACGACGAAATTACGGGATGGTGTGATTCGTTCATGTGGCAAATAGTAAGTGAACCATTCGAGTCGAATATCCGTATATGCAAACAACAGAAGGAAAGGAAGCTGGGAAGGTAACATTTTCTTCTCGAATAGTTTTTCATCTCAATCTGCGGAATGTTCTAAGAATATGGTAAATATGCAAACAATTGACCATTAATGAGTTGTTTTTCGTGCAGTAGATTTAAAAGAGACAAGAAGTGATGTTCTTAGCTCTGATGTTCGTTTTTTAGAGAAAGTTCAAAAATCGAGCCTACATTATATTATGACGCAAGAATTACGCTTTCTGTCTAGTCCCTCCGCTATCGTAACCGTCAACAGGCTGTGCCAGTGCAGGGTTATATTCATGCACGCGTGCGTGAATGGGTCATCGTTGACTGGGATGCGCAAAGAGGGCGACTCAAAGTCAGCTCCAACAACCAAGCTCCGATGTCTACTTCTGGCGAACCCGGCTAGCTATCAGGTGGAATCCTTCGTCAGGCACCGCACAGAAACTTAGCCCAGCAAGCTGATCCCTGGGGATTACGTTTTTTCAAGCTCAACACAGCACTACGAAATTCTACCCCATGGTCTCGGAAGAGTCAATGACAGGTTTAGTAAGTGAGGTCCACAGCTTATCAAGCCTGCCTAAACTGAGAAGGGCTACGACCTACCTATCCAATGCACACCCACTTGCAGAGGTCTAAATCGAGGTCCTGATGATGTAGCCCAGGGAAATCAGGTACGACGTCACCGCAATGACTGAGATGAGAAAGCACAGGGCAGCAAGCGTCATCTTCGACACTGGCGAACAACTACTTCTCGGAGCCTGTAGCAGGAGAGGAGTTGCTGGAGTCATTGCCCCGCCAGTACAAACTTTGTTGCAAACGTCGTTTTGAACGAACGGTTAGTGACCCTAACTGGACGATTCGGATTGATGGAGATGCTTGTTAATCTCGGCATTGACTCCCTTTTCTCCTAATCCCCGTCATTAATTTTCAATAAAATCGGAATTTTCATTATGGACTTGGAGAATTTCTAATCAATCTACCTTGCAGTCTCTTTAGTACTAGCTCACCACTTTTTACCCTTCTACATAACCTTGCTAAATCTTAGCGGCCCACTGGGCCTAGTTGTTGGGGTTGACACAACTCGCTCCAGTTTAACACATGTTGATTTGTTGAATCATTCATGTTCCCACTCATAACTCTTTCCTAGAACTCACACTGTGTCCTGACATTAGAATGAGTAAGTCCTTCTTAGCTTCATGCTGGTTATCACTTACTCTTCTCCAATGTTTTTTCGCTCACGATTAACGACATTTATGACATTTACACGTGTTTCTGGTATGTGTGGCGTTGTGTGTTCTATTGAGTGGACTCACTGAGCCTCTGATCGGCGACAGCCTCCCATACATTGCAATAGATGCGAGTATTTCGAGAAGGCGTTGTTATTCAATCTTCATCATTTTTGCGACTCAGAGTATTCCTACATGCAGCCAGATTTATCTAAAAAAGCATGATCTTCTTTGTGATGTCACCATACTCTATCCTCTTGCAGTCATGGAAGTGTTAAGGGGATTGCGCACTTTTGCCGCGGCGGCACCGCCGCCGCTACGTCAAAGGTCTGCAGCGACGTAGCTGGCCTCTGCTCAACCATGGGCGACTGTAGCCGCGGCAGAAGACTGCAAGCCCTTTTACACCCATGATTGAATGCTTATAAATATAAGCAACAATTGTTTCAACAACTAACTCATTTTCATTTCTAGAGATTAAACTAGGTTGTAACGTAAGTTTCCGCGATTTTGAAATTTCCGATGAAGAAAAGTTCCGTAAAAATTCAAATAACAGCATTCTTAGATCAAAGTCTGGAACACAATAGTCGCTACTCATCTACCATTTTTCTACCATTTGTGGGTTATCTTGGCGTACCATGATAGACCTAAGGAACAGGGATCTTGTATGCACCTTCCTCTTCTTCGAGTTGCTATCAATCGATGACAATAGCCGGCTCTGATTTTGAATTTTGATGATTGCATGCCGCCTCAACAGTGAAAATCTTTTCGTCTGCAAATATGACATTGGACAGGCGGCCATCCTGAATTTTTTTCAACAACTTCTCAGCTTTCCTTCTCTATCCGATCTCACAACGTGCGTTCTCGAGAGAGCTTATGACTGCAGAGCCACAAGTTAATTTTCTGCACAGTGTGCCCAGAGATATGCAGGGCGGAAGCAACTCTGTTGAGGCTGATGGTGTTGTTCCGAGCGATCCTCTCTCTGACGATATAACGGCTACGTGGTGTGTTGACGTAGCCTTCCTGATTTCTGGAGGGGAACAATATTACTTCTATCGTTGTACGCCTGAACGGTCTTCCCAACTCGGCCATACCGCGTGATACTGTAATCTCTTTCAGTCGACATACTGCTGCTTCACCTACTTTTCGTAATTGGTCAAGAAATATAGACGGTTTCTGTTAAGTATGGATCGCTACTTTGCGAAGTTTCCGCAATGTAGCGATCCATACTATTCATACTAAGTAGCGATCCATATATCCATACGCAATTTTCGTACACATGTAGCTGAGAAGCCCCCTCTCTGATAGCATTAACAGACGAAAAGGAGAGCTATGTAAATCACGCAGTGTGGTTGATACTATTCGTGAAATATAGTGGTTTCTAAGGCCACAAAAAACCACACGAACTTATTCTCCAACCTAATGGTTTTCACGGTAAGAACAATAACTAGGTTGTAGGAAGGACATTACATATGTGAAATGGGTGTGTTTGGAGCAGTGACGCTGAGTAATAGATAAAGGGCGACAAGAGAGGTATCCTGATCTGAGAACGGGTGTACGCTTAAAGTTCAATAGGTTAAATGGTTATAATTAACTCTGTTTCCAGCACAGGTTGAGAACTTTGTTCAAGATTTTATTGATGAGCTTACGGCCCTCAGAGCCTTCTTCAGAACTTAACAAAATCACACAATATATGCATTACAATGTGGCAATGGGGTGGCTATTTTTCACCTAGGCAAAGAGGGAGTAATGAATTTGACACGGGACCCGCAGTGGGTATTTAAGGGTCGTGATACTGTAATCGGTCCTTCGTCGATTTATCACTGTTCCTCTTGCTTTCCCACTAAAGCCTCCACAAGCTTCTCCTTGTTGTTGATCTCCAATCTCCACCGTCTTAGTTCTTTCGCCTTTAAGGTCCTTCTTTCTAGAGGTTTTTCCGGGTGACGATGCAACACTTCAACCTCAAAATCTGGAGCAGACTCTCTCGCGTGCATCGCCGTGCGATGTTTCGAAAAGCCGTTAATGGGGTATGATTGTGGGTGCACGAGTGCTCGTCGATGCTCATCTAACATGAAACCGCGAGACGAGTCTTATGATGAACCTGGATTGAAATGAGCTAAGCTGTTGCGGAAGCGAATAGGAGTCAAACTAGGTCTGCGTAAGCAGCAAGGTTTTACCCTCATACCCCAATAATATTTCGGTATTCGCGGCAATATGACAAGGTAAAGAGGCTTGGTAGACGCAATTTTTCCAGTTTGGCCCACGAAAATGGGTGTCAATTTTTGACCATTTTTTTTCACGAATCCACGCTGTTTAATCCAGAGGATCAGGGCTGGAAACCTACCTCCCATCACTGTATTGGAAAAATCTTGCTCAACCTGAATACAACTCCCTTCAGATATTAGGCCACTTCTGGCTAGGAGAAAAAATGTTCAATTTTCAGCATGATGTTGAAAACGCCCTTCGCCACTTTATCACCACTGTCCTCCCACGTTTTCTACGTGTTGGCGCAACCAAGCTGCCGTTAGGATGGCGAGGCTGTGCCGATAGCATAAGGACATACGCGGATTGTGTGAACCCCATCTTCTTTGGGGAACAATACTCAAAACTTTGTCATTCAAAATCAGAATTTCATATATAATTCCTCGATAGGGATAGAAATTACTAGGAATGATATTTTATAGAGGTTATTAGAATGAAATGTCTGTCTGTATGCTTATAAAACATGTATCGAAAAGTATTTTTGCAAAAAGGAGTAAAGAACGTAGACGGAACATCTAGAAGGGAATCTGTCATACGAAATTGTTTAGTCTCGTCAATCTACACAAAACTGCGTTGTCTTACAGCTCGGTCATTTGCCCTCTTTGCTCGTGGAACTTGAGCTCCTCGACGATGAAATTCAGAGCAACGTCAACTATAGAATGCGAGCGTATTGTAGCGAAACCTATCCGAGACGATTTTATCTCATTATAAACATTTTTTTCACGATACAGCATCTGATTTGCGATGTCTCATCGAGTCTACTTCAACGTCCTATGTACTGTGGAAAAACCAGAACATTATCCACAATTTTGATGAAGTTCTAGAGTTTAAAATTATGAGGTTTGTCCGAAAGTTTTGCACTTGTTTTTAGGATGTAGAATTTTACAGGCTTTGAATCAGAATGCCACTACACGTGAACTATAGGCCACGCCTGGCTGCGGCCGCACAATGATCTCCAGACGTCTCCAAGAGCTGGGTTACAGAAAACTGATGACACTACAAATTCCTTGCCTTGCAAGCGTGAGTGTATGTGTGTCAGTCTTTGCTGCGTCCACACAGGAGAAACTTACACCACCAAGTCATTACTGGAGATAAGGGCTGGGTGCTGAGTTAACGATACACGAGAGAAAAGTTGACCCCTACGTGGCGAACCACATCTAAAGCCGTCCCCCGCACTTCCATGCGGGAGAAATCCATTACGTCCTCGAGAGAGGTGCGCCGGCACCCAGATGCGTTCATGTGAAATTCGTTTGGACTCAGCAAGAAACGTTTCGAATTTTTAAGAGTTCTAGGATTCAAGGAAAAGTATCATTTAGCACGTTTCATTAGTTAGGAACAACATCAGTCGAAAATCATCAGTATGAGTCAGCAAAAAGCCAAGTATGATATTATTCTTGGTAGTTCTACTGAGTATACCCTTCCCTTCTGCTGGGCAGTATTATAAGAACAGATTCTGCTCCGCCCATAAGTGCTTTCGCTGGGAGTTCATGGCTGGGTACATACGCGTTGTGGCTTTGCATAGTTCGCAATCACGATACCTCTATCGTCGCCAAGCCTTCAATGGTTGAGCCTGCTGTTTCGGAATGACACGGCTAAGTGTTTCGTATCTTGGTGTTTTCCTAATCCTTGAAAGCCTCGAAAATGTACAAGAGCTGTTCCAATGTGCGCTTTCGTCCCATGCTAAGTTTAAAGTACAGGAAAGTTTCCTAGAAACTTTTCGCCTTTTTCAGGAATATTTTGCTATAGCAATTTCGTTCCTAGTAATTCGCCAACTTTTCTACAAGAATGGGCAACCTTCTGTTCAGTAGTAAAGTGACGCAACCCGTGATTATGGATATCGCTATTCTCGATAGCCTGGTATGTTCTGCTCTCATTTTGAAGGCAGTGTGTCACCGCAAGGGTCACAACTGAAATCGTCACCTGCCCAATTTTTCTATAACTGTCGGTGCCGGTGTATTGGCTACGACCCCAGATGAACTATGATCTTTTGTGGCATAAGTATTGTAAACAAAACGCCCTGGCAAGCGCATGTGTGCGACTAGCTTACTGCAATCTCAATTCTCGTGTTTATTTTTGAGGCCCTTAGGGAGCAAGTCATAAGTTATGATTTTGTGGAATTCTAAATGGTCTTCCGAGTGCTGTGAACCAAAATAATGGAATCAAAATCCGCAGCATTTGCAATAATAGTGGATTACCAGAGCGTATTTCTCAATCCACATATTTCAGCTCAGAAATAAAGTTCTCATGTGTTTGCCCCAATATGTACACTTTCTTTCAGCTCGATATATTCATATTGGTGTTTCTTTTCGTAACATGTTACTGCTTGATAAAGACGAGACGCACATCGCCAACACTCACCGCGATGTCTTTTGCATTTGCTGTTATAGTATTCATCATTTTGTTTTGCGACTTGGGCTTCAATTTTATGTTGTTGGTATTCGCTACGTGCCTCAAGCAGTGGGTTGTGGCTACAGAATAACTTCGAGAGCTTTTAATTTGTCTTCTGACTAATTTCCCTTCTCTTGGAGATGGGTAGTTGTGAACCCAGAGTGGTTACGATGACCTTTGAAAGCATTTTCAGATTTTCTGGAGAAAACGATATAGTTTTGTTCAATGAACTGTTCAAGATTTCTATTACGTTAACAGCTTTAAAAGTCTATCAAAGATTTGCGTTAATTCTTCTTAACGGATTTGTTTCCGTTAACCGTGCATGTGCTGTCCTTATGCCAGTGAAATACACAAGATTTTTTAATAAGAAGAACACAATAACTTCGCTAGTATTCATTTTTCAACTTTGTTTGCCTGTTTTCATTCTTTATGCGTTTCGATTATGTGAGTGATCAAACAGAACATTGTTATTCCATTCTAAAATATTGGAGTGAGTCATGAATTCCAGCACTTTTGGGTTGTAATCGATGTGTGAGCTGTTCTTTTAACTCCGGCTGGGTGCTAATTCACGTTCAAGACCATCTCCACTTTCAGCCGTTCTCCGTCTAGTTTGAACTTCAAAGCTGAGTACATACGGTAGTCCGCTTGAAGAACACTACAGGGTGATTTTAAAAAAAAAACTTTCCCTCATGTTTTGCGTGTTATGTCTTTGCCTAGTGTTGAACCCAAATTTTCTGTGAAAGAAGGGTGTGATTATATTTTCTGCAATCCCGTCAAGAGGTTTCAAAGCTGAAAGTGAAGATGACCTCGCGTTATAGTGAATCCAGTTTTTGTATATTTCATCCCTTTTAAATGAGCTTCTGGTTTAATTAATTTACATGAGACTAATAAATAAACACAACGATTTCTGACAGTTTCCCTTTTTCGTGGATGAATATACGTTATGGTGGCTGTTTCTCGAGTAGTCTCCTCATTCTTTCATGTATAGAAAATTTGTCTTGCTATTTTCTTTCCAACATTCACCACAATTCACTACTGTGCGGTCGCTCTGGTGTTAGGCAAAAATTTGGTATCATACATAGCGCTTTTGCGAGGGGTCCGGTGACTTTGTATTCATGTTGACTATCGGACTTTCCGAACAACGCAATACATAGCCCATATCATATCTCAAATTATTCGCCTATCTAGTGCAAGTTTTGTACTTTCTTATTTCTGGTCAAAGACTTCGTTGTCACCCTGTATGTCCAGCTCCAATTTTTCCAGTGCAAAAGTGGAAGAGCTGTTGCTTATAAGAATTTCCTTCGTTTTTGCCAGAATCCCATGCAATTGTGGGTTGCTCCGCTGCTCTGCCCTGCCCTCATTACAATGTTGGATAGCACATTGTGAAACCTGGGCCCGTAGTAAAGTGTCATGGTGGTAAGATCAGCTGCCTGCACAACTCGTCGCCACATTTGGGGTGATGATCGCACGCGCGACGACCTTCCAACACTGAGGAATGGACGATCATCCATGGCGGTGCTGCGAGCACGTATGTGCGGGGCACTGATCTCATCGCCTTAGAGGGCGATGATCGCCATCCTTCAGCGACCAGAAAGTATGCGGAGTGAGGAGACGCCGAGTGAAGTACTCGGAGCATCTCACACGGAGTATGGTGATGGTGTGAAGGTACGTATGATCATGTGCGCGAATTGCACAAGATGCATCTGAGCCCACAGACTCACGCATGTTGAATCTCGCTCCACAGCGCAGAACAAGCTCGAACGGGTACGACTTCTCACAAGCCCAGAGGTGCTTCTGGTGCTTCTGGCAAGTCGTACTCGTTCTAGATTGCTGGCCGCAATGGTTCCTAACTATCTCACACGCTAAAACAGCTTCGAAGTGATGTGGGAGTACGTGGTTACACGTACGTTTGATCTCTTTCCATGTACGGCCTGTCCGATTCGTTGTGGCGATGATCACCATACTCCTCTTCAACGCGAAGTGCAATCATCGCCCTGGAGGTGATGTGCGATGATCGCACTGGACACTTTACTACGGGCCCTGTTTTGCACATGCATACCCTTCATTCTCATTCGTGAGCAAATAATCGCGGTAACAGCTGAGGACCTAATAGATATGAGCACTATGGGAGCAATTATCCACGAAAGACTTACACCGTTATGCAAAATATGAAGAGTTTACCGGTATGTAGAACTTGAAGATTTTCGAAATGAACTCGAATTATGACTCACACCAACATTTTGAGCACCATACATGATTAGTAAATTTAAAAAGAACTCATTGTTCTGGATAAGAACCTTTTTAGATGGTTGTGTTTATTTCTTTAATCCACAGCAGTCTTTATGGTCCTACGGCAATAACACTTGCCGTGACATCCTTGTCAATGCAGAATATGTGCTCATCGGCACGGTGCACTCATTATCAGTGTTAATTGATATTTTTGTAACAGCTTATCTTTATAAGCGAATTAAGGTGAGGTGGTCGCTCAATACAAGTTCTGTGGAAGCAATCTGTGAATGAATGCAGCTTTTTTGCTTTTTTTTCCAGGAACGCAGAACCTTACGGGAAACGGTAGATTTCGGCTTTATGGTGCAGGTAATGAATAATACGTATTAACACGTTTGCGACAACGTGCTCAACCGGTCGTGCACGGGCTGTCTGCTAAATGGGGCAGCGTGCACGATCGGTCCAGCACGTCCTATTTAACGTCCTGTCTTGGTGGAGCGTTCTTATTTAGCTAATTCCTATGTAGTAATGTACTAACAAACATACAAGTAGTGTACACAAGCTGTGGGCAAAGCAGACTCTACCTCGAAATTTTTCACTGGTATTTCGAACTGGGTTAGCTAAAAGATCAACAAACTTTCACAAAAACCATGGCAATACCAAAGGGTAGACAACAAACATGGGAAGGAATTCTTGAACAATTACGACTAGGAACATGATTTTCATCAAAGAAGTTAGAGTTCTACATTGAAGGAATATTGCTGCCCGTGCACGACCGGTCGAGCACGGGACTCAGGCGTCTAAAGGCGCGCGTGTCCACGCGGCGGTACGCTCAGAATCTGCTATGTCGCAAACGTTTTAAGACAATAAATACTTCTCCTAACCTGAGAAGTCTCGAAAATTGATGGAAATGAGTGATTGTGATGCCAAGTTGCTACTTAGGCAGAATCCCAATTCTTTGAGTTTTTTTGTATAGTTTCATCAAGAGTACATTTATAGAAGATGCCTTGCGCGTGAAATTCACGGAAAATGGACGTCTCTTTGAAGACGAAATTCTGTTCAAAAGGTTATGCAATTGAAGTTTGCCACCTAGCAACCTGATTCGCAGAGGAAGAGAAAGCATCTAAACAGCGGGCTCAGAGAAGAATGCACATGGAGGGTATTAAAGGACGCACTGGCAGAAAAATATGTGCAGTTGCAGCACTAAATCCGTTGAACGTGAATGTTCATAGTAACGTGGAATCGCACGGACTTCGTTCCACCGCGTAAGCCAGACTCGTAAGTGGAATCCCAGCCGTAAAGTAGTAGCCAAGGATGGTCGGTTCGTGAGGAACAAAATTTGCTAGACTACGCAAGGTAGCTGATGAATAACCGTGTTCGACTGATGTTTGTTGTCTAATATCCGAACTAGTTTATTTCCACAATTGAGAACTCGTCCTTTCCAAAAACATTCTTCGATATCGACAACATGGATTTCAAAGAGGGTGTCCAACACAGGTAGGCTGTGAACGCGAGAAGTTTATGAAATTTACATTCCATGGAAAAATCTCCAAGAAGGCAGTAATAGGCAACGTATGTGTTCATATACGAATATTTCTTCAGACACTTGTACTGGCAGTTTCTGGTGCATTCGTAACGTTATATGCTCACACCTTTGGTATTTATGCTTTTTCAACGCCATGGATTCGCCATCAGCCAAAATTCAACGACTTGCTGCTAACCTTGATCTACACGTAAGTATCTGAACATCATTCAGAACGATCCCAGCTTACGTATGCATTTTCTTCATGATTCTTCCTCTGAACAAGGGAACAAACGACTCACAAAATTTTAGCGCTAGTATTGCATTTTTTAACAAACGGGTGCGAAGAGAACTTGCGCTCATATTCCGTTGCTGCAAAAAAGTGGGAATCGTGAAGATCCAGAGTATAGACGTTGCTTTGTTATCGAGTAAGTTTTTTTTTCTCGAGCAAATAATAATGATGTTCCTGAAACGACAATTATCTTTTCAAATTTTTCGTATCGAGGAATTCATAGGCCCCAAACGGTAGTTCATTGAGAAAAGCCCTCCCCTGCAAATGACCATGACTTCCCCTTCGTCTATGCAGAAAAAATCTTTAGTAAAAACGGATAGCTGACCTCTCTTCTACGCTTACATCCAAGCTTGCATCGTGAAGCTTGAGGATGAAGTTCATTCATTGCTCTTTTGCCGAAAACATCGCTGAGGTAGCGAAATTACCCCCTTACGTTGCGTAACTTCTCGGAATGATGGAGTTAAGCACAAATAATACATATGCTTACACATATGTTTAGAAAGAAAGTAATTAAGAATATCCCTGCAGAAAAAACTTGGATAGAACATCGAGAAAGGGCCTTTCATCTAATTTTAAACAACATTTTTACAGCTCGATCATCAGGCCTCCTTGTTCGTGGAAACTGAGCTGCTCGACGAAGAAACTCTGAACGGCGTCAACATGGAGCGCTACCGTGGAATTCTAACCAAATTGAATTTTGTTGTGGGATTTATCATGAACCCATCTTTTCCCATTCAGCAATCAAGTTCCGATGTTGTATCGAGTGTGCATTGTCGAGTGTTCCGATTATTGTGGACAAATCAAAGAAGTTACTCGCAATTACAATGGAAGTCGGAGATTGGAAGTCCAGGTCTCCACTTCATAGGCACAGCAAATCTGCGATTGGAACAATTTTTTCTGAATAAATCTCTGAACTCATGCAAGAATGTAGGAGGAAGAATGAAACAATAAATGATTGGAGAACTTCTCTTTATCGCTTTCAGTTGTGGTGATATTTCTTTTCGAAGCATTCATGGATAGACCTGTCTGTCGTATTGGTCGGAATTATAAGCTGTTGTGATTATTTTGTCATTCATCTTTCCTCATTGAACAGCTTTTCATCCAATCGACTAAGTGCACAGAGAAAATGGTAGAAAGACAAATAGTGTGAGTAGTAGTAATTCTCCCCCAATTTGTGCAAGGTATATGACATCCAGCAGCCTTAGATGACAACACGTGAACGCGTTTATATGTAGGCGGCAAACTGTATTAATATAATGCATGCAGTACAATACATGCAGTAATGATTAATGGCTTCGGTGTTAGTATCCTGAATGGTGTTCAAACACTGAGCCTATGTTACCATATGACATAGGAACTACACTCTGTGTAACTTAGCGGCAGTCTTATCATTATTTGAAGCTCTATAGTGTCGTAGCGACCCATACTTTCTGATAGAGTGGGATCATATTCATGGATTGGTTTGCTTATGTAACTGCAGATGGTATGCTGCATACCAATCCGGTCAAAAACCGGAGTTCAACTGACTAGGGGGGAGAAGGTTGGTGCAAGGGTGTCACCTCATTTACTAGGCCAAGTGCAGAAAATGGTCTCTTGTGTCAGAAGTTTGCCAAGTTTCGAAATATCAGGTTGAGGCATAATAAATGTCCGCTCTCTTCGTGATCACACTTCTCAAAAGCACTAAACTTTTGGAAGTGCGTGTACGTTTATTTTGAAGAGCATTTCATAGCGGGTCTACAAAAACATTTGGTCGGTTTCCGACAATTACCGACTTTTAATAAAACTTGGAAGGTGACAAATCAAAATTGTGGAATTTCCTGTTATCAACCTTGGGCAAGGGATATCGGCGGTAAAATTGCACCAAACTCCATGTAATGCCCTCACAAAGAATTTGCTTCGCCTGTCCGCCACATCCGTGCTTCGCCTGTCCACCACATCCGCATCCAGTGTCTTATCATTCGCAAGGACGAGTGCTACAGGGCCATATGAACAGAAGTGCATCTTTACGAAACTGGATACGAGGCTGATAATTCGTTATGAGGAGGAATTATGTGTCTATGTCAGAATGGATTGAAACAGTTTTTGTTTTGATTGTTTCCGATCCAGCAGCAACTCATCGCTGTTTAGCTGAAAGTGTGGAACTCGAAGAGAAAGCACTGTAGTTGGGCAAGTTTTCGTCAGTCGACAGCGATCCACTGCGCCTTCGTTCGTAATGCTGCGCTTCTCATCACTTGGGCTTCTTCTGGCTATCAGCACAGTTCTCACTGTTCACTCTTCCGCCCGAATCTCTGGTAAGGTTTAAGAAATCTTCAAGAAATCAACTACTGTCTTTTCATTTCAATGGATGTTCTTCTCATTCCAATTAAAATCAAGTACTGTCTTTTTTTAAGATGTCCTTATCATTCCAACTGCGTGCAACTTAGTGCTCTTGCCCTTTCACTTCTTTTCTTTGACCTATACCTATTTCGCGGTACTCTAGACTAGTCTGCATTTACAGCATAATTACTGTTGATCAAGCTATCTTGGGTAAGTGAAACCGTTTCTTATTATCAGCCCAACCCTCCCATACAGGTAAAGAACCTGAAGACAAATAAAAAGTGCAAGAAAACAAAGATTTCTGAGCATTTTCTTCTATATACCCCCAAATTGGGATACTGACCAGATCAACGAACGAGCTGCATTGCATAGAAGCAATTAATAGAGAAATCGCCATTGTGCGATAAAAGTAGCTTTGAATCAGTTCATTAGCATAATATAACGTTGCTTCGAAGGGTTCCAGAAGGTGTAGAACCGAAGAAAGTATTCAAGCCATACCTCTTATAGAAAACATTTCTCTAAAAGTTTTCAAGAGCTTATCAACGATTATAAGCACGAGGTGTACTTTTCGAAAAACAGTCTGATGGAACTGTGAGTTACGCTCTGGATTACTATTAGGTTGCCGGGAAATAATTGAGACACTTCACCAAAAATTCTTCCTTGTATCTCTCCCACATGACCTGTCGTTTTGCTGTACAAAATGCACCCCAAATGCCTCAACTCATCGGCACTCGGAGGAGCGAGCATGGACCACTACGCCATACCCACCACACTTGCCCACCATCAGTTCTCTGAATAACACCTTGCCTGGGCGCTGAAGTTCTTTCTGGTCGAGCAGCACTTCGCCAACTTTGACGATTTTTGATCAGTGATTGATGACTTTTTCGACCTGTATTAACATGATTACTGACCCCGCAGTGCTGGAACTGTCCCTGATAGACGGCCCCAGGTAATAGGCGTACATGTTCGCTACAGCATGTCCTGAAGTTTTCTAATAGAAGAGAAAAAGTTTGAAGACTGCAGAGAATTCAGAATGTCTTAATCATTTTCCGACCACCTAATAGTTTATTTGCTGTATAAGTCTTCAAAAGAACACTGAATAAGTGCAAATTCGTCTTCTTAAGAAACGGAAGTAGAACCGGTTGTGTCGGACGCCTACTCCGTACTCGTACTATGTTTTTTTCCTCAACTGGAAACAGTTTTCACTTGAAAGCAGTGTGAGAAATTGCGCTTCTGGTGTGACCTGAGAAGAAGCGTCGCACTTTTGTTTCGGAAGTTCCTTTGTCTTTTCATGAACTGAGCTGATTTGATTCTTAACACGTTACACACACGCGCTTTTGCGTACTTCGGTCCCGTGATCGACCGGTCGAGCACGTGGTCCCACGCGGTAGCATTTTTCCTTTGCTTATAAAAACCACGATTTTTTCGTTAGAGTTGTCCTTTCTCTTGTAGTTCTCGAAGATCCCTTTCATTTCTGTTGTCAGACGTTTCGCAAAGATATGACACTGAATTGGTAGTGCACGACCGCTCGTGCACGCGGTGGCGAACGTGTTAAGAGGCCATCACCGCATGGAATGGTTGACCTTTTGTATTAGATTATTTTTCATTTTATAATATTAAAACTACCATTTGAACATCGAACTTCTGGCTGTCGGGGTTTGAATCTATTTTTTGGAAGCTCAGTTACTTTTTGGAGTTCCGGGCCAACGCGGCCTCAAAGGCGAGCAGGCAACTGATCTTTTCCCACACTCTCTCATCCTTGCTCCTCCGTGCTCCACGCACTGTGTAACATATGTACATATTATATAAGTAAAAACACAGTATACATAAAATAGTTTGTTTTTCTCGACATGAAGGGAAGCCAATTTTCAGTAGAGTGCCAGCGTAGTGGCAGTACGCTCAGTGGAAGAGCTTTTCTGATGGGAAAGAATTTTTACACGGACTGCAATTTGGAGAGTTTCCGATTAATTTTGGATGGATTTCTTCGTTTTAGTAATTCCTGCTGCATTCTAGGTGGCCTTTCCTTTCGTTTACTTCTCCGCAAACCATTTACGTATTTCAGAAAAGTGTAACTGTTACAGCGTTGGCGTGTGCATCACAGTGTTAGGAGGCTCGGTGCGAACGCACATGATAGATGGTTCCATCCAGCCCGAGGTCAACCAAGCCTTCCACTTCCACCCCCCTCCCGGTGTCGGTAAATTGGTACCAGAGAAGTCTGGGCGGATGAAGCGCTGAAGCGCTGACGTGGTTCATCGCATGCCCCCCCCCCGCGAGTCACTGTACAGAACACATTTGCATTCGATGCCTCTACGATGCTCCGACGAAGTCGAATGCTTGGCGCATCCCACAAATCGGGTTTGATCAACGCCGACCACTTTATACTTTTGTCTTTCCACTCGTAAGAACCACAGCTGTTTCTGACAATTCGGGCATATGTTTTTGTCCTCATGTTTACAGCACACATAGGTACCTATCGCAGCGCTCCCGCATCAGTTCCCATGACGCTAAATCAACCCTTTGCAACGATAAACGAGAAAATCACCTCATGTCATGTTGTAGAATTCACAGATGAAGTGCGACACCGATCTGCTTCGAATACGTGGAGGCGCACAGTGAAAAGGTTGATGCCGCTGGTGGAGAGAAGTTTGAATAGCATTGATGATGAGATCGATACTTCCAGGAAGGTCTCGTATTCTCTGGAACATGTACACACCTCAATTCTGATCTTGACAACAAAAGCTTTCAGGTAGTTAAGCACAGTAAACACATCAATCTGGAGATACTCTCAAGGGAATCATCTTCAGGATCACTTGAGATGTTCGAAGACAGGGTAAGAGGTAGGTGCAATAACCAGCAAGGAAGTACAGGGGGTCCAAAATTACGGAGACGTGCTAAAAGGTTCATATCTAACGCTGGAAACAAGTTGGCAATTTTGTTTCCAATACGATAACTTTGAACAAAATCTACCACCACATCTCACAATTTCTCCTACCACCGGCGAGAAAACACATGGAGGATTCGAACCAGTCGCCTGCTTTGGCGCGGAAGTGAAGTCTTCCTAGATAATCTGCCTTTCCTAAAAGCGTTTGCTCCAAGGATTGAACAATTTTTATGAAAGTGAAGTCAGTTTCTGTCCACGAACGAATATCATAGGGAGAAATCTGCTCGAAGTACAGAAAACATGATTTATAGGGAAGCGGACATGACTTCCTGTGCAGAAACAGAACAAAAACGTACTTTAGGGCTGTTTCTGGTTCTTTGTTCACTGTTTAGGGAAGAGACTGAAACTTATTAGGCTCATCAACTTCTATCTCAAAGTTCTGAGCACTATTTCCTTCATAATACATTTAATGATGGTGATTGGAATCGAAAAGCACCCGCAGCGCGCGTTGAATTTCTGCGTATCCGCACAAAATTCTGGATCTCGTAACAGAGGTACGTAGCCATTCACAATGACTTTAACGTTTTTCTGTTTCCCACACCCTGTCTTTTCGATGTACTGCTTCGTGTGCCTCTTGTAATATTTTACACATTAGCACAAGATGCGCGCCAAGCCCCCACAAAAAATGCAATTAGGTGGTAAAACAAAGCTTGACTTACGGCCTAGCTGTTCCTAGAAACCATAGTGTTAGGTAATGTTTTGGAAGAGCCGGCACATTTGAACAAATGAACTGCAAAAGATTGGATGCAAAACGCCAAAACTCGAGATAAGTCGAAGAACGCGCATCGCGCCCTTGTCTCCGCATTCTTGGACACCCTCTAGTAAATAAGAAACATTTAGAGGCTTTCAGGTGCAACGGTCGATCGATCCCTCATCATTCCTATGCGACGACCTATAAGTAATGGTCGAATAGGTGAGCGAAAAGTAAATGTTGAGACTAATTGCTATGGTGAACCATCAAAATTGGGAGGGAAAGGCTTGTGCCCATTAATACAACCCCTATTAAAGTAACATTCACTCGGATGCGTCGCTACGCAGAGCAGAGGATTTTCATGAAACGTTTCCTATACAGCCGTATGAGTGGGCCCAGCTTTTCTGTTTTTGTTTCTCTACTCTAGAAAAAAGGTCCACCTTTCTGAATGTTTTTGGAGTGAGTCTAGGGAGAATAATGCTGTCACATATACGCGACGTGGTGAGCATATCGATGAAAGGAAGGTCAGTTTAAGAGATAACGTGCTCATATCCATGCTTTCGTTTGGACCTTTTCGTTGAAGTTTTTCGGTGAAGTCCAACACGGTGCCCACGTCTCACGTCGACAAATATCGAGGTCGTGAAGGGTCATTTCGGAATAAGCCTTTCATGAATCTTTTCCCCGTAGTACCCTCACAAATATGTGAGCCGTTCGCATGATCAAAGAAGGTCGTCAGCGCTGCTTTGTGAGAGGCTAGTGTAGAAAACGATCAGCCTTTTCCAAGAAGGTAGGCAAAGTAGTTATTAAGCGATGTTGGCGTTGGGACTAAATCGTAGCAGGCATCTACTGCAAATTTGGCCCAGTTGATCAAGCATGAGTTGTACCACTTTTCGAATGATTCTCGCGATAAGGATGAGAGAGAATGCAAGAGGGTAGAGGTGCGACCAGCTGTGCGCGGAAGCATCCACCTCCTTTGCGTCGGGATCTGGATAGAAAGAGATAAATTTCTCAAGTTTGCAGTTAAGACGCGAAGCAGATAAGCCGACCTCAGGTGTACCGTGCTCCTTAAAAAGCGCCTTAGTACAGTTTACATCTGGAGACCACTCGAGGCGCTCCTTTTCCATATGGCGGGAACGATAGTCGGCGTCGGTATTGCTGCGTCCGCGCATGTAGGTTGCATAGTTTTGTATATTACGTCCGTGGCCGATTCCCACAGTTCAAGGGCAAGTTCAGAGATTGCTCAAGATTTTGTACCACCCTGCTTTTGAATATAAGATCCCACAGCTGTATTGTCCATTTCGAGCAGAACGTTCATTGCGGATGACCGAATCACGCGGACAAAGCTTTCACCACGAAATGAACAAAACTCGCAAAAAACCAACGAAATCAATAGATCACCATCGTGCAGAATGGTTGTTAGATCATTGATTAGCATGGTGAAAAAACCTGTGAGTACGCTCCGCCAAGCCTACGGCATAACTCGCGAAAAAATGAGTGAAATCAATAAGTCATTATACACGCCGTGAAGAATGGCCGTCAGATTCGTGATCAGCGCAGTGGATCACCCCAGTATGCCCTTTTCGATTCTGATTGGAGCTAAACTGATGGAAATCAGTAAAATTGATCGTTAGGTTGATAGCCGAATCGATACTATACTTGCACATTTTCGGAAAAATTTCGAATATTCGAATAATCGAATATATTCGAAAATTGACTTTTTCGAATATTTGAATTTCGAATTGAATGGTTTATTCGAATGACCAAATAATTATTCGATTCGGTTGCAAGTATAATCGATACTATCTGGTGGATAGTGACCTTGGTCCTCCACTTGATTAGGATGGTGTCCCATGTTTCCGAGCTCATTTCTTCGCCACCCATATACATAAAGGAAACTCCAAACGTAAGTACACAAGAGTCGAGTTCGCGGCGCGGCTCTCATAGACAGAGACGCAGGCGCACACTATGCTGAGCTCCCATGACTCTGCCCAAGATAGCCGCGCCGCGGTCCTGACTCTTGACTGCGTCCGTTTGGAGTTCTCTGTATGTACAGCGTAGACTCTCCAGAGTCGAGGGTAGCAATAAAATTTGCAGAAAGACTCGTGATGTGAAGAAACTCGCATCGCTTAAGGAATCTGAATGAATCGTTTGTCAAACGAGAGCGGATTTTATGACGTCTCAATCACGTGTGAAATGAAACTGTGATAGCACTTACGGGCAAAAATAAATAGAGGCCCGTAGTAAAGTGTCTGGCGGTGAGATCAGATGCCTGCACAACTCGTTGCCACATATAGGGGGATGATCGCACGCGCGACGACCTTCCAACCCCGAGGAATGGAAGATCATCACCATTCGTGGCGGTTCTGCGAGCACGCATGTGCGAGGCGCTGATCCCCTCGCCCTGAAGGGCGATGATCGCCATCGTTTGGCGACTAGATAGTGTGGGGGGGGGGAGGAGAGACCCCGAGTGAAGTACTTGGAGCATCTCACTCGGAATGTGGTGATGGTGTGAAGGTACGTATGATCAGGTGCGCGAATTGCACAGAATGCATCTGAACCTACGGACTCAGGCATGTTGATTTTCGCGCCACAGCACAGAACAAGCTCGAATGTGTACGACTTGTCAGGAGTACAGAGGTGTTTCTAGTGCTTCTGACAAGTCGTACTCGTTCTAGTTGGTTAGTCGCAATGGTTCATGTCTGTCTCACACGCTGAACAGCCGCGGGAGTGATGTGGGAGTACGTGATACACGTGCATTTGATCACTTTCCATGTACGGCCCGTCCGATTCACTGTGGCGATGATCACCATACTCCTCTCCAACGCGAAGTGCGATCATCGCCCTGAAGGTGATGTGCGATGATCGCACTGCACACTTTACTACGGGCCAGAATCTCCGAATCTCCGTAGTATTCGGATAGATTTGGTAACAAGTGTCTGTTCTTCACGAACTCATGAAGTAGAAAATTGTATGCCACAGCAATTTTTGGACTTTTTAACGACATCATTTGATTTTGTTCATCTCTTCAAATTTCTGGCTGAATATGAGTGAATGTTCAACTTTACAGCCTATCCACCAGTGTTGCCAGTCATTCATGGTCATGATCGAAACCTTCCCTTCGGCACTATATTCGTGGAAACAAGGAAGAATCACAGAAAAAAACATCAAAGAAAGATGAAGAGGCTCCTCATCAGATCCTCCAATGCATGCGACCTAGTGTGATGAGTGTATAGAATCAAAATACTTCTGTACATCCTGCTAATGTTATATCACTTCATCTACATAGCTGTTTTGCAGTGTTCACCTCATTTCACATACTGACAAGTACATATTTTCCCTAATTTTGTGTAGCTGTGATGGATAAATATTGAATAAACGTGTAAATATGTATCACATAGTAGCTGACAATTATAGAGCTGGCGCGCTGTATTCAAAAGCCAGAAGCGAGCTAGCAAGACTAGTAAAATCACGAAAGCGGAGCTGAAAAGGATACACAAAATGTTTTTCAGGGACCTTATCTTGAGGGTGGCCTCGCTCTAAACCACACAAATAGCAATTCATCATGAGACGTAACATCACATCTAGTGTTTTAAGCAGCTTTGAAAACCAGATTTGTTGTAACACAAACTCTAAGAGCGAATGGTTTCTACGTAGGACAATTACGAATACATAAAATATGCAATTTGTCCTCCTTCACAACCAGCCCACACCCGCCAGACAGGAACGTCGCTATTAGCGCCTCACTCGTGACAATTAAATTGCACGGGACCTGAGTGGAAAACCACAAGTTGGCCACTCATCGGCGGTCGCAGTGTCTTCCATCAACCGCTAGGAATGTGTTGCATTTCTGTATTCGAGAAACTGCTGCCGTTCTTTTGTGTACTAACTAACTTATCGTCTGCTCGGATCCTTGGTATGTTACAGAGCTAAACTTCTCCGGAAAATTTTCGGATTTCGGAACAGCACCCACTGTATTTCTAAAGCCGGACCACAGACTGTTCTTCTTAATCTATTTATAGCGTACCACCATAAGCAATGAGCCCCGGATAAATTGAAAAAGGCAATTCTGGGCGTCCGACTGCTATTGATGCGGGTATCTTCAGAATCCTCATAAGGAGCGGGAGTACCAGAGTTTATGGAATAGTCTGGCTCCTGGAAGGTCATAAAAATATTCACGTTTCGTAGTTTCGATTACGCAGCTAACAAATCTGTTAAAACATGACGGTGTGTCATGAATGCGAATTAGGATAGGCAGAAAAATAAAGTTCTAAAAACCTGTCATTGCTGCAGTTAGCTGAAAATTAGGGGACCAAGCCTATAGTAGGTGCTGATTATAATGGTTCTAAAGAAATAATTCCATGATCTGCGGAAAAGCTAGAGGTGGAAGAGTGGGGGGAAGGGGGGGGGGGAGGTTCTATACGCACCATAGTATCTATAGTACCACCTAATTTAGCGGCTAAGGACATGTGACATCGAGTAGTGCCGCTCGGGCTTACATCTCTGGATCTCAACTATCTTCACTTTCTCATTAACACTAGGCCACTGAAAAAAGATCCATGAAAGGTGGGTACTTAAGAAGCTGAGGCTAGTTGGTCGGAGTGGTCGTTTTCCACAAATTATGTGCTATTATCAATTTTTGCGCTAAAAAATCCGCAATGTTAATCTCAAATGTGCTGCGCAGCTTCCATGTGCTAGCTTCAGTGACAGTTCACACCTTTTTTTCCGCAGATTTAAGGCAGGGCACGCACGTGCAATAAAAAGTGCTCATAGTTGAAAAACGGAATTTAAGCTATGCTCCTTCATTTTTCGTTCAAGGAAATACTCTTACACGAAAGCTTATGCAATAAAACTTATGCCCCCCGTGATAGAGAATCAGGCACATTACAGTAGATAAAATAGGAAAATGGAACTGACCTGTAGCCCAGGAATAGGTAGAAGCAATCGACTAGGTAGAAAAAGAGCAGTTCCCAACTCCGTGCATCGTTGATGTATCTCATCCTTCCAAATACTTAGTGCTGGGCTTGAAAACGACTTGCTTGAAACTAATGCACTCGCCTTATTCTTACTCAATCTTGTATATGAGCACGTATTCTAATTCATCTCAGAAAAAAATGGGCTTTGCTGACTAGAAAGAACAGCTCGCTTTACAAATCATTGACTAATTATCCCTTTCTTGCAAGATTTTTGTCACCTTCGTTGCTTTGCACAAGCATAGACAGCCTTTCTATCTTTTCGTTCTTTCTATCTACGTTTCCACTTTGAATTCATGTCCCATAAGTCCATGTCCTTATTGAAGGCTGCCATTTTCTATCTAATTGGTGGGAAGCCGATGCATAGGAATGTCTTGCGTATGACGTAAGATGCTGGCTGCTAGAACAAGTACATACGTATACTAGCGAATGAAGGAAGTATCGCATACCCAGGGATGCGCCATTCTGGGATTTCCATTTCCACCATGAAATCAAACTTTCGCAAAAGCAAGTGAGTATAACTTCGCGGATAAACTCTAAAACAAACATAACTTAGGTGAGGATACGCACCGATGACTACTGATGCCACATGATTACATTTAATGCTGAAACAAATAACTACATATGCTCTCACCATCTCTAAAATCCTTTCGTGATATCGACATTTTACAGATGATGGAAATTACCGAGGACAGCTAGAGACATGGGGTACTGCTACATTGGACCAAACAACTGTAGATGGATCCAATTCGAACAAGATCGAACTTGAAGATACATCCGAAAATGTAAGCCGACAGATGATGTAATACAGTCAAACAAACGGCTTCTCTTCTCTGGAACAGGTCCACAGCTCAATTGAGAAGGGCAAGATACGCGTCTCGTCGAGTCCGATTTTCTCGGAGCCATTTGAGTCCAGAGAGGATAAAAGGATGAGTAAGTCCTGCTGACGATACCGCTGAAAGAAAAGATGGAACACATCCCTTTCAGGTTTAGTGGTGGACCGCTCGCTGACCACTCCAATGCGAAAGCCAACAGCTGGTCAAATAGGTGGACATTTCGAATCTCCATTATCATTCTTACTGCTCCTATCACGTGAATCCGCCAATTTTAAGCCTTCCCGCCTGTGCTTCCATTAATTCATGGTCGTATTCGGAACCTTCCCTTCGGGACCACCTTCGTGACAGAGCGGAAGAATTTGAGACGGAGACTTGGAGGCACAGAAAGACGCTGTCAATCGCATTTGCAAGGCGTATCGAATTGCATTTCTTGAGAGGGGAAATTAGTTTGAATGGAATTTTTTTTGTCTTTCCTTTTTTAAAATAAACCTTGCAAAATCCCAGAGTTGAGGTTGCACTGTAATATTGCATACTGTATGTACAATATGTATTTGTATAAATGAGTTTTCCAGAGTTGCGTAATCAGCTACATTGTTGACTTATACAGTCAAACTTTGTTGTTACAACCTGTATTCGGAGGAAATATTTTAATTGTGGATGCAAGGAATATTTGTGACGAAGCTCATAGCAAAATTTTTGTAAACGGTTCAGTGGAAAACCGCGTGGGCTGTCGGTTGTGGATAGCATGGGGGGAGCAAGTTTGAGTTACATGAGTCGTAGTGATATGGCTACTTGTCTAGGGGCCTCCAGAACTTATATCAAGCGGTCCTTCAACAAGTTGATCCGATTGGGATGGGAAGTTATTTGCAGGGTTTGCTGTTTATTATTTGCTATTGTTATTTATATTATTTTATCTGTATTATATTATCATATTATTTATATTATTTATATTTATATTATTTGCTATTCTGCTAGTTCTGCCCCAAAATTTCGAGAGAATTTTTTAAAGCTCAAACTTCGCATAGTAGGGTTATTTGATGTGTTGAACAGGAATATCGTCCCACCTTGTACCGTATCTTTGTGCTTGCTGGGTTACGGTAGTTATACAGTGGACACAGTATCTGACAGAATCCTCTCTAATTTTTCACAGAGAGGTTGTTTTAGGTGCTGATCACGAATATCAACTTTGTTTTACATACCTCCTTCATTTTCCTTCCGAAATTTGAGCATTTTCTCCCAATTTCCTACCGCATACCTACCAGCCTTAAAAAATAATAACCATAAAAAATAGCCCCTCTAAAAAAACTAAAAATTAAAAAATCACGAATACGATTGGTTAACGCACTATTTATAGCACCAGAATTTCTATCCCAATCATTATGAAATAAAACAAAAAAAAAACTAGAAATACCTGGTTTTAAGTAATGTTGGGTTGAGAGTTTTTTTATTATAAGATTTTTTGGATAATTATTTTGTATATTTTGTTTATTTTGTTATTTTTTATAAATTTTACAAGGTTTCTTTTTAAAATTTTTCTGGTGCTTTGCAGAAAGTTTAATAATTATTTTTTTTATCTCTATGAAAATGAAGTTAAGGTGCAAAATGGATACGATATTAGTGATCAGTGCCCAACTACCCCTCTAGCGAAGATTTGAGAGGATTTTGTGAGATACTGTGCCTACAGCATACCTAACGTAACCCTACAAAAACGGTGTTACGGTACAAAAAGAATACGATATTCGTGTTAAGTACCTCAAATAACCCCAGTATCGAAGTTGGGGCGAAAATTTTTACTTCTGTCGCGGTTCGGTGTTTGCCCAGTACTGAGACAGAGTCCTACCAAGGGAGTCCTGCACCCGCCAAGGTAAGGCAGGAGTCCCCACTTTCCCCGCTGCATGTTACACCATGTATGCTTAGACCATACTACGGCTCCTCGCCATACCGGCTTACACCCAAGTACCCGAGACTTCTATGCCATGAACACCGAAGGCTGCCTAGCACGATTTACGGTCGGTTAGACAACACGACCTAGGCAGGTTCAAGGAACAGAACTACTACTGACTTACACCAAGAGTACTACAGCCCTTAGATTGACAGCACCACTAGATTAAGTATAGTTTATTATACTACAACTACTACAATACTAATACTACCAACTGAATACTACTAATGCTAACACTACCAATACTACTACTATAGAAGAGAAGCCTACGAGGTCTAAGAGGGGAAACTAATGGATATCTAAAATCTTAGAAGGAAAAAAAATCTAGTGGGCCACGCCCTCTAGTTCCCTGTCGCCGCTGCCAAGGCGTGAGGCTACGGCGCATCACCCTCCAGTCCTGCCACAGTACTACTAAGTTAAGTCATACCTGATTCCAATCGATATCTGTCCAAACAATCAACTCATCGTACCATCAATGACGATCGATACTTTGCAAGACATCAGGGTCCGCCACTCCCACTCCATCATCAATCGATCGATCCAGTCGAACTCTCATACCGCGTCCTTCGGTCACTGCCTCGGAAGGGCTTATTTATAGCATTTTTGGGGAGTGGGCGGAGCCTGCAGAGGGAAGGCAGCCAGGGCTGCCATAGCGTCGCATGTGAGCGCCGCGACAGCAACCGTTGACCGCGGGGCGCGACAGAACAGTGCTCTCGGCCAAACCTAATCCGAGTAGCGAGTCCGCTATCGCGGGTCGCGACAACTTCGGAATTTTGGGGCAGAACCTGCCAAATAGTGCCGGTCAGCCTTTGCGTTCAAACGCAAGTCAGACTAGGGACTACCAGCCTTGAGGGTTATGGTCCCGTTTGTTGCCGTCGTTGCCCTGCCAGTCTCTCCGCGCCGATGCGTCATTTCTCTTGATCAAAGAAAGGACTAAGCGGGGAAACCGGAACAATCTTTAGATTTGGAAAATTGTTGGTGATCAGTCATTTCAGGCACGTCTCTGTCTATTTCATACTTAGCGCAGGTGATTTTGGCAGTTCTGGTGACCTCTCGAGCTTTAACTGAATGTCAGAAGAGGAAAGTGTCGATTGTGCAGCTTTTCAATATCTCAGGACTATATTTCTTGGAACTCAAGTGAACTGCTGGCATTGTTTGTGTCGCTGGTATTGCCTTTACGTATAGCATCAATAGCGTTTTCAAATCGTATGTGGCATGTATCTAAGAGGTAAGAAATAGGTGGAGAAAACTGAGTTTAAAACAAAGCGCAAGAACGTTACGTACTCTCTGAGATGGAGCCTGCTTCTGTCAGACTCATCTTCCGATAATTTCGACACAGACAATAAGTACCCATTAATTAAGCGAGCGCACTTCCGTCTCTGTTTTTCTTACCTCTTCGCAGCACTTAAAAGGAAGTTTCACCACTTAGCATTCATGACGGAAATTGAAATACGCCTACTGTTACTACATGCCAGCTTGTTTTGAAATCCCCGACGAAATCACATTGTTTCCGCTCAAAGCCAAGTAAACAATCTATTATAACTATTTTTTTCCTACAACTTAGCTACAACTCAATGAGCTCCGTTGCTGCTTCAGAAATCTCACAGTGATGTGTAATCTAACGAACTGATATTTAATCCTTTCTGGGGTGAATAAACCGAAAAGGGCAGGGTTTTTAAAGCTGCCACAGAGCGAAAAAATGCACTAGTCAAAGAGAAAAAATATTTACCAGATCCTGTGTCCTGTCGCGTCTGATATTGAAGGTGTTTTCTTTTGTTGATTTCCCTTTGAAAATCTGTGGTCATGTGTTTCGTAGTCTTACGTATTTACTGCCATAATGACTGCCATCCACTAGCAGTGTGCTGAAACCTTTCAAAAAAGTTTCTCTTTCTAACCAGCTAACTGTAAATGAGTTTTAAAAAACTAAATATGTCATGAGAAAAAAACGGAAATTCTCTGAATAGAAAATGATGCAGAAAAAACGTTCATTATTTTTGCACCAAGCTAATATTTAGCTGGGAAAAGTTGAGTTTGGGCAGAGTTATGACAATTCGGTATCAACTCTAAAAAGCCGACATCGATTTTGTAACAACCTACGGTTGAGTTATTTGTCTTCAGTTAATTAAATTCAATTTTTATTTCTGGATCTAGAGTCTGGACCATGGATTAGATAGACTGAGTTCAATCATCAGTACGGCGAGGTGTGTAAACATATTTTTGATTCTTCTTGAAGTTTTTGCTATCTGCGAAACTAAGAGATGAGAAAGCACATAACAATAGGTATTTATGCCGTTTCGTCAGTGTTAATGGGGGTAGAATTAAAGCTCGCAAGGCATTATTAAAATTTCAGGTGGTTGCTTCCTTTCTTTTGTCTGAAAATAACGGTAGGTGTCTGTATTAATTTCCGTCACTGCGTTTCGATACAATTTTCAACATCTCAAGTTTCCCCATAACATTCCTCACATTTCAACTGACAAGTTATTATATGGCTAGAGAGGCTATTTGGGTCTAATTTCCCGAACGGAAAAAGTTGATAAAAATGTTATTTTAGAAGAAGTAGCAGGAAAAGGAAGCTTTGTCTCTCGCGGAGAAATACGTCAGAAAACACTAAGAGAAGCTGCTTGGTTGGGTTATTCGGCAAGTTTCGTTACTGCTTTTACCATGTTGTTTCAGTGACAATGTTTGCATCTACCAATAACATCAAAAATGTTGCGAAAAACCTTCAGACCCATGAAAAGCTTTTAGTTTGTGCAGTTTTCGCATTCAGAGCAGTTGCGCCTGCTCTCTTTGTTCTAACAAAGGAGGTGCAAGAGGTTCGGCTCGCAGATCGGAATGAAACCTATCTACCTTGAATCTTTGTTTGAGTAGGTCCTACACCATATATTTCATTACTGCCCTCGACTCCAAAGAACAAAAGAATGTAAAGAAACTGCTTAGTTCTCCCAAAATGCAAGTATTTCCCATTGTAGGCTCCTGAACTAGAGGGGAACATCGTTTTCGTTGTTTTCTGCTTCTCAAAGCCACACCAAAAATAACTAAAGGGGTTGATTTACAGTTATAACTCTACAGCTAGAAACTGTCACAAGTTATTTCCTCACTCTGCTACACTCAAAAGCATCGAACAGTTCTATTTAGGTACCGTGGACGAAGAAAGCGGAATCTTGTGATGTAACCCATCATATGTAATTAGTCTACTGTAAAATGAAAGGTTCAGAAATCAAATACCTTCCTTTGTGTCTACGTGTTTCATTTGTATACCTTGGTAAACGATTATCAAGATGTCAATCGTCAAACCTTCTGGGACGGTTCACAACAAAATCACTATGGAAACTATAGGGGATACCCAAGGCTGTGGTTTCCTTTAATTGTGGTCCCAGCAACTGTTGCAGAGATTTTCGTTGTTTTTCGATGCTTTAATATTTCTACATCTGTGAAATTAGGAAGTAGCCGCATAGGGATGAAAATGAAATGTTCATAGTTGTCCGGGCTAAAAACAACTTTGAAGTTAGCTGATGAGGGAGTTTTCCCTTCTGCTCCCACAGCAAAAATAAAGTATAATACAATATCATCGATGTAAGGTGGTTCACTTTTAAACAACTTAGTTGTAAAATAAAGCAATACGTCTCTGGCGAAGACTATGTTGTTGTATCTCGCCAATAACAATTTCTTGAACATAGTGACGTTCAAAGTGAAGGCAGTAGTTAAATTCATGTTATTCTAGGTGATTTTTGTTGCACAACGTAACAGTCTGTTAATTGATGTTTTGAACAGATTCCTCTTGTTTACGCAAGTGTGAGATTATAGACGTCCCTATTGTCGAAGGTCCTTGCAATGAAAAAATAGAGGTGATCGTGGTCGAATAACGGCTTCGCCGACATTCTGAAGGAGCTGTAATTGTTTTTCTGTGCTATACCGAAGGAAAATAAAGGTCAATGCACTGCAAACCGGCCGGAATCCAGATTTGAACCAGCGAACACTATCTCTACAAGGATGCTTCAATAATGTCTATTACACATGGTTGTACGAGAACTTTTCTCAACAATGGTCTCAGTCAGCCTCGAATAGCGAGTATTCTCCTCATTGTGTCCATATTTGAGCTCTAATTTTGCTTTCACAACCCATCCTTCCATTGTTTACAGTACCTATCAAGCCAATTGACGGAGGATGCCCGTTGATGCAAGGCATCGCAGCAATCCCATAAGATTATGATTTCAGAAACTTCGCCGTTAAAACGCTGCAAACACATGGGGAATATAACACCGAAAGGCAAAATTCCACCAGTCACTCTGAAAGCATTTGCATACATTGACACAGCGGTGAGTTAATTTCAAGCCTAAGTTTTTGAAGGGAAAATCTGTGAACCTTAGGTTTCTGCTTGACAAAATTTCACTGCGTTTCGCAGTTCTCTACGGGATGAGATTGAAAAAAAAACCAAGCTTACTGGTTTGTTTCGAAAGGTCAAACGCGTTTAATGTACATGAAATATATTATACTTGTTGTATATTCTCATATCATAATTGAACTAGAAAATTTCCCGTCAGTGTATGAAACAGTAGAATTTCTTCCAGCGGTATAATGTACCAAATGACGTGCAAACTAGCTACTGTTGATAAAAATGACTTTCGTTGGTGTTTCTTTCTACTATCTGTGCTCTTGTTCGAACTTTTCCACCAACAACTGCGTAGACAACAAGCGCTTAATTGTTGTTTTTTTTATTGTCTTGCAATGTAATGTGTGGTCATCAAATAAAACTCTTGGGTGATTATTCAGAATTACAGAATATCGAGTGCCACCTCTGTGCTATTCCTATTTGGGACAAATTCCTATTCTGTCCACCAAAGCACATATCTATCCAGTAATCGCTTGCAGTCGCCTGAATAACGAAGGATTTCTTTTCAGCTCTGTTTTATTCTGTTGATTATGCTCATTGTGACATCACGATCTCTCATCAGAATCTCGAAGAAATCACCATCTCTGTCGACTATATCACTTGGTTATTGCACAATCATACTGCTCATAATTATTGAAGATTTGGGTTCTAACTTTCTAATGCTAAGGTACTCCACAATGCCCATCGAGTAAGTCTGATTTTTCTGATTATTTATCACACTTCGGAATGGCAGGAAAAACGGGAAATTAAATAGAGGCGATAGCGAGCTGCAGCATTTTTTCAAACGTTCGCGATGTTATGTTTTAAATACTAAGATCGACTATAGACCGAGCAGGAGAGGGAGGGAGGGAGAGGGAGCTGACAGAACTTCTACGTTGAACGGCAGGAAATGTTTTGTGTATGTCCATCTACAGTCGTGAACGTATCCGGATGAACCTCATGATAATACACAAGCTGAAAACTGCTGTTGTTCCTGCAAAGTTGCGTGAAAAAAAAATCGAAAATCCAGTAGAGAGCCAAGAAAGCAATTTCGCCATCAAAGTGTTCAGGAACACCTCGCTGAAATAGAAAGGATTCGCAGGAACTTTTTGAGAGTGGTTGTGAGTTTTTAAGGCTCAAGTTGTGCGAGTCCTCCAGCGGCGACCTTAATTAGGGGGCGGGGCCAGTGTAATTAAGAGAAAAGCTGAAGTATTGGTGACAGCTGGGGAGCTGGAAAAGCCACTCTTCCTAGTTGGATAGCGGACAGTTTGCTGAACAAGCATATGCACACAGCTTTTCGAAAATGCATTTTCTAAGAAGTTATGCCGAAGTCCCGCGATTCTCGCGAATCCCGCGAATCTCGCGGAATTTTGCAGTTCCTAGCGTTGGTACTGTATTGCATTTGCCACTTGTGATACCTGCTATATTTCAGCTTTGATTGAGCTAGCGGAATGGTATTCAGTCAAGTTCAAATTATTTGCAATAGCTGCTTAATTTTTGAGGAAGTAGATTCCATTTCCATGTAAGGGATTAGGACGTTAGCAAAACTCAGCTCTTTCTGGGTTTGTCAGAGTTGGTCCAATATTTTTGTTCTTAACATTGGAACAAGAGAAGCGCTGTTCAAGCACACTTTCTATGAAACGCTTTCATATTGCTATACTTGTTCAGGCGTCTAGTGTTCCAGGTCTCGTGCTCGTTATCCATTTCACGAAGAGGGAAAATTATTCTGGTTTTCCATCGTGATCACAGCCCTGAAATTCTATGGAAGATTTGTTCTTATCCTTATTCACGCCGTGAACTCACTTAATCGATTTTGCGCCGTGTTTTTCCCGTTACAATATGCCTCAGTTTTCACACATGCCAGAATAGTTTCTCTTATGTCGGCAGTCTTCGTGGTTTGCCTTCCTGTATTCTTTATCTACTCCTTCCAAATCGGTAAGTGCACAGTTCTTTAGAAAGAGAGAGGTAGCAAGGGGACTACTGCATAAGCACGCGGACGAGACTAGGAACTAACACGTTTCGCTTTAATCCACTCATGACCGCTCCGCTCTCATTGAAAATCCTGCGTTCTTTTTGACCGCACAACTTATGGGTAAAAAATGAGTTTTCCAGTATCCTTGCTATGAATCACATCTACCATAGCGGCAGCTGCCTTGTAGGAATTTTGATTTCCTAAAATCCATAGAATTGTGAGGAGGTTTGTATTCTGTATCCGAAGACGTTGGCGGTCATCGCCACAACTGTGACCGGCAGCGATCACTACGATCACCGGCGAGAGCTACATAAGTAGGGTGAATGAGTAGATACTAGACTTTAATTAACCTAATTTCAGGGGAATGTTCGTATTATTTCCACCCCATCGACATCGGGTACTATTATAACGATATGAACACTTGCTATGACATTCATCAGTTTGTTGAGTGGTTTCTGTTCGCCACCATTTTATCTTCGTCTATCTTTACTGATATCCTTATTAGTATCTTCCTGTTTTGTCGCTACAAGGTAATGTTCAATGGAACGTCAGTGCCTTTTTTCGATCAACGCACTTGATCTTTTGTGTAAAGAGTGGAAGCTTGTGCTTCTTACAAGGAAAGGATACAAATGTCTGTGGGACTTCAGTCTATATATAAAACATAGAAACGCTTACGACACTTTTTTTCAAAAATCTGGACGGCGCGCATGGGCGCCAAATTCGAACGATAGCAGTACATATCCTAACCGAAATGGGCATGCTGAGGTAATCCACCACGTTGGTCACGAATATCACGAATCTGAGGGTCAATTTGCACCGCGGTGTTACTGATTTGTTGATTTCATTGATTTTTCGCAAGTTGTGCAGCAGGCGTGACGGAACCATACCAACAGGGGTTTTTCACCACGCTGATCACGAATCTGACGGCCACTTTACACGGCGTGACTTATTGATTAATGACCCTTCCACACTATCGTTCAATGGATATAGATTGCGTGTGGTGCGTAACCAACCTCTTGCTGAAAAGGTGAGATTATTCTAATGGTCACTCTTCTTTTAATGCTGCAAATGTGCACAAAAAATTATCCCTTTTCGTTATGAAATTTTCGTTATGCGTCGACGTGGTAGCGACAAAATGAGATGTTAGGTAAGCGATAAGCATGATATCTTCGTACTAGGAACGCCATCTCTTGTTTGTGAATCTCAACTCTCACTTACAGTTGTGAGCACAAGCACAACATTGCCAGAGAAGGCGATTCGAATCACTTATGCTTCAAAAACTCAAGCGGGAATCGGGATATTCGCGGCACCTAATATCTCTTTGTACACGACCATCACCGGTTCATTGATTTTATCGATTTTCGTGCGTTTTGTTTCAGCGTGGTGGAGCGATGTTCATTGGGGTTGTCCAGCATGCTGAACATGAATTAAGGCCTGAGCACAGTAAACCCTTGGAAATACATTGACAAAATCAGTGGATGGATGCCTGCGCGCGAAATTTTCTTTAGCTATACCAATTACATGGGCCTTGAGTGCAGTTCGAGAATTATGTGCATAACCCAAGATAATTTTCACATCTAGTATTTTGAGTTTCAAGCCAACATTTTAACTGGTTTGACAAGCCCCTTTTAACATCAAGCAACTAGTGTTTACAAAATTTGCAAAAAAAAATTCCTTTCAAATCTATCATCTAGAATTCCCACTTAACAGGCTTCCGTCTGTTGATTAATAGCGTGAATTGATAATTATCCCTTCTGAGTGCTGTAGCGATCATTTTTTGGAAGACTTGTCTTTCATTTTTACGACGCGCCATCATGATGCATACGAATATGCAAATGGAACTTTTCAGAATGGAGCGATTGATGCTTTCAAAGGCATTCGTGACTATGGATTTGTGATACAGGTTGGGTGCTCCTTTATTTTTACTTCTTTTCAAGTGTTCTCAAATGTTTTACATGGGTGTACGCCAGGAAGAACGATAGCTGGCAATAGTTGGCTGCTATGAACCCGTGTGTCAGTATTCCGTGCAATTGTTGCCCCGCCCATGGAGGGATGGTAGAGGTTTACAGGGCTAAAGTTGCTAGTATTGTAATTATCTTCCACTGATGGAAGTGGTTATGATCTACTTAAACGAAATCTAGCGAGGGGAAAGGTTAGACTAGGATGCGTATTGCTCGAAATGGGTGTGGCAACTTGTGCATGGGATGCGCGGTGTAGTTAGCAGCTCTCTCGACCTATCGTTCTTCATGACACCCGTTTTACATATATTCAGACGTTCGTCCTTGCTGTGACAAATGGAGCATTTACACTATATTTTTATTTGTTTGGTTATTACACTCTCGAGGTGCCTATACTCGATCATATGCCAAAACTCAATGATCTTATCCTCTCTTTTATTTACCTGTGAGTTAACAAATGCAGTATCAAGCATATTCACCATAATTCTATAATGTAACTGTGCTCGAAATGTGGAAAGGACTTCCTTCTTCAATTGGCCTAAATATTCATTTTAAATGCTGCTAGTTATTTATCTCTTTCGTGACACTGTCGTTCATTCCGCTAAAAAACTAATTGCAATAGCAATTTACCTTGAAATTGCAGTTAGAGATAAATGAGATAAATGGCAATTAGTGACAGGGTTGCCCCAAGGATTAACCAACACAATAAGGAAAATACAAGGCACGGGAAAAACCAATTCTATTTCTGTTCGGAAAAAAATGTGACCGCTCTCCATGGTCGGTTTTGAGAGCCTGTCTGTCTTTACTCACCATCGCAATTGTTGTTATACCCATAAATGCGCGGAGCTGCTCAATCATGAAATTCTTATCCACTAATGTTGTTTCAATTCAAGCGGCGAACAGAGGCAAGGCCTTTCTGCACTAAATTTTTTTCGACCACGATATTTCGGCACGATTCGGTGCACTCGTGTGCATCGAACAGTCACATTGGTGGAAACAGTTGGTGTCTATGAATTCCTTTTCTTTGGAACCTCTCGGCGCATCGTTTTCGAGCGGATTGAGCTGAACTACACGACTTGTTTGATGTGAACTGATTCAAAAAATTTGATAGCGCTGCCTTCTTGTTGGCTATTTTGTGGGCGAAATCGTTCGTTTTGCAGTGCTCCTGAAGTTGACGAAGGAAAATAAATCTGTAGAAACACCGTCGAGCTCTAAAACGACCATACAAAAATTCAGGACTAAGATCGATTGGCGGGCATCAGCCATACGAGCAACTAAACAAGTGGATTTGCTTTGAAATAATAAGTGAAAACGTTTGTTGTGTTTAATGTGCCGAGCAATACAAAGAGGAGATAAAGTACTTTGGAAGAGTTCAATATAACAAGAAAAGCAATGACTTCCCACCAAATCATCTGGAGTCAGTACTCCGCTGCCGCCACAACTCGATCGAACAATCTCACTCTGGCCCAGGATTTTTCACATTCTACTAGCCAGTTGAGTCTTCGGCACTACTCTCTTCGCAGAATTGTTAGGACAAGTGCTACAGTTCCAAAACGATCGGAATCGCAGTTGCGGAAAAGGAATTTCCATGGATGCTGCCTCTAAAATCCAATTTATTAGTTGTTCCTTTCTTTTTGTCTTGACTGGGGTTCGCCAAGGTGTTGTCTGCCAAGCCTCTCTCGAACTCCAACATTTCGTTTTCAACCCAGAAACAATAATATTTCGTTCCCTTTTCCCGGTATGGTCCACCACATTGAGCAGACAAGATCGATTTTGCTGAAAAATTCCGTACTCTTTTAATTGGATTTCATTTCGAGCACATTCCGCCTTCAAGTCATTTAAAATTTTTCATTTCAGTGTTACCATCGTTCTCGTGAATAGCGTGGTGCGTAGAGATGTGATGCGGACATTCTCTTGCAATTTTAAGAGGGTGCGGGCGATGAACATCAACTAGAAAACGAAACTCTCCTCGAGGATTCCCAGTCAACAGGATCAAACTCCAGCCTTCCGCGTTGCGTTGTGCATTGCCTGTCGCCGTTACCAGAACGAGAATGAATTGCATAAAACATTTCATCTATTCCACAATAACCCATCCTAAGCAAAGTGACTAAAGAATGGAAGAATTTTTCTAATGTTGTCACTTTGTTCTTATTTTCGTTGTAAATTCTACTCATACATGAAGAAGTGAAGGTTTGCATGTGATGTTTGTATGTTTGTAAGTTCCACATGAAAATCGTGAAAAATGAGCCGATCCGTACAGAATTTACCCCACGGCCCACTACAGGTCTAGTGGTTATAGGCTTCTTCCAACCCGAAGTCAATTCGCTCATCGATTATACCGATTTCACTGAATCTTCGTTATTTTCGCTCTTTCGGGGTCAATGGTGACATGACCGCTGAGATTTCTGAGAACACGAATGTGACGAGCATTCACTTTATGAATACATGTTTTCTATTCATCTTTTTTATTGGTTTTCCACTCATTTTCTTCAGGGTAGGCGAGCACATGTCCATCAGGGTTCTCCAATAGGCCAAACATATGGGAACTATTTCGCATGGGTGTATAGATTGAATGATTTTTTGCCTTAGCAAAGAAACTATCAAGAACACGGAGTTGGAGTTGCTAGAGTTTTCGAACACTAGATTCAAGTATGACGAGCATTTTCCTCAGAGATACTATCCGAATAAGTTGGTCTCTTCTTCTCAGGGTTTTTGAAAAAATTATCTTTTGTGTTCGTTAGTATGCTGATAGCGAAAATGATGAGCATTTTGGCAGAATTTACCCGACACCAACAATTGTCCTAATCGGATTAGCTAGCTGGGGGTAGTAGAACACCCGAGCAAGGGGGTGTGCTGTCCTGGATAAGTGCGAAAAAGATTGGAATAACCTGTGTCGCACCTCCATTTCTAGGTTCTCTCGTTTGAATCTTGTGTAGAATTCAACTATAGATATTTTCGACTATTTACTTAGATACATAGCTTCCTTTCTACTTTTGTATCCTATTTTTTGAACAAGAAATGCACTTTGAAAATGCCTACAAACCTTTTTCGTGAAGTGGTACAATTTTCGTCAATGAAACCAATGTAGCAAAACGAAATTTCTACTGCTTACGTGATACAACTCCTCGATTGCAAGTCACATAAAACATTTATTGTAAGAGAAACGAAAATACATTCACTTATCAGAAAAAAGAACAAAAAAGAGCTATTGTTGCAAGACAACACATGTGAATACTAGAGATGAAGTTATTTGCAGCAGAAAATGGGTTTGAATTCGACTGGTTGCTCATTGGAGAAGAAAGGGAATTGAAAAATTCCGAATTCAAAAATTGGAACCTATACATGGAAGAAAATAGTGCAACAGAACGCGTATGAGCATTCAACTGTCGACAACACATACTTCTCCAACGGGACCAAAATAGTACTCCGAGGCCATTTCGGCCAGTGTACCCGCTTTTCGTTCATCTTCGAATGCCCGTGGACCTCCACGAGCTAGACCGACTTGACGTTCACGGAATGATGTCGGCTCTCTACAACAAAATGCACAGTTCATTTATGATTCATGCGGAATTCAGTTTCACAGGCACCTGGTCGCCAGTCGATTCACGTGCTTTGGCTCGAGTCCCCAACCACTGCATACTCGATCCAAAATAAGATCCCTCGTTGGTGCTGAGATCAGTTTGAAGTCGTCGCGTTTGATCAATTCGTTCGCGAAGGTGTTGCAACTGTAAGAGCAAATGCAGTATGAAAGAAATCTCAGCAAGGATTTTCTTAGCAGTTTCTTAGTTTTCCCGAAAATTTGGCATGCAGAGGCGAGAACCTTTCTACAATAGTTTTATCAGCTTTTCGCATGGAAATTCTGATCACATTTATAAAATGAATCTCCAAGGAAACAAATAGTTCGCTACTTCTGTACGAATTAGTTATTGAAATAAAAGTTAACAAATTGTAATTCGTAAACTTGTTAGCCAAACATGAGGTTGTCAATAATATTCTCACTTGGCCAACGTTTCTGTGGCTTTTGGGAGAACCTCACTCTACTGACAAGTTTAATGCGCTTGGCCGTCACTGAAAACACCACCATTCGGTAGACTTGTGAGATTGAGATATCGACTTTCAAAGAGGTTTGCTGATTTGGGAGTATGGCCTCACACCGATGTCCGACTGAGGTTGCGTTTGTGCGGCTACATTCTTTGAAGCCGTCGAAATCAGGACAGAGCGGAGTTTCGGTTTCGGAAAATCGGAAGTTCCTGAATTCTGGCGTAACACAAACTTCTGGCATCCATTTTAGGTTTGTGGAGGATCGGTAGCAGCTGAGTTACGGCAACTCATAGGAGCTGTGCTGGAAGAATGCGCTGTTTTCCAGAATGGTGACGATATCAATGCAGCTACCGTACATATTACTCAAAAGTTTGTTCACAAATTGGCTACGCTAATTCCTTGTCTAAGGCTTTCCTCGGACATTCTGATGATATAAGATGTACTCCTGAACGATGAGGAAATTCTGGAAAAATCAACGAATCCTGACTCACCTTCCTTCTGCTCTTTGTACACATACTGTTAACATATTCTGAAGGTTGAAAGTTTCAGCGAAAATTATTTGATCGCGATATGTGTCAGTGGAATCTGGGGGTTCTTGCATGAGATCCTGTTAATAAAAACATCTTTTCATATTCTCAAATTTGGTTGATACGAAAATGTTTTAAAGCTAGAAACCTGCTCCAATTTGCTTTTAGCGTGGTGCCAATCGTGGTCATGGCAAAACACAATTGCCGCTCTCAGGAACTTTATTGGAACTGCAGGACCAAGCGGATAAAGCGAGCAGAAGAGCGACACCAGTACCTGAATGAATGTCACGTACACTCGAGGCTTCCTCGAGAGGACGGTAATTTTCACAAGTTTAGCATTCTTGCTGAGGTGGTTTTTGGTAATCTACATGTCTTTGTGGTAAGTTAAAAAGTGAGAGGCCCACTTCTTACAATATCGGGGTGAAAAAAAGTAGCAACGGCTAAATAGTTACAAAAGCATTAATCAAACTCCCAGTGGTCCTACTCTTTCTCACCTCGCCCGGTAGAATGACACTTTTCGCGCACTGCTCCTCCATTTCGCGCGTGAACAGAGCTAATAGTGACCCTACAATTGTGCTTGTTAATCGCCAAAAAATCACAAATTATTTCAGGCTCACCATCTTTATTCGTTGTGAACTTGCTTGTGCCGTGAACGTCAAGAATTCCTCGATTGACGTAGAATGGTGTGCTACGAAACAAGATGCTTATATTGTTTTTATCATTCGCAGACTGAAAATGGTGTTTTCAGAAAAGCTGTTTTTCAATAATTCCGGTTGACGGGACTGGATTATATTTCATTATGTTATGTAGTAAATTATGCGCTTGGTCGAACTACGTAGATAATTTAAGGCAAAATAATATGTAAGACACCAAGCAGCATCGTCCTGCAAGAATTTTCCGCTATCATTGCAGAACCATAGGAACATCGCTTGCTGAGTTGCACAAGGACGCAAGAATGATATCTGGGAGATTGTAAGGAATAAAGGACAAGGACGTATGACATCTTGATTCTGATATTTATGCCAACCAGCTTTGTTAGGCGGGAACATTTATTCTTCTGCTCCTACCTGTGTTCCAGAGTATCTAACGTCTGCTTCTGTTCTGCAACTTCTCTACCTTTGATCAAGCTTACCACCTCTGGGAGCACTCAGAACAAAAGATGAACCCACTCTGAATCCACCGTTCTTGCTGAGGAGTCCGCACCTATCGCGACTGTCATTCTGGACAAGTGTGCAATTGATATCTACACTCTATACATAGCTCTCACAACGACACAAAGTGCCATAGGCCACTTGTTATTGACATACACTTATTCTTGCTGTTCATTTCTGGATTCTTTACTGAAATCCAGAACATTTCCAGAGCTTTCCTAGCCGAGATCTCAGCTTCGCCTGCAAGATCTTGCATTTGGTGTAGATGTCATTTCTGCTGTGCGCTTCGTTCTTGTGCCTGCCTAGCCATGATGTTAGACTTTCTACTCTCTTAATGCTTCTTGATGCATAGATGGAGGGCACGCTCCTCGATGCTTACATAGAGGAGAGCTCTGCCAGTTCCCCCTGTATACAGCGCATTACAATCTAGGTGATTAATCTGATACATCACGCCTACCTTTGCACAAACACCTTCGTTCCTGTGCAAGCATACTGTACATTACTTAGCAACACATCATCTATCGTAGAGCCTATTCCAAACTTAGCGCTTCCTGATGTTTGCATTGGGAATGCTTACCAACAACATCGTTCTGCAGTTAGGTCCAGAAAACGCATTTTCTGAATGGACTTCAACCAAAAAAAAAAAGAACAGGCGGAAAGATAGCTTATCTTCACTGCGATTGTGGTCACGGTTCATAACATAATGTTTACATGAATATTGTGATGTCGGGTAACCACTGCTGCTGGCTATTTGGGGAGCCTTTTTTGCAGTTCGTAGCGCTCCTCATTGCCAGTGCACACAATTGTACCGTTTTGAACATCTTACATATAACGACAAGTTTTGTAGCAATTTGACGTCCGGACTTGGCATTATTGTTGATATTCCTGAAGCTCTGCTTCGCTAGCATTTCATGCTCGAAATGCTATTTGACAACTTCATTTTTGTTTTGAGATAATGAAGCCAACCAGACAATGCTTGAAGAGCTTTGCTATTCTGAACGTTAGTGTAGGAAGATGTGACGTCGAAAGTCTCGACTATACTATTCTGATCAAATTCGCCTTTCGTAATTGACTAATAAGTTCATCGGTGTTGACGACGACGCAGTACCTAAGTGATGCGCTGACTTACAATCTTACTCAGAAACCACGAGATTCTATCGGTTGGCCCGCCCCCACAACCAACTTGTCTGCAGACATTGGGCCCATTTCGTGCAAGGTGATCTTTTGCGTCTTCAACATTCTGTAGAAGACCTGACAGCTTGAATTTTCAAATTTCAATCTACTGGTGATTCAATCATGCGCTGCCGACTTTCCTACTTTTCTCCAGATATCGTTTAACTTCCTGTTGCTTTGAGTCTGAAAGCCTCTTTTTCGGTATGCTCTAGCATCAGCAGGATATGCTGATGATATTCTACTATTATCTCCTGCGGCATAGCTACGAATTCACCGCTTTTGTGACTCATAGAAAGATGAATGGAACTGTTAGATATCACTTAGCGCAATTCCGTGAAGTCTTGCAATGAATATCGGAACTGACTTATGACATTTTTCTCCCAAAAATCTTGGCAAAGCGTGTGGAGTTAAATTCAAGCAACGAGAAGGCATCTCTAACGAGATTATGAAGCATTCTTCATTATCCGATAGAGAGCTTACGATACTTTTCGCTGGGTATTATCAACTCATGTATCGATCTACTGGGCGATTTGATAGCTCTTCCCAAATTTAGCTCTATACTTTCAGAAGCCATTGTTGACATCCAGCAACCAATAATGTCAACGGAAAATAACTGCGTTTATCTTGCTGATTTGGATCTAATACTTTGCCTCTCGAGCGCGCACGCTCCACATTACGCGCTGCGGTTCCGTTACATTGCAGTGTTGGCTCTGACACGTTCTAACACGTATCGTGTTAATAACGACAATCATCTTCTGTTTTGTTTCGTTTTTGTTAGAGTGTGCTAGGAAGTCTCAGAGAAGGCGCGTACTGCTTCGCAGTTGCGTGGCGATGTCCTCAATGGAAAAACAAAAATTTGGACTGGCTGCAGTGAACTTTATAGACAAAGGATGTAGCTCTCCAGAGAATTCTTACTCATACTGAAGTTTTATATACCTCCTCGCTGAAGAAATCAGGTTGCTGGTACGGTGATGGAATTAGTGGCGTGCCATATTCGTTTTGACGACCCTAGAATACCGTAATTCCATGTAATGTGTAATCTTGCTGTGTTCTGCATTTGATAGCAATAGAGAAAAACTGCGAACTATAAGAAACAAATGCTTACCGCAACAATTGCTGGACAGACCACTTTTTTGTAAACTTCCGGACCGAAGAATGTTTCCGGCTCAAATCCAAGCTTAATCAAGTGACTCCATACACCGTCCTGAGCCGCTCTAAATGCGATAAATACCTTTTAACTTAAGTATAATGTCAATATGGTTAGAAATATGCACCTATAAACCAATTCTTCAATGGCAGGGCACAGTTCAAAGTCGAGTGCAGCACGCAGTTTCTGCTCCAACGACATCTGAACAGTTTATTCAGCAAATGATGGCGAACACTACGGGAACCAAAGAAAAATAAATTTATCTATCATTTATCTCCGTCGACTCACAGCCCTGGTGTTGAATTCTACTAGATGTTTTGACAGCAAATAAATCAGCGGTGTAGCTTGAAATGCTATTGCTGCTTTGGCAAAATCGCGTATATTACAGTAGATAGGACGTAAAGTTGGGTAAATCTGTAGTTATAAATTTCTATTCCTGTCATTTCTGCACCAAAAATTTGTGCAATGCTACGTACGTGGTACAAGAGCTCAATAAAAGCATCTTTTGGAAAATCTTCCACATACGTAACTGTTGAATTTTCCGTGCATTTCTCTGTAAAATAGAAAAATATAAGAAAAAAATCTATATCTGATGGAGATCACCTACGTGGAGTTTATGGGCATATAGAATACTAGACGGTATGCCCGGCTTCGCTCGGGTTTTCTACTACCCCGGCTATTTCACACTGATGAGGAAATCTGCTACTACCGGTAAATCCATTGAAAATGTTCATCATTTTGGTGATCAGTTATTTGGATAACAACTTCATGGAAAAAGCATATTTGCGATCAGCATTTTTGAGAGCCTTAGTAACGTCCCTTACTCTTCCCTGATAAGTGGCGGAAAAAGTCAGAAGCTTGATTAAAAATCCGATAAAACCAATAATTCGATGTTCCATGCATAGTGGTCGTCGTATTTGTGATCAGCGCATAATTCCTGTAGACATGTCCTCACTGTCTCCTGAGTAGAAGCTGTGAAAAATCGATAAAATCAGTAGATCGATATCGACATTCAAAACGGTTGTTATATTTATGTTCTGCACATTCGAAAACCCCAGTGCGCATGTCCTCACCGATCCCCGAGCGAAAGTTGTAAAAAATCGATAAAATCAATAAATCGATACCGGCATTGAAAGCGGTTGTCATATTCATGTTCAGCACATTCGAAAATCCCAGTGGACGTGTCCTCACCGATCGCCGAGCGAAAGTTGTAAAAAATCGATAAAATCAATAAATCGATACCGACATTGAAAGCGGTTGTCATATTCGTGTTCAGCACATTCGAAAACCCCAGTGGGCATGTCCTCATCGATCGCCGGGCGAAAGTTGTAAAAAATCGATAAAATCGATGTAATCGATAAACCAATCAATAATCCCTGGTGCAAAGTGGCCTATAACCTCCGCCGTCCCCCGCTGGGCCTGTATGCAAAGTTTGGTCCGGATCGGTTCATCCTCCGCGATTTCTATAAGGAACATACACACAAACACACACACACACACACACACACACACACACACACACACACACACACACACACACACACACACACACACACACACACACACACACACACACACACACACAAACTTTCACTTTTATATATACAGATTCAGCTAATTTAGTGAGTCAGTTTTATTTCTTCAAATGTTGCCTTCATAAGTGGCAATTAAACTTCTGGGGAAGCCAACTTCACAGCAGCATCTCTTTTACGAGAAAGAGAGTAGTGACCAAGAGGGAAAAGGAAAGAGAAAGGGAACGAGAGGAATTTAGCACGGGATTCATAGATAAAGCCAGGGAACAACTACAGCAGTTCTCGACCTTTTCAATAACTTTCACCCTCGAAACATGCAATTCTAGAACACAGGGTTTGCCACTGGCTGATTTATGCAATAGTTGCGTACCTAAAGCAGTTCAGCAAGAGATTCATTTCATCTTGGTGCTGATTAAAACGGTGGGTAAAAAACAAATGGAAAGAGGAAGTTTGCCCATCAGTTGGTGGGTTAGTTCACGGTGCATCAGATCAGAAAAGCATAGTTGCTTCCAAAGAATCTTAAAGAAATTACTTAGGTGGGAACATGGACGTCTGGAACGCATGTATTAACGCCAAGATTACGGTCAAGCCCAATTTTTCCTGTTGCAGCAGCAACTGCCAAAGAATAGTAAATGAATCCATACAGATTCCCTACATTCCCCTCTCTTCCACTTCTTCGCTAGCTACATTTTCCTTTGATCTAAAAGCTCAAACGCTTCCTATCACATTGAAGGTAGCGCGTTCCATTATCACCAGTATAGTGTACTCGCCGACCTGAGCCCCCCCCCCCCCCTCTCCCTTCCTCCAGAGAAAAAAGTTTAACGTACATAAATGTTTAACCTACTAATATATGGCGAATATAGAGCCAACAAATGTCTGTAGACTTGTATAGAGGACCCGTCATCAAAACGAATGGTTAAGTTGCCGTTTTCGAACTTCGGAAGTGGCTCAATCAGCTGAAGCACACCTAGTCATTAAACCTACTATGCGATATGCCTCATTGTAACAACATACTTTGTTCAGAATACGGAGCTCGAATTTCACAGTTGCAACCGCGTCACCCATGATCTCCACAGAAATTGGCTCACATCTTGGGTAGAATTCAAACACATCCTGGAAATCAACTAGATTAGCTCATTGCTCCAGATTTATTGTTACCATGAGTTACTGTTTCACGTGAATTCACCAAAACTGTTTGGAGCATCCAGAGTTACAGCGGTCTAGGTCTAATTATGCAAGTTTAAGATTTCTCACTCTTACTTTCCCACCTTCTGTTCACTACTGATGTATCCTTTCCGCTTTTGATCCCACACGTCGTCTCGATTTTGATTAGTTTCTTACGTTGCTCTAGCTTTTCTGCCAAAATTCGGCTCCTTTTCCTTCACTGACGCGAGGCCCTTTACATTTGTCCAACTTCCTTTTATAGTTTTCCCTTTTTTCATAAATTAATAACTTATGACTTATTGATTGTTGGTTATATTGCTCCATAGACAGCTTGCCACCGGGATTTTCCATGGTTTGCAATGAGAGAACGAAGATAGGAGATTTGTGGATAAGCCAGTAATAATTTCACTCATCTTGTCCACCACCTTTAGCACTGACGACTCTATAGAACCGGTCTTGATCCGCATCTGTGTGTTCAAGAGCCACTCATATTCTGATGACGTTGTGCAAGACAGCATTACAAACCGTGCACCATCCTGAATTCGCATATGGTTACAGTTTTGGATAGAAGTTGTGCACTCCACATTTCAACAATAGGTTAATTTATACTAGATGCGTGCGTTTGATGCGCGTGCTTCTATATGATGAACGATGAGGCGAGTCGCATCGCCGCAGCTCAGACGCATGCGTTTACGGCCTCGCTGCAGCCGCATGCTTTTTCCGCCTAGGATGCACATGCCGCGTTAACCAGTTTTCATGTTTCGCAAATGGATGCGTACGTCTGACGCACGCGCCTCAGTATTTATTGTCCTGATGACGTCGTTGATGGATCGGTTCCACTGAGTTATAAACTTATTAAAAAGAAGCGAGCGCAGCGGTCAGTATACCATGAGTTTGACACATTTAACAAAAGCATTATATTTTATATGCGTGCGTTCGATGCGCGTGCATCTCTACGACGAAGGATAGGGAAAATCGCTGACGCAACTCAGACGGAGATGAGAAGTGCGTTTCGGCGATCTCGTGGGGACCGCGCAGTATTTCATTGAGGATGAAAAAGTCACGTCGATAGAGACCGGTTTTCATGAAATAAAGGGAATAGAATATGAATGCGTGCATCTGACGCGCGACTGACGCACACATCAAATGTAAATTGCCCAGGAATCTTAATTGCTCATGATAGACTTATCATGAGGGAATTCCATATTGCTATATAGCGCCAGTCCCCCCCCCTGAGAATGGGTGGCCAAATTTTTGAAATTACTTCACATTACAAATAAAAAACTAACACAATACTGTACTCTGATGTTCATTGGCGATACAATTGGCGAGGTTTGTCTGGCAACCTCCAGACTATTCACCGGTCAGCCCCATAGCTAATTTGGCATTGGAGCGAAGTGATAGGCTACTGGGATCAATGAATACGATTGTCATCACCTCGCTCCATTTCGAAAGTACCCGTGAGAATGACCTTGTAGTGCTTGTCAACTACCTAGGCAAACGAAGCTTGTCAGATGTGCTGCCAAACAAGAAGTCCCGTAAAATGTATTGCCAAACACGTTCTCTTACAAAATGCATCGCCACCAAACATCAGAGTAGGCGTTCCTTATCCAGATGGAATAACTCATGAGTACTGGTCAATGAGGCATGGACAACATTCATAGGAATTCTGAGAGCGTTTCACCTGCGTCTGGGATAAGTCTGAGCCTCTCTCTCTCATCGCATATGTAGCTGCTGCACGCGAAGGAACGCTCGCGTCTAGGAGAGGAACTCACGCGTCTAGGATAGAATGGAATTCAGCATAATACTGACCTTCTTTATTTGATTGATGTTGAAAATGAAGTGTTCGTATTCAAATTCACTTCTGCCTGGTCCGATTCGGTCCTCTTCCAAAGCAACATCATCAATCGATAAATGGAAACGTAGGTAACCGCATGATGGATCGTCCAGCTCCTCGGCAGTTTCGCATGTCTGAAGCAGTTCTTTATGTTAACTCTTCAAAAATTATGAGTCACATTGCATCGACGACCGCGCAGCATCAGCTGTTTTCGTAGAATTGTTACTATGTGAACACCCTATGCATCCATTGCAGATTCTGACAGCATATGGGGACCTGTAACGTTTTGCTTTCACTAGCAACGGCATCGCTGTGAGGAATGCCGTAGGCCTAAATGAGAACATTCCAGGTAGTTTCCGCGGGTTAACGTGGTTGAGAGCGTGATATGAGCGCGTGCACACGAGTTCCCCTCATAAAGCGTAGTTTCTCTTTGCTTTTCAAAATCTTAATTGCGTTATCCATGTTAGGATTGCCCAGTATGATAGCAGATATGACGCTTGTAGAAGAGATGGATACCGATCGCCACTCCTCATCATTAGCATGTCGAATCTCTTTAATTCGCCGTATCGTTTTAAGTGCAGAGGAGATGGAAGTCCAGTGCCGGAAATTGCAAGACTAGACAGAGAAGAGACGAATATGCATAACATTAGTCTGTCTTATCTCACAGAAATTCGGGCTAGAATGCACAAAGGGCGACACTCAGACGTGTAAAGAGCGATTTATAGTAGCTGCTGCATCAGTCGCGCGTCAGACGGACGCATCCGTTTGTTAAGTATTTTCAATAAAGAATAGTCAACGCACGCGTGTACGACCTCGCGGCGACCGCGCTTTCTTTTCATCGAGGATGTATATGCCACATTGACTATTCTTCATGCAAAATCCTTAGCAAAATGGATGCTTGCGTCTAACGCGCGACTGACGCACGCAGCTAGTATAAATTACCCTTATAACACCTAGCACCGCCAATCTGTTCACTTTTAAAAAGTATCGGCTGTGAACGGTTTGCCACGAACCTGCGGTCGAATCGCCCACAATCAATACACGTTAAAAATGAAGTCAACCAAGGATACTAGGTGCTGTATATGCTCTTTGAACAGCACCCTGAGGACATTTCCTTGCTTCACCTGTTCATTCTAAATGATCCCCCAAAGAACAAGCAATGTTTGTCCACATTTCATCGTGGCGACTGCTGCAATCGCAGTGGCCATTCCGATCGCAGCGATTGCCTGAGGACACCATTCTAGGATAAAATGAAGGCCAATTCATAGTTTTGATGAATCTACACAGATGGAGTTACAAGCGCCAAAGTTTAGTGCTTCCTGGCTCCAAATAATCTACGGTGATCCAGTGAAACCTCCGCATTCGTTGTCTGTGGTGGAAACATCTCCATTCTTGAGAGAGAATCACAGATGTTCTCCAGGTGTCAGATTGAAGAAGGTGACAGCAATGGCTTCGAGGAATATACAGACCAAATCTGTGAGTCCGTTGATCTCCGTGTTAGGCATTGCTGTGCTGTGCTGGTAGTTAGCCGGGCATAAGTGAAACCTACCGGATGATGTGAGGTGAAAGCAGTTGGTCATCTCACAACAACCTTATCGAATGAAAGGTAACGGATAATGTTATCTGCTGAACAAGTTGCTACGTGAAATTTCTGTTGAAAGCGGAATAACTCGTATTCACTGTATGAATACCAGGTGAAATACCGGGGTATCAAAAAACCCATTCAAAATTGCAATGGAGGGTGCGTCAAAATTATTGAGTATCTAAAATAATTCTGTAGAAAGGCGCACCGTCAGTAACTATGATCGACTTTGGCCCGGATCTCGAATTGATCAGCCTCTAGGGATTTGGTATATATCTCTGTCAATTTTAGCGCAACTCTCACTCTCTAAGAGCCCTTTGTGATCCAGCAGGTTGAAATTCAGCCTAGGAGAAAGCCAACCCTGTGCCGGCATGGAGCCCCTCGTTGATATGTTCGAGAGTCCTTTGAAAGCGTCATTAGAAAGTATAAGTTCATATGTTTGGAATGCAGACTAGTTGAGGCACTCATACGTATCGGACATTTATATGATAATATGATGCACTCTGCATTTATCTCAGATTTGAATGACGTTACATTGTTATTATGCTATAGTATTTTTCCCTATTTTTCTCCTCTCCGACAAACCTAGTGCGCTCAATCGCTAAATTTAGAACAAATAGATCTTTCCTTTTCAGAGAATACTTTTTGCTTTGACCTAGGTTACTAAACATAAGTGGAATAGTGGAATAGTGGAATAGTCGTGCAAATGGGTTTTCCAAAGTGATGGTTGTCAGTGAAAATCGGGGAAAAGTGAAAGTGCTCTCCAGTAGGCCGTCGTCCTGTCACCAGTCTCTAAGTAGTGAAGAAGAGGAGCTTGGGAAATGTTAATGTAGTAGTAGCAAGAGTTACTAGTTAGTTGAAATAATAAAAAATTATGTTGAAAATTGAATTTTTCGATTTCTTGGATTTTGCGGAGTTTCTCTGGGTCCAAAACAATTGAGCCGAATCTCGGCAATGGCAGATTAGAGGAGACACAATACTACGCGAAAATTCCCTATTCTGCTCCCTGATTGAAAAATGCACTCCATAATTACATGAAAAATGCACTGCATAATTACATCCTTAAAATTGGAAATTTCTTCGATTTTACACACGGCATTTCTCGGGATACAGGAAAGCTGAGTCGAAGCTCGCCAATGGTAAATTAGAAAAGAAAGAATGCAGCGTCAATATATACAATTTGGTCGAGTATCAAGAAAACAAGCACAAAATTATAGTCCATAATTTTTCATTTTCTCCTAACAACTGGGAGGAATTTTGAACTCTGAGGCACTCCGTAGCTGTGCGACATGTTTGCGATTGCTTAGTTAGGAAATGTGGGGAGACTTGGCGTAGGTCCCCGCATAGCAAAATCCGGAAAATTAGGTGCATGGTAGGGTTGGGTCCGCGTCGCAGCCCGCCACGCGCCAGATATTGATCTTCTCTCAAATGCGTAATTGTATGGTAATAAGGGGAGGTGTACTCTATCAAAACATATACAACATTCCCTCTAACAATCCCTACTTTTTCCTGCCATTTTCTCTTGAAGGGCCGGGCCTATTTTTGAAAATTTTGTGGCGATTTTGCGGCTTTCATAGAAATCCTTCTCAAAATGCGCGGTTTTCTATGTAGTCGTGGTAGAATTCTGCGTCGGTCCATGGCTCAGGCGAGCAAGTGCGCAAAGGGCGGAGACGCAAAGACTTCCGTGAAGCAGTCCCGTTGTGAGATACCCCACGACCGTTCGGCAGGGCTTCAGACGCAAAACGGTCCTTTACCGATCGACGGAGAATTCTACCACGAGTATACAGCGCATCTTGGATAAAATCAATACCTGGCGCGCGGCGGGGCCGCGCCGCGCACCTAACACCTGTTTTCCTAAAATTTCCTTTCTTGTTTTGCAACCTTTACAGGCATGAAACCTGGCACTTCTAAATATTGGTTATCGCAGGATTGCTAGCTGAATACGAAGACAACCACGGCATTCGAGCAACGAGTTCATTGGAAGCTTAGAAATGGGACTGAATTTTACGTAGAGTTGCATGTTCGGCGCTCAGTTTTGACCGTATTCTGCCTTTCTCTGAACAGTCCTGCACGTTTCCTTCTTGTCTCCCATCCTGTAAGTGTATTACGTGATAACTCGTGTGATGCTCGACATAAGTGGGCCTCAACATCCGAACGGTATTGCATGTTCGGAGCTAAAATCTGACCCAATCCATAATATAATCTGATGTGTCTGTGCATGTCCTCCTACTTTTCTTCATTGTTTGCAATCTTACCCCGGTGCTATGCTAACCTTCCTCTTTACCCAAGAAAGAAGAGGCGGCTCTGCCCCAACCCCCCCCCCTCCCCAAAAGAAAAATGAGGGTACCCCCCTCCTTCGGCAAGAAAGTGATGGTGGTTGGAGCACGATACTCCGGGTATTCCACTTACGTTATTAAAATAACGTGTTTTTTTTTATTTCTTTTCATTGTCTATCCTTTACTCCAGCTGCGTTGATACATTGTCTACTCGACAGTTTCGTTGTTAATCATATTCAACTTATTTCTGAAATGGGGGGGAGCACGAAAAACTTGTCCCCACCCCTCAATTTTCAGTTAATATGCTAGAAGAGTGAATTCGAACCTGCGAATCCGTAGTAATGAAATTCCCTCATTAACATGGGCCCATAGTAAAGTGTGCAGTACGATCATCGCACATCACCTTCAGGGTGATAATCGCACTACGCGTTGAAGAGGAGTACAGTGACCATCGCCACGGTGAATCGGGCTGGCCGTGCATGAAGAGTGATCAAATGTACCTGTTTCACATATTCCCACATCACTTCCGAGGCTGTTTTAGCGTGTGAGCCAGTTATGAACCATTGCTACCAACAATCTAGAGCGAGGACGACTTGTCAGAAGCACCAGAAGCACCTCTGTTTTTTCTGACAAGTCGTAGACGTTCGAGCTTGTTCTGTGCTGTGAACGAAAATCAGCATGCCTGAGGCGACGAGTTATGCAAGCAGCTGATCTAACTGCCATTACACTTAAATAAGTGCCATGACTTCCACCGGATAAGCAGGTGTAAGAGGCTTAAGACCAGGTCTCTTATCAATTACAGGGTGCATAATACGTTCTGGCACAGCATACCTACAGTCGGGTCCGGCAGCCACTGCAAATGGGCGCCGGCGGGCGCCGGCCGCCGCCACCCTCCGGCGCCCCGGTATTAATGAGCTATAAATCACTCGAGCTTGGGAGAAAGCGAAGAAAAATACAATTTTAGTCCATAGTAGACAGAGTGCAGTGGATATGTTAAGGCTATAAAGCAGGGGACCATTTTCACAACTTTCACGTTTTTTCATTTTTGTGATTTTCATGGGGAAAGATTTCTGAATACACAATAAGCGAAGCCAACTCTTCCATTTTCTGCTATAGTACACTGCTTCGCGAATACAAAAATGGCCGTTATTCTTCTATAGATGGACACAGTACTTCAGTTATCCCATCTGAATAATAAAGCTCATCCAATTCGGGATCCTCAGAAATAATTGAAATCCGTATAAATTGTTCCATATCCATTGCGAAGTAGTTCTACCGCTGTCATTTATCTTTCGTGGAGCAGTCCTTTACGGCGGAGTTACTCTCTCCCGGTTTCCCTCAACTTTGAAAAAGTGGTTTTTCACTATTACTTACACTATTACTATTACTTACACTTACACTTATCGTAGTTTATCTTCGAAATTTATGCAAAACGTTGCCGGATGCCTTCCTGGACTACCCGAAGGAGATCACGGGGGACGTTCCAAGCAGTGAACCCCAAACACTGCGATACTTAACTCTGGATCTCCAACGGAGTGGAACCAGCGATAGGGACAGATTGCAATCTGCCACTCAAACCACTGAGCCATCCGGGCTACTTTTTATGTTGGAGTTTGTTAGATAACTGCAGCAGTCGTAGGCAGCATACTATATGTATTTGCAAAACGGGGGCACAGGGCAGGATTCGATCCCCTGACCACCACAACGTCGATCATTCGCTCAACCCACTGAGCTATGCGCGCACGAGATGCAACATACAAATAGTGTCCAATCTTACTTACACTTACACTTATCGTAGTTTATCTTAGAAATTTAGGTGAAAAGTGAGTTGGGTGGGGCCACTCCTGTGTAGCCTAAGCCTAAGCCCTAAACCCATTCTTAAGCATAGGGTTAGGCTTATCTACCCTCTCTACTATGGACTAAATTGTATTTTTCTTCGCTTTCTCCCAAGCTCGAGTGATTTATAGCTCACTAATACCGGGGCGCCGGAGGGTGGCGGCGGCCTGCGCCCGCCGGCGCCCATTTGCAGTGGCTGCCGGGCCGGACTGTATATGTGTAGCACAGCCACAGCAGCTGTTAAATCAACATAATGACAAGCCATCAATGATCGCACAAAGCCAACATAATATTTATTGAATGTTATTTGTTACGTTGCCGTCATATTACAACATTTCCCCTATTTCTCCCTACTCCGACAGACCTATAGTCTTCAGTCGGCAGGTTTGGAACAGATGGATATTTCCCTTTCAAAGAGCATCCTTCCGGCTACTATGATTTTCCTTTTTTCAATGTCTACTGCTTGCTTTATCTGCGTGGATAACTTATACGGCAATTTGGTTGTTAGTCACACATCATATTTCCGAGATTAGTAGAGCGATCGTAGTTTGCCCCTTAAGTTCAGTTGCGTTTTTGGGGCATTGAAGTTAAGCCTAGCTGGAGTAACAACATTCCCCCATTGTCCTGATTTCTACCAAGTAAGCAGGTGCTAAAGTCTTTAAGACTGAGTCTCTCTTGTCAACGATAGGGAGCACCATACCTTCTGACACACGTTATGTGCACAGTACAGCCACAGCAGCTGAATTCAACAAGACATGAAATTAAATTTATTATTGTTCACACAAATGCAATACAGTAGCAACTCAAATAGTCAGGAATTTGTCGCTATTTGATTTCCCGCTGTGTGCCAGAAACCGAAGGGAATTTGTTCCTACACGATTATTATTCAAAAGCTTATAAAACTTTGTGGAGAGGGATAGGCAATGGTATCCCGATGCAACCAGATTTTCTCCACTGCTGCTTACGCCCAACTCAATATCTTGGCGAAGTAACAAACGTATGCAGTAGCAGTTGCATGCAGTAGTGGCTCCGTTTCAAAGCAGTCAGTGGTGGACTGTGCTGCGCTGAAGCCGCTTGATGAGGCTTCAAATGTAACTTTACTGTCGGACATGTGTAGGATTGTCTATATATAATACAATTTTCGGAATCAGGGAATATTTCGAGAATTAAAGTCTTCTTCCCTGAAAGTACTTTAGATTTTAGGTGAACTCGTCTCATATCGTATCCATGGTCAGGCAATGCAGGAAATAGTGGTAGTCTCGCCTGAGAATTGGTCTTAGGTGATCATTGTCACTTTGCAACGATTTCTGCAGCATTAGTTGGAATTTGGGGAAATCTTAGCTTTCCATGATGGAATTTCGAGGTATGTTCAACAAATGCATGGAAAACGGGATAATGGCGGTGAAAGCCTTCATCAAATAGTTAGCAGCAATCAATAGGGTTCGTTTCATAGAATGGTACGTGGGTGGTGCAGAAAAAGGCGGAAAAGGTGTGACGAATCCTGAAAAAAAAATGGTGCACGAGAGCATGTGGCACACATTTTTTAGATCAGTATAGCTAAGGTTTATCTAATCGTTTTCTTATGTTGTTCACAAAATGAGGGGGGAGACAGGATGAAGACCGTCGCATTAGAAACATAAGCACATTCTTGACCTGATCACTACATTGATTTCAGAAATATTTATTCATTTATTTGAATGCATGCTAGCGTGGCCATACAAGTTCAGCAAAAGGAAGAACCAAACAGAGCCAAAGCACTAGAAAGAAACCCTCCAATCCAGAATGAGAAGGGAAACTACAGGAAGAACAAGAAAAAGAGAAAAAAATAAACAAAGAGAGGAACTTTAGCATTTAAACAACATTTCAGTGAACGACTAGAACGGAAGAAGTACTGCTGCGCTGTAAAGAGTCAGGCCAACTTCTAAATTTGATATGATAGTTGAAAATAAGCCCATCTCAAGTGTAAGCACGCATCAGCTCATGAGGATTAGAAACAGCTATCTAGCGGCACCTCATTTATATCAAAGAAAACAGAATTAAGGAAAACCCGTTCTTTGAAAGGATTGAAATGATTACTTCCAGGAGCCGGTAGGCGGATAGCTTCTAGGTTTGCTATGTAACTGTCCGCCACCTATATTTTTCTCCCATAGCTAGTTTCATCGTAATCCGATCGACCTAATTCTTGCTCCATTCGATTCATGATGAGAACCCCTGAAGACTCACTTTCATTCAACAATGTTGAGGGAGCACCCGTGGGCGAAAGCAGCACCTACGGAAATTTTCGTGTTTGAGACTTTGATCCTTTTCTCTGTATTCAGCAGTTGCCGCCACAATTCTACGAAAGTTGTACAGTCGCAGACATCAGCATTCTCAAGATATGAAGAGATAAAGTGGGTGGTGGCGATTTTTCGAGAGGTAACTTTTTTTTAAAGATGTGTATGAAATGGATAGCTATTTTTGTTTACAAACACTCTCCTTCCTTCTGAGAACACCTGTTTTCATTCCCTCCATCTTCCACTCCAAGCGCGAGTAACACGACCGTCCTCTGCAAATCTGCTAAACTGGTTGCAATGAAAACCGCTTTTTTTTGTGGGACTTGACAAAATTGGTCGCTGCCTTCGTTTTTACTGTAGCGTTGAGCCTAAGAATATAGCAAAATCTGTGAGAGCAAATCTTCCATGAGCGTTGCCCTTAAGCAAAATGGTGCACGTCCTACTCTGAAAACAGCATTAGAAGTCATTTTGAAACATTTTATGTACATATCAGTGAATCGAGAATGTTCTAAAACTGTTAATAGGTCGAACACGAAAGCAGATGAACACTGGCATTATCAAGCTAATTTTATTTATCCTACTGGCTGCATGTACTTACGCTTACGACATGTGATCTTTTTGGTTTCTTTTTCACTCGTTAAAAAAAGGTCGCTGTAAGTATAGCATGACTTCCTTGGATCTGTCCTAAAAGTACGAGCTGCGTTTTACATACGAATACAGTCATAGGTTTTACGTACAAATACAGTCACAGGTTTATTCCATGTATTTGTCTGACACATACAATAAGCCTTTCATGAAGTCATTGGAGTCATGATTGTATGCGTAAAACTCAGTTTTTGTATTCTTTCAAGAAATCTCACCACATATTTTCAAATGATTCTAAGTGACTTTTCCTGATTATAAGAACTGCCCACGTACTTTTTGTTCCGGTAAGTGCTGCTTGATCTCCTTCCCCCACGTTGTGGTTCCTCGCTATGAGACAATTTTTATCCGCTGTTCTCCTATTAGTTAGCGTTTTGCTTGAAGTAAGCGTTGAGTTTTGTTAGAGTGAAACAAATGTGAGAGATGTAGAACAGGTCATATCCCATATGTACGAGAAGAAATCTCCCACGCTCTTTCCCTCTTCCTGTTTTTCTCTCTCTCTTTTCTCTCCCACACTACGGTCTGTAAACAGGTGTATTTTTAGTCGGCCTATTAAATAAGAGAACACAGTCCATGTTTGTACTCCTACCCGGGGATTTAAATTTTTTGCCCATTCGTAGGATACTGGCAGGACCACAAACGCACAATCCTTCACTTTGGCAAAATTTCTCGGCTAATCTATCTGACCACATGTTTCTCACCCATACCTTTTACTGCATCCCTTTTTTCTCCAACTACTCCGTCGAAGCTCGGGACTGCAGTCTGCTGAATACAAGGGTTTTGTATTTGACTATGTTGTTCCATGTTCAACAATTAGCCATTCTCAACTACAAACGCCTCCAGCTTACAGTACATTTGGTTTCTGAAACTCACCACTTCTCATTTCCTACGCACAACTTCTGGAAATCATTTCCGATTCTGAAAGCCCTCAGAATCTTTTGAAGGAGGACAGAATCCGCTTCCTTCTCTCTCTCTCTATTTTGAACTCCGTTTTCAAGATGTGAAAGCACTGAAATAAGTTGAAGAAAAATAAAGCTGCAAGTTTTTTTCGTCATCCTCATCTCTCAAATGTTTGAAAACTCCAGATCTGGCATAGTTCACGCCGCCATTCTTGGACCCGCTATCCCAATGAACATTCTGCTGCTGTTCTTTTGGGTTTGAAATCTGAAATATTTTTTGTTTGCTCTAGAATAACATCGCTGGCTTTACTCATCCCATAGCATACATCACATGCAACGAAGCTAACCTTACACCTTCCTACGCATAAATTGCCATCCTAAGAGGAAGGAGTGGATGGGGATCAATTGGGGGAATTAGTGAGAGTAGAAGGTATAAAAACTTGGAGTTCTCTAGTACTTCATAGATAGCGTTCGAATACAACAAAAGATTTGTAGTTTTACCACATGAATAAATAGGAATTTTCATTTTGTTCTCAATTCCGTCCTTCCGCCTACCGTATGTCTCAACGACTCATGTTTCTTAAGCTTTTGAGTGCATGGATATCTAGATAAAAAGTAGCTCTTTGATCACAAGCTCACTACTATATAAATGCTCACTACTAGCTCACTACTATCCCAAGTCTGAAAAAAAAACAAATTTCATTCATGTTCTATGGTCATAAAACCTGGGCATTCTTACTGTGATTATGTCGAAGTTCTCTTATGTGCCACACAGGTTGTTATGAAGACATAGTTTATTTCCGGCCTAACGCTGCGACTTGACATTCTCTTCAGAGGCCTGAAAGTAGTTCAAGTTCATCACTTCACGCTCTATAAGAGCAAAAATGTTACCACTGCTGCTCAATTTGCTGCAATTGAGGAAGGACAGAAGTACTGCTCCTTTCTAACTTAGGATCTTTCTTAGAACGAACTATGAAGATGCACATGTTTGCAATACACAGCGCAGCATGTGACTTCCGCTCATGGCTCGTGTTCCACTAGTATTCGGACATGATTCACTAGTCACTTCAGTCTCAATACTCGTCTTCATTGTAAGTCATAACAAAACTATTCTCCTACCACCTTCTACCCTCCAATTATGTCTGATCAATTTCACTGAATAAGGAGATAATGATCACGGTGCCTCTAAAAGTGCAGTTCCTACAACCAAATGCACTTCAGTGTACCATTGAAAATTAAAACTGAATTTTATATGAGTTCCTTAGCTCCTCGATGGATAGCGCTGTTAATTTCACAGCTTCGCGTGTTTACTGCGTTCATGCAATTGTCAGCTTTTGCCGGCCCTCGCTCTACAGTGCAGGTTTTACGTACATCTTTTTCAGGATCACAACGCTTAGTTTTGGTGGACGAAACCATGGGCAACATTTTATCAGACGTCTATATTCCGCAGGCAACCATTAGAGAAATTGGCGTAATCGATGGACTAGTAAGTTTCTTACAGCTCATACTATCACTGTACATTAGAAATCACAGACAGGAGAAAACTTGGAGCAATAATTGCTTTAGTTTTCGGATAAGGATAGTGCACGAAACGAAAGCTAGAATTCAAATATATCCAAATTACTCCAAAATAATCTCAAGATGAATGAAAATGAATAGGCAGTGGAAGTGATAGCGATAGTGGCGAGGATGCGTATCGATTTCCTCTTTTGTATCGCTCACATCATTTAGCAGTTCTCATCGCTTCTCATCGTGGGGATCGTGGTGACAATAGACCTCTTTATAGTGGTGGAACTGCCCCAATTGAATAGCACCTGGGGTGTACCTGGACTCGGTACTCATCGCTTTCACTATCGTTATCTTCCACATCGGCAATTTGCTTTATATTGGCGACTTTTTGGAACACATTTGACCATTCTGTTAAGATTTATGTTCAGAAATAAGGTAAATACGATAGAAATGTGATCATAAATCTTTTCAGATCGATATGGTCATTATCGTCTTCATTTCCGTGACTATTCGATGCCTACTAAAGGCATCGAAATCTTCGCCAATGCTATCGTCAATGTCTACGGCCTTCTGTGTTATTGTGCTTCTTATAGTCTTTTACGATATGGGCTTCAACATAATTTTGCTAAGATATTCTATGTATCCGGAAGAGTACGTCCATTTACGCTGGCATTTTCTAAACAAACAAACAAAAACAGTCATCTTCTATAAAAGTTTCCTACACTTAGTGCTTGAAGTAATCAGTTCCCACTAGTCGTTGCTGTTAACTTGAACAGTGGCACATTCCTTCATATCGTCTTTTCAACGTTAGCTGGAGAGCGAACACTCACTGCAAGTGTGCGTCCGCCGCTCAAGGTTTTCTTTGAAGTAATCAGTAATCATTCAACCAATGCGCAAATCATGATAGATCGGTTCCCCCTCCCACGATGATTAACACATCAAAGTTCTAGGAAGATCAACATGTAGAAAAAATCGTCAGCTAAATTTCTGAGTTCTGGAATCTAAGGAACTTAGTTTTCCTCCAAATGAGCAGTATTTTCAAGCAGGGAGGTAACTTTGCTTTTGTTCCTACAGTATGACATTCAAGGGAAATGTACTACGACGAGGTTATATGGTTAGTTCCATATTGGTATGCCGTATCGAATGCGCTCACTGCGTTGATGTTCTACCAGAGATTCGTGCTAATTCTTCTTCATGCTGCTGTATCTTTCAATCGGGCTTGCGCTGTCTACGCTCCATTACAATATACGAGGATTTTCACGAAATCAAGAACTAAACTATTGCTTGTTCTTGTTTTCATAGTCTGCCTACCCGTACTCATAGTCTATTCTCTACGACTCTGTGAGTAACGACATTATGGTTCACAATGCCAGAAAATGAGCAAATCCGAAAGGAGATAGAGGGCAAAACGTACTTACCTGGGCTCTCTCAAAATCAGTATTCAACCAGTGACCTCTATCAAGTTAATAACCCATTTCAGTCGGTTGCGTGTACTATTTCGAGCCATACTCATTGTCATGGATGTTCGACGTTTCTGTTTGCAATAGAGTGCATACAATCGCAGAGTATGTGTGCCACGGCGTAATTCTTTCATTTTCTGTGGTGATCGACTTCTCCGTTGCCGTTCTTCTGTTCAAAGATCAAAAGGTGCAGATGCTAGTTACCGCCATTACATTGTAGTGATCTTTTGAAAGAGATAATCTTTTGAAAGAGATAATGATTCTGCTAAATGCCATAATAGTTGTGTTTTCGTATTTTTTTCATCATGACTTTGTTTTCAGAAACAAGGAAGACAAATGATGGATTTCATGTTCATCGTACAGGTAATGCTTTAATGTTCGAAACGTTTATAATAAATACACTAACAACTAACAATACGACAAGAAAAATGCTAGACGGTTCTAATATTCAGCTATTCAACGTAGTAATTGCGTCCCCATAGCTTTTGTATTCTGCCGATATGATTACTACTCCTGTTCACGTATAATGACGAAAAACCTGAGAATTTTGAAAACGTAGGAAAAGATGCATAATACAATACTCCTCGCAATGTTCGCAAAAAGAGATGTGCGTGAATCATCGAACCATCGCGAAGCGTCGCTCCTTCACAAGTTGTCCGAAAATCCCAAACAAGTTCCACTGAACGAGCGAAATTGAAAAGAAAACGAGCTAGATCTTTCCCATTGAGAAATCTCTTTAACCTTTGTGTTAGTTGAAAGCATACAATGATGAAGGCAATTATATTCGCTTTGCAGACGATCGTGCTTGCTCTCTCAAATGGTTTTTTCACATTGTTTCTCTACACGTTTGGGGCAGTGCAGTATTTCAAACCAGGGCTTGACCATATGGCAAAGCTCAATAATATACTTCTCGCTCTCATCTACACGTAAGTTTGACCTAACAAGGAATGAGCAGTGAAAAACCACAAGCGACTCGGATTTGTTCTTTTTTGTTCCTGATAACAACATTTTCAGTGTCACCATCGCACTCTGCAATAGATGTGTACGGACGGAATTATTCAACACTTTTACACGTAACAAAAGCGCGCGGAGTAACAAGACAATACGTGTCGTTGTAACGAGTTACGCGTCGGAAAGGAAGAATTAGCTTAAACTTCCTCCCTACTTCTTGTCTCACTGTAATGTCTGAACTATATGATAATCCTCATTCAATTGTGAAGTCATATCCTTAAAATGATTGACGCTTACTATTTACCAATCTGGCCGTTCGCCGGACTTCCAGACTTCTCCTGAAGCTCGCTTCGCTCGCATTGAGATATTGTGTCGCAGAAATAGATTACAGCTACACTAGTTACGGTCGAACTCAAGAAAGAAAATGAGGGAGTGTCTACCACTACCTCTTCGCTGCTTTCTTCATAATTCGCTGGATCCATTATAAGGCAGTTAAATCCTATCCAGAAAGGCGCTATTGCGCCTTTCTATTGATTAGAATGGCTGCGAATAATCGCAAATAACCAATGTGTCCAAGAGAGGGATAAGTGGAGCGGATACACGCCGCCCGCGATCTGACACAGCATAAATGGAATCTCGCGCACCATAACTTTCTACGAAATCGCTCAATCATGGTGGCCCAACTCTGCAGACTGGTTCACACTAATGAAATCCGTAAACTCTACAAAGATCCGTATCTCCTCGTTCATCCACATGTGTACCCGGCTTACTATCCTCACAGCTTCAGAGTAGCCCTCCGCTATTTCCCAACCTCTGGGCGCCGGCGCACCCTTATCAGAGCAGCGGACCCGTCTCCCATTTTTGGGCGCCGGCGCACCCTTATCACAGCAGTGGATCCGTTGCTGTGCACTTCTCTCTCCATCAAAGCTTCACTTCATTATTTGAACCCCATCATACCTTTTTCACTCCCTTTTATATGATCTTGCAATCACTATCACTGACAAATCAGGGAATTTCGTTTTGCACGCACATTCTGACGCACAGCTGGGCGCTTTATAATAAGTCATAGCCCTAGTGCACGCTGATAAGTTCACCAGTGATGCATTTTGCGCACTGATATAGCATAAATTTATTAGAAGAAATGCGGGCACTGTGGTAGCAATTTTTAAAAATTCAAATGCAAACAAACTTCCAACAACTTTAAAAAGAGTTGAAAACTGAAGGCAATAGATGGTCTGTCGTTTTATGTAATCACGTTATTACGGATTATCTACTGCAATTTCTCGTTGCTATTGTTGTGTATCTAGCTACTGATCTAGCCTTTATATTTTTTATAGTATTTCTGAAGTCTATTAGCAACCTACATCTATCGTTGTACGTAGTCTCTCGTGATTACTTGCTCACCCTTTCCATCAGGGATGTCAAAAATTTTGCGCCCTCTAGCGGTAAGTAGTTATAATAGTTAGTTTTCTTCGCAAATGCTTTGTAAACGCTGCTTAGTTTCTTGGACTAACATCTGTCAATGATATTCAGCACACATTTGTTTTGATCTGCATCAACATCGTTGTGTTTTACAGTGATAATCATGTCGAATTTGAGCCAAATAAACATTTTCTACTGCACTAACCCTACCGTAACCCTACAAAAACGGAGTTACGGTACAAAATGGATGTGATATTCGTGTTTAGCACCTGTAATAACCACCCCCCCCCCTGTACAAAGTTGCGGTGGAAAAAATTCTATTTGAAAATTCTGGGCCCTCAATGTGGAGTAGCGTCTTTCTGGCACATGCCGCAGAAGCAGTCAAGGAAGCGCTAGAAGCACTTTGTTGGGATGTGTTGCCTCATGCGGCTTATTCACTGGACTGTGCTCCGTCCTACCGTTTGTTTCGGTTGATGTCCCACAGGCTTTCCGAACAGCGCTTCCAATCTTTTGAAGATGTCGAAAAGTGGGTGAAGGAATGGATCGAGTCGGAGGACGAGGCTTTCTACCGCTGTGGCCTCCATCTTTTCCCAGAAAGATGGGGAAAGATTATAGCCAACGATGGCCAACACTTTGACTGATGTATCTGCTTTGTTTCTTTTCCAATAAAGATTCAGTTTTGCTTAAAAAAGTGGAAAATTTTCAACATACCTAATATATGTAATATCCTTTCATATAATAGTCTTTGTGTTTTTTTCTGTCGTACACGTCTGTATTAAAATGAAGAAATGAGTTAAAAATGCTAATGTGAAATCATGTGAAACAAAAAGGAAAGCTCATTTCTTTAATTCTAAAAGCAGTACCCACAAGGTTAATCATATCGTTCTGCAACCACAGAGATCGTCGCGGCATTTCGGCGATTACATACGCATCAGAATCTTATTTGTTTCAGAGGTATAAGACCTCAACCAATCGAAGTAGGAGCCTACGGTGGCACGGAAGAAGCCTCTCCGCATACAAATCCACTTTCACTAGAAACGGTTGCCCCAACAATTGAAATATTTTATGAGAGCAAAATAACGTTTTGTCCTTGGACGAATACCATAACGAGAAATCCAGAAGAATGGATACTGAGAATACTCACTACAGACAAGGGGACATGAAATTCAACGCAAAATCGGCGGAAAAATTTCTGTAACGGCTATTTCCACTTCCTTTTCAGCATTTAGATAAGAGAGCAGAACAAAATATTTTCACAAACTCCTCAAATCGAATCTCCTGTAACTACATATGTATACTCGCTTATTATACAGTGGGCTCTGATGATCTATTTTGATATACACGCTCAAAGCGCGGTAATGTCTGCGTATCCTTACTTGATCCTAAATCTTGATAGAAAATTTTTCACAACTATTTCAATGTTTTTTTCCTTCCTTCTACAATTCTACGTTCTGGCAAACGACGCTTTTGCAAAATCTTACACGTTAGCATAGCGATTGCATCTGGACCACACAATGACCCCAGCGTAATGAGTGGTGGAACTACGGTTTACTGACGGCTGAGACATTCCCAAAATCGGTAGCAAAGGGCACTGCTTTAGAAAAAAGTCTAAGATTGAATAAATGAACAAAAGAAGGACTCAATACGCTAAAACTGGAGACAAATCAAATCAAGCATACTATACTCATTTCTCCGTTATTTTGAACCATCCTGTATATGTGCAGATTTGTATAGGACCCTAAATGTCTCCAAGGCGTCAAAGAATTGGCGGTTGTCCAAAACAGTAGGTGTTTTCTCATCCACTGATTCACCGCACATTCCGCAAGAAAAATACACATTTCACTTGTTCACCTACTCAGGGATTCCGGGACGGCGAACGCAGGCCTAACACGTTTCAACAGCAGTTACACTGCCAAGTGAAAGCTTATTTTGTCGCCCCACGAGCTGCGTTCGTTCCTAGAAGCCTGTGTTTCGGGAGCGATGAACTGGTTTGCATGTCTCAAACCTAGGATCGCAGCTCAATCTGAGCACAGGGCTGTGTTCGTACTGCAGACATGGGTAAGTGAATGCTTACCCAAGCTCATCCAAAAATAATAATTATTGCACTGGGCCACGGTTTTACCCGAGCCTCAGCCGGCCTGGCGAGTCTCGCTGTGATCCCCTTGTCTCCGCCGGAGCGGAGACACGACTAAACTTTGATGCTCAACCAGCGGCTTATATACACTTCCCAGGGGGCGTGTCGCCACTTGGCAACGAGCAGGAAGGATGCAGGTTGAACTGAAGCAGAGTTCACCGTGCAAAAAACGCAGTCGAAACACGGGGTTTGCTGCTCTTAGTAGACGGAGTGCAGCAGTTCTTCCTCTTGCAGCAATGTCTGCCTTCCATTTCTTGGGGGTGTGGCTTGCCAGGTTGTGCTGCGTTTGCTTTATCAAGTTATCTGAGTACTTATACGTATTAACTGAAGTGCTTCTGTAGTGAGGAGCTTTGACCCGCTGCTAAGCGAGTAATTTAAAACAAGCTTTTTATCATCAAATTTTCACCCGTCCCATTTGAGATAAGAAATTATAGATATGCTTACCGTTCTGGATGGCAAAATAGAAGTGGTACACGTTTTCCGTTCGAATCGATTCAGTCCATAATTTGTAAAATGTTCAAGCATGTAACATGGACAACATCAACAGCGAAGGGTATTCTCGAGCAATAATATCGTCGTTGCGTATTATTAGCTGTTGAATACCGTTCGCCTCGACGTATTTGGAAGGATTCGAGAATTCCACTGTCTGCTGAGGACGAGTCATCTCCCTGATCGGCCAGCGGTCAACGATAAGGACCAGGAAAAGCCGAAAACGAGCAGTCGACGAGCATCGATCGGTAGGCCGACGTCGACGACGCCACTGAAAAGCATCCATATTGGTTTTTATGAAGAACTGACAATGCCCCGAAATGGGCGTATCGGACGGCAGCGACCGACGTGGTGGTGCTCGGTTTATTAATATCACACAATGGCTCACTCATATCGACTGTTATTCGCTGGAAATCAACTAGTGACACATTTCATGCTACAGAAGCACCTTCATAGAGTGAATTTTGGAAATCAGCAGCGGTGTTGATTTAAAAAACTGTCCAGAATCTAATGGCACTGAAAAGGCAAAAGGAGAGGTCAACTGCAAAAAAAAACCGTGAAGTAATAGGAGTGAAGAGCTGGATTCGATTAATTCGACAGAAAATCGCAACAGGCTTGTGCCAGGGCAAGCGTAAAGGGTCAGCGATTGGATACGAGAAAAAAAGACATGATAGACTCTGAAAATTACATTGTAGTGCTACAAATATGGATCTGACCTCTTTGTAAATTTTCAGCTATTAGCTCTCACACTCGAAAAGGAAACTGATAACCTGAATGGCGAAGATCGCAAATCACTGAGGCAGTTCATTCGTCATGGACTTCTGCTACCCTCTTAGAACTCAGGAAAATCACTACCGTATGAGAAGATTGAAGTCTGTCAGAGCTTGGAGGATGGAGCGCTACACCCTCCAAGCTCTAATAGGGGGCGGAGCCACCGCGTTCTGTGATTGGCCAGATAATGTATGGAGCAATCGCAGAGCTCGGCCACACCGTCCTTTCCAGATGCAGTCCTCCACACTCATGAGAGGGACTCTTTGATAAAGGAACGGCAACTTCAAGGAATTCCATATGGGAACATTGGGGGTTCCTGCGCCGCAACCCAACTGTTTTTTCAACTTTCTATCCGAATTTTGTATGTAACCCACCTTTGAGGTTTTAATAATCCAGAACTGGTCACAAAAAGTCATTATCAGAGTGATCTCTATAGAGAAGAGCATTTTTAATCAGTGCAGCGATACAACAACAAAATTAGCAATGCTTTCAACACCCGTAATATAATTCTATCCCTGAAGGGAATTTGAAAAGGAAAGCACGAATTCGTACGAAAACTGATATCTAAATAACCTTTGTCCCTCGAAATTTAGTTACCTTTGGGATATGAGTTCTGATGAGTTCTAGAAAGTACACCTTGATGGAGGAACTCAAAACAAACCTAAATTTCATTGCAAAGGTTGCATTCTATTTCTTATGCGTTCAAATTTCAGCCACCATCAGGAAGCACTCCATGCCAAGTGATCATTGTTTATTTTTTACCCCTCTCCTGTGCTTCGTAGAGTAATCAAAGAGACAAAATTTTGGACTTTCACGAACTTATAGCAGGAAATCTAGTACTATTTGCCATGAAGACACATGCATATGTATGGCGGAGAAGCTAAAAAAATAAGGACAGGTTCGCTGAGGTAATGAAAGATGTCATTGTCCTTGTAAAAAAAACGACAAATGATGATGTAAAAAACGCGGTCATCAAGCGAAAGAATTCCTAAAGTTGTTGAAGGAGTAGATGGTGCCTTTCTGGAGCGAATATCCCTCTGTATCCTTATTTATCAGATGACTGTAAGGCCTACAACACATAGTGGGCATCGATCAGCGAGGTCACCGATTTTGCGAAGTTGAGCGCTCGACCGCGTCGCGTGCTGGAGGCGTCGTCTTACGCATTCGCAATGGCCATTTGTATTTAGTGTTTTTTTAAACAAATGTCAATCAAATATATGACGCTGCCAAATAATTTGTCCGCGTAAAAATGCAAGTTGGGAATGAATGGCCACAATCCGGACCGTTCGGGGTATGGGACAGTGAAAATGAAATGGTGTCATAACTCGAACCGTTCGGATTTTGCCATTCATTTTCTACTTTGCATTTTTACGAGGACAAATTAGTTGGCAGCGTCATATTATGATGAAAACTATGAACATAACATAATATAAATGCTACAATTCGCCGCAACGCTTACAAAATAGCGATCACTCCGTGGGATGTGGCCGCACTGTTCTGAGCGATCAAGTCCGCAAACTCGTCTGCTCCATCTACTGCCACCATGTTTTCATGGAAGCTCTTACGCAAACCTGCACAACTTCGTTTAAAGGCAGTGTGTCACCTCTTTCTGTAGGTAGTAGATATCAACAGATTCTAGACTTTCCCGTCAAGCTGATTCCAATGATGCACGTCAGAAGACTTGAAGGTGACAAAAAGTCCGTTTTCGGAGCGTTCGGAAGTGCCGTTCATAGACCATTTGGGTGGAGCGGTCCGCAACTGTGCTGGCTGCCCGCCACCGCTGCAGCGTTGGCCAACACGTCTTGACGTATCCGATCGATAAGATCAACTGCTTCACGTGTCCACTTGGCTCGACAAATTGTTCGAAATCCAGTCCCGAAAAAACGTTTAAAAAACCGATTCAAAGACCGTTTCGTAATATTTTATGTATGCCACTGAACCCACCAGGGCTGGGAGTCATGAAACGATAACCACGCAAACCCAGGCTAGCAAACCAACCTTTGCCGTCTGCGTCTCTCAGCACTATGTAGTCAATAGGATAGTCAATCACGCTAGCCATCTTTGGTTTGCTTGGTTATCGTTTCATGAATCCCAGCCCAGGAAGGGATACAAGGGGGGGGGGTGGATCCGACAACCCATAACGAAATGAATACTGTTAAGTGGAGTGATGCTGATCTCAAATCCGTTTTCCTTATCTGCTGCGGATTTCTCTCTGAATTGTTACGTGGCATGATTCCAGCTTGCGCGAGACTGCCAAGATTTGGCTTCATGATCCGGGAAAATTTTGAAATATTAAATAATTTCAATTAGTCGACATGTTTGAAATAGTTTTCGCTCATATTTTTAGCAGAATATAACTCAAAAGCCAGATCTGGCAGGTCTAGAGAAGCGGTAATCGCGTCGCATTCCGAAATCGTTTTACAGAGAAATCCGCAGCAGGTAAGGAAAATGGATGTAAGATCAGCATCGAAAACTGCATCTGGCAGTATACATTTCATTACGAGTTGTCGAGCCTCTAGTATCCCTGCGTGGTCAGCACATCGAGGAGATTCAGAATCCATGAGATCTCAAAAACGAAAACAAGGTGACACACTGCCCTTAATTCGCTATACAGTTCTACATAACCGCTGAATGTATGAGAAATAAGGGCTAGCTCATCAAGGAGAAGTCGCAATTATAAATATCATTTATATTCTGAACAACATGTATTCCTGCTGCATATATGTTCCATGTATTTTTTCACACCTGTTGCCGAATTGAGGCATATCGTTTCAGAAAATGTGGGACTAACATGGAATTTTAGATCGTGCTAAAGTCTCGCGACAGTCGCCGAGACAGCAATTGAAGAATGGCAAGATCGTAGGGAGAACTCCTACCTACCGAGTAGCACTGCAAGCCCAGAAAATCATTAGTCTTCGATGTCTCTTAGCTGCTCAAGAAAATACGAATGTGTTATCTGCTGAGCTGAGAACGATATCCATCCAATTGTCTAATATTCTATGGATACTAAGGGTTCAGCATGTCAAAAGTGCAACCCGCGCCTTTTTGATCCGTATTTCATCAGTTGCCGATGAATGTCACTAGTCACGCAAAGTGCCCGAGGTAGATGAAAATTATTGGCTGAGCATAAGATGAGGAACTCTTGCCAATAGAAAATTTTGTCTTTGCGAGTCAACTTCAATGGGAAAAATTGGTCCTACTCCCTGCATGGGATCCAATATTCGCGCTGATGGATGAATAATTCTACTCGTGGTACGAGAACTTCAATGCTCTGAATTGAACAGAAAGTGAATTGAACAGGTATCTCAGAAAGTCCAGAAAAACGCCATTTTACAGGGCTGAGTCAAAGGTGATTTTAACCATCCTGAATGTTTGCCGTTTTTTGCCCAACTTCGAGGTGTTCCACATGGCTCGGGTGTGACTTAGAAGAAAATAATTGGGCTTTATTCGTAATCCCACCGTTTTTGAGCAGACGCCTTCCAGAAAGATGGTTAAGAATTTTTTTTGCATTTCACAAGGTTAAACAGAAATAGATCTACGAATTAGGGCTGAAGTATAACATTAAACACAAATTGCTCTTCTGAGACTTGTTATTTTTGAATAACTTCTCCAAATGCCTATGCTGCCTACACGTAGCTATCGTAGACGGGAGCCCTCCCTCTCCCCCAACACATTCTAAGTGGGCAAACCTGTTGAGATTACTTACAATTAGTAAACTGGATACAAACACTGGTCGCCAATTTCATTTTCCATTTTTACTATTACTAAATATTTTCTTTATGTATATTATCTGGTGACTTAAATTTATATCAAATTTTTGCATCAGATCATATTATTACGTTGTCGGAAAAATTTTTCGCCAATCCTTTCCTCTTCTCGCCAATCCTGTCGAAGTTGTTCGAGAACTTTCTATCCAAAACATAAATATAATAAAGTGTATGAATTTGAAGGAAAGCCCTGTCCAGGAATAGCTACTTCTCTCTCATAACAATGACCTTTTCATATCAAATCTCCCTTCGCAACCCGCTAAGGTTATGGCCGAAGAAATCGTCGTTGACTAAAAGCATAGTGGACCTCTCCTCCTTCAAGAATTCATAAAACATAGTATCGAATGCGATGTGGCAAAAATTAAACGTCGTAAGATAGGCTCCTCCACTGGCTCTTACGGAACTGTAATATGTGCTCGCACAAGGTTGAAGACGGCATCTCGGCTCGAGATAAATTACTATTTGGTCGGCCTGATGAGCTGGCTTGGGAGCTCCTCCTGGAGCTGCTTGAAGATTCGCGGCGTGATGCCGTGAAGTAGTGAAGCGACTCCAATGCTATCATAAACGTAGTCGTTCATCTACAGCGCTTTGGAGAGACAGGGGAGAAACGACACATAGGTTCATCATGATCTGAGCTGTGAAAGACCTAAGTGCTAAGAGATGTGTGCCCAAACTCTTCGACTTTTCCACAGACTTTCGCTTCGGTCGACAATTTGCTTACCATGACGAGAAGTGGGCTTCCTAGGTAAGTCACATGAAAACGTGCGGTTGGCTTGGCCGGCTGCAAGTTGGGATTCTAATGGCAAAACAAGAACTCTATCCACAGATGACAATGCTCAGTATTTGGTGGAATTAAAGTGGAACCACTTATTCGCAGCTGCTGCCAATAAACCCATCGCTGCCGCCGGAGTTCCTGACAACAATGATGCCACTTATTTTGCTTAATTAATGGTTATGTTGAAAAAGAATAGCAAATTTGAAAAGAAAGCTCAGAAGTGGCTGGAAACTTTTCCGACAATCCAATAGTTTTGAAATTCCGTTGTCCGGGTTCCTTATTTGGCTGATCTCATACATTCTAGAATTTTCTGGGTTTCTGTCATTTCCTGAAGCAGAAGGAAGACGTCAGTGGAAAGGGAAAGGTGATGGGGTGATGGGGCACTGAAGCTAAGAGCCGTTCACATCTCGAGTACGAGATTGCGTTAAATTTTTCCTCACATCCGTCTTGACGTCAGACCATTTGCTGTGTGTCAGCGAATTTCGAGAAGTCGTTGGGGCTGAATTGGCGAATAAGCAGTCCTATTACTTATTCATAGCATGGAAACCGTGCCAGTTATCTATTACCACGCGAGCGCAAATTGGGAGGAATGTGAGAGTTGATGACGTTGAAAAGGAAAGCGGGAGAGAAGAGCCGGAACAGAGAAAAAAAGCTGATGCTCAAAGCATTGGGTGGCGAATCAGTCGAGAACCGGAGGACTCATATGGCCCATATAGGGCTGAGATGATGTAATTGACCAGCATCATGCAAGCCTCACACCATGCAAAATTTGTACTAATAGCTTTAAGCCTCAGTAATTACCAGGGAAAGGGCGGCAGGACACGGATCCAGCATAAAAAGTCAAAGGTCCCTCCTGGGTACTTGAAGATTTCACTGGACTTATTCGAAATAGCTTCAATTAAATGGGAACTACTGATCTCTTTCAGGATGAACAAGTTACATCAATGGAAAAAAATCGCCTGGAATAAGCAAACTTCATAGGATCAGGTGTTTCAGATGGTACGAATCTAGAAGATTCACTCAATCACCTTGCTCTGACTTGTCATCCACTCCATTTATGTTAACTAATTATTATCCTAAACTTTTATCCGGTCGTGATGTCAGGGAATCTGGTGAAATTCCGTCACAAGAGCTACATATTACAGAGGTCCCATAAAAATAGAAACTACTACATTGCATACTTCTATTACATGAAGTGTATATGTTACAGGAGTCCCACAAAACACCCGTAGCCTTATCCCATATCATACTTTTAAAGATTTGAAAAAAGTATAGAGTTTAATTTGATGGCTCATGAAACCATTCGTTACAGCAGAATGCGATTCAAGTTCTCCAAGAAAGGGATTCAAAAATCAAGGCAGTAGCTATCGTGGAGTTCGGGCGCTCCGAAAAGTTAGTGGTCAATATATAAAATAACCGTACAAAAGTCATTTTAGGTAGAAAAAGAATTTGAAAAAGTTCTTGTCCATGAATAGGAGCAGCACTCTATGTATAGTTGCGGTCAGTTTCTTTCATCTCCTGTCTTTTTCCTTTTCCCGTGGTAAACATTACTCCTAGTGATTTACTTGTGACGGAACCAGATAGGAGAGCTCCTCTCTTCCTGGCCTCCTCCGCTTCCTATGAATTCTCACAATTTCATCATCTACAATATGAGCTAAAAACATGACGAACAGCTATAAGATAACCTGGAAGTGCTAAAAAATTCGACATGACGTGGGTTCGCAGGGTCCTGCTGAGAAACTTGTGTTGGCTCACAATCCCAGAATAAGCGCAACTATCATAGTTACAGTGCAAAAGAGACCAAAGATTCTAAGGTTTCTGGCAAATTCAAAGGCCAGGCCCATACACCTTCACATATCCAGAGACCCTTGGAGAGCTAGGCAAGTCGATAAAATTCCGTGCTGCATCCAAATTGCAAGCATTCAGACGAGAAAAAAATGCGGCTATGATCAGTGGATATGCATGAATATAGAATTAGATGTCAGAGCTGTTGCAAATGTTTGCCTTTGTTAAAGGGGTGAAACACCCAGAAACTTGCTGTCATAGAGAGAGAAGTGGTTCAAGCCTTTTTAAGGAATTATTCCCGAATACCAGGAAGCATGCGTTATTGAGATGTTACAACTGATGAGCTTCTGCGTGCTTACATAGGGAGGAAGTGGAGGTGGTCAACTGAGACACGAATGAGCGCATAGCACACCCCTACTCCACCGGCAGACTTGCACCTTAGCGTTTTCCCCCTATTGGGCCGGGGCCGACCCAGTTTTCATCCGTGCACCCGTATTCTGGCACTTTCTCCACTAATGGGACCCTGAGGACCCAATCTCCATCCGCGGAACCGTATCCTGGAGCTTTCTCTTCCATTGGGCCATAACGGACCCAATCTTCGTTCATGGACCTGTATCCTGTCATTTTTCCCACTTCTGTTTTCGCCATTATTGAGCCACGCTGGACCCAATCCATCGGAGAGCCCGTTCCCTGGCATTTACCTCATTATTGGACTCTTTTCCCATCCGTGAACCTGTACCCTGCTGTTTTCTACACTATTAGGCCACGCCGCACCCAGTCTCCAGTGGAGAAACCGTTCCCTGCTATTTTCTCCACTACTGGAACAGGACGGACCTGGACCTATTCTCCATCCTTAGAAAAAAATCCTGGCGTTTTCTCCATTACTGGGCTCCCGTGGATCCAACCTCCATCGATCAACCCGCATTCTGGCGTTTTCCTCACTATAGGGCCACGGCAGACTCTTTCTCCATCGGTGGACAACTATTCTGATGTTTTTCCGAACAACGGGGCCCCGACACATCTGACCGTCATCGGTACGCCCGCACTCTCCGGAAAGCTCGAGCGTAATGGGAGAAGAGTAATGGAAGAAAGTTAAAAATTATTTAGAAAGTTGGATCAATTGCACAACTGGTTCTACAAAATGTCAAAACAGCTTATAATGACGCGTTTCTCGTCCGTTCATCCTATGTATTCGGCTGTACTGCCCTTCTTAGAATAAATCGCCCAGCGTTTCAAAACTGAATGGAGACAATAACAAAGCTCCAGCACAGGGGCGACTCTGCTCCGTACTCGTAGTAAACACTGTCTCGCTCGGAAGCTCGAGACTGCTAGCCGCTGGTCCCACCACGAAATCCTGAGTGCACCCGACTTCCACTACGTCCTTGTACATATGACCAAACATCGGCCGAATGTCCCGTCAGCTTCGCATCCTTGCGAGCACTGTCTCTAACTAAGACCCATGATGGAAGCATGCGATCACGTGCTGGTCCCCCACCGCCTGCGCTCTAGAAAATTTTGTTGCGCTACCATGATTCATATAAGAGGATTTGCTAGGATCATCTATCCAAATGCACAAGTCCCAGCCCTTCCAGAATTTCGTTAGTCGTAATTGCGATCATTACAGAGATTACTGTATCTGTAATTGCCTATGTGTAAAGCAGAAAATAAATATAATCTCTGAATACTACAATACTATCAGGAAGACGAATGCTCATTTAGTCGCAAAAAGCACATCCAATTCTTACTCCATGCTTTTCCTTGTGAGTCTGCTGAAAATTCAGCTATGCCAAAGGAAAAATAGTCGTTGGAGAAGCACAAAATGAATGTATTTGACAAATAAAATGTGGAAAGGACATCACGTTCAGCCATGTACAGTAAACATCGAATCAATTCTTTAATAATTTCGTTCAATAATGGACGTGTTGCTTTCGGCGTGGGCCTATGGCTATTGTAAATGGGTGAATATTGGCCAACACATATGATGGATTATTGCTAACGTAATTAGAGGCGGTGGATGCACAACGCCGCCATGAAAGCGGTTGATGCAGCCTAACGAATTCTGCACACAATATTACGAATCTCTACTGGGATATCGACGAGAGTGCTAGAATTTCCTGGAAGTGTGGGATCGCTCTAGGATAAATCCGTACACAGTTCACAAATAGTAACTCTGGGCTTCAGAGCGGATTGCTGAAAAAAATCACTAAAGAAACTCAATTAACCTCATGAATTAATAGTCAATTCCGGAAATTCCTTTTATTTTGAATTCATATTCTGCAAAGAAGCGAAAAAAAACAGCTAGAATTATCCACATCCACGACGTGGATTAGCTTTTTCCTGTAATAAATGAATACCTAGCATCCAGTTAACTGTCATTGGACACATGGTTACTGACCCAGTTCTAAACTACAGAACCACGTTCCTCACCAAAATACTCATTGTTCAGTTGGAATTTTAGAAGTTTAAACACCCTAAAAGGAAAAGTGTTCCTGGACCCTAATCCAGTATACGTAGCAGTGATAGAAAAAACACATCGGGCCTTTGGTTGATTCCTGTCACCCCCGCAAGCCAATAGTGATAATGTCCGTGCTCATTTCTGCCGTAAATGTATTCTCCTAAAGAGACAATAAGAATTGAGGATGGTGTACATACATAGATTATCTACTGTTATCAGGAGGAAATCAAGTGGATAAAGATGTCCTACAGTGAGACGAGTGCTCCAAACATCCGCGGGTAAGTTTCTGTTGAGCAGCAGAGTGTCCAAAGGTCGCTAGCATATACCAAAATGGAAGCACGTTTATGCGACTGGATACGTATCCTAACCTTAGAGTTCCTACATGAAGTAGTCATAATTCGAAAATAAGAGGAGTATCGAATTTCGCCCAAGATTGCCCACGGCAACAGCGTTAGCATCATGTAAATTCACCCATCCCTAACATGGGCACCAACATGTTTGCCCTGGGTAATCTCTCTGATGCATCCAAGCTCTAGAGCTTTGGGTGTGGATAAGTTTGGCTCTCGTCCGAAGTGGTGAAGTCCCAGACATCACAACCATCAAAGAGCACTAACTCTGCAACCGCGCCGAGTACGTGGGATAACTACTGCTTTGGAAACTCTACGGGGTAATCAGTGTATAGAAGAAGCAAAGGCACATAGGCTGTTGGAGGAGAGAGATTAGTTAATTTGGGAGAAATCCATAGCTACGGATAGAAATTATTTGGTCCATATCCACGAATTGAAAAAAAAGTCTTCTTCCAGTTGATAAGCTTATTTTTGTGATATATTATACGGATACCTATGTTGAGCCTTTAAGTCCATTCACAACTGGAGTTGCCTAAAATCTGCATTGAAACTTTTAGGTTCGCCGACGCCTAGACAGGGTCTCCGCTAAGTATGGACCACTTTTTCCAAATGACGAGTAGAAAATAAGGAAATAGTTGTCATCTGTCCTTTGTACATGATAATACGATAGCTGGTGACTTCTGTGGAAGGCGTGAGAATTTTGGTCCTCATTCCCAGACTCCCTCAGAAATTAAAGGCAGATTTCGCCGTATGCTACGACTGACAGTTCATGTTACTGAATTTGCTAAACATCCTGATTTCCCTGCACACCAAAACTCGGGACTATTGTAGGGCACCAAAAGGAGAGAGGACGTTAGGGCGAAACTTCTTGTGGTGGAACATAAGGAACAAGTCTACTTTCTTCCCCAAAATGCAGAGAAAATTTGTGATTGATTCGCATCTGTGCTCGTTAGGGATCACTTAGCAAAAAACATATAAATTAGCATATAGATACTTCTCCTGTGTGTCACCTTTGTCCAGGAAAAAAGGTAGAGAAAACCCTGTTGAAGATTTCACACCATTCTGAGGCCGGAATTTTGAAAACTCGCCAGATCCACTGGTACTACGTAGCCATCAGAACTATTAAAGTACATGAGCAAAAATTCTCACAGGTTCACAGCGCGTGAAATAAGCAGAAGATAAAGGTTGATAAAGGTTGTCAAAGCAAGAAATGTTTACTGATAAGTGTGCGGAAAGAAGCCTTCTCGGGTTTAAATATGGAGGAATTCCTTCAGGGATAAATGCTTATTTTGTGGTGTGAACCGTAATATGGAGTTGAGTGTTCTAGAGCAAATGTCTATAGAATCCTCATGTACGTAACCGCAACGCCCATTCTCTACGCTAGTTTTTGCCACAACTCAGGAAGTAATCCAGCTTTTCAGTAAGGAAAGTGTGACGAGAAGCCAGAGGAAAATACTAAGATCTAGATGCCTTTCTTTGAAGAGCCTCGATGCCCGGAGTGAGGGGTTGAGCCGGAAAGAGGAATGCCATCCGGGAATGAAAGCCAGGTTTCAAACGAAAATGAGGAATGTCATTCGTGAATTACACCTACATTTGATGTGTGGCTTAGAATCGCGATACAACGAATTCCAGGACTATGGGGTTCCCCCTGACGTTATTCGACCTTCCCGCTAGGACACCCATGAGAGCCTAATCCATTTCTCTCAATATGGATAGTCTGGAAATCCAGGTCCCTCAAAATACTAGCGTACCTTTATCTGGAACGACTACCTAAACTGTGGTTTTGAAGCCGTGAGTATTGCATACGTATCGATCGCACTTGAAAACAACGGGGTCGAGAGAACTAATCAAGAAGATTTGCTGCTGTCAAAAATTTCTAGCGAGAATACCAGCACTGGATAAGTGCTGCTGGCGTTCTAAGTACTAGGACACCAACGCATAATCCACAGTATGAATCAGTGCGGTGTAGCTACCGTAATCGGCGAGCCGAAAGCGATCGTTGGTACGCGGCCGACGGCTGCGGACGAACAGCGACGCCCTAATGTACACACGATGGGGGCGTGGCGGCAACTTCCTGTAATCCCGAAAAAGTAGTCGGCCGAATCGATTTCATTTCAATTAAAAATTCCACTGGCGTTGCCCCGAAATGATCGACATTCGGGATGTGCTGGCATAAGTTGTAATTAAATAGCAGCTCACCACAGAATGGGGGTCGATACTGGAAACATTTAAGCAATTCCCCCCTAGTCGCACGAGAAAACGACGCCGCCGCAGCGCCAAGTGCAGCGTCGGCCGAGAATTGACCAAATGGAGCGATGCCAATTAAAATGAGCTGCGAAATTCCATCAAATGAGGTTGAAAAGGTCAGTTTTGCGGTTTATGCTAAGGTTTAGAACGACGACGAGGAAAAGTGGCATCAAGTGAATGTTTCCTTCACACCTGAACACTCTCGCTCCCCGCGGGCTTCATTTTGTGGAATGGTGGATCTGAGTGGCAAAAAAATGGTATCTAAGCACTTGATCTCAGGCCTTCCAGGCTAGAGGATATATGTAGGTACATACGTATACCAATCATGGGTGAGGAATCTTACAATCCCGTAAAATGTGAAAAAACGTAAAATAGGCGTAGAGATCGAACCACTTTTTTTACCAGAAAAAACTAACTTGTCGGTTCCACAGGGAGTTGGCGAATGGAACATAGGAACGCTGTGATGTAGATCGGAACCAAAAATGGGGTCGGTACCGGAGGTTTCGGGCTGCCAGCGCACATGAACACTGGTGCAGCAGCCGCAAGGAGCCAAACGACGTCAAACAGTGAACTACCTCCAACTGCCCGTGTACTTCTGCACACACCCATTAATAATTTGAACTTTAAAGCATGTAATTATCGCGTATATCTATCAAAATATAACAAGTGCGATGTTTGCTCTAATATTGTCGCAAAATTCCATAGTAATTAATGTTACAATTAGTCTAAGGTGTACCTCTCGTGAATGAAACGTCCTAATAGCTACTTAACGAGCGTACTGTACTGTTTGGAAGTCAGATGGAGACTACGGTAGGATTGGAACGATACAAACAATAAGTTTGAACCACGATTTTGGAAAGAAGAACTGTACTAAGCAATTAAACAGCGCTTGGTCTTCTGACGTTATCGTAATTGTTTCCTAAGGATTTCTTCCACTCAGTTACGTATAACAGCTTGGATCGTGGCTGCCTCTCGTGTTTGAACAATTCACACCAGATTGCTGTAGCGTAATCGTTTTCTTAAAAGAAGAAAAAAAAAGAAAAAAAGAACGATTAGAATACAAAGCATCTACCTACTACCTATTGAGGTGCTCTACTTGAAGTACTAGTTCTCGTCAAAAATTAGGTTAAGTATTGTTGCAGCTATAAAAAAGGATGAACAAACTTTTATCCAAGCCCTCCTCCATGCGCTAGGCTCGGATGCACCAATGGAAGGATGGGTAATCTCAAACCTGTATATATGACTACCAACTGAGTAGTTGCAACCCTAAGTATGGGCAAATATGGTGATGGATGGTAGGTAAAGCGTAAATTTAGGTTCATTAACACGTCTACCATAGGGAGTCACAATGGTGCATACGGGCTTTGAACGCTCTATTTTTGTCCAAGGCTATGATGGCTTAGCCGGATGAACAAGAACATCATTGAGATTACCCACGGTAAACGTCTTGCCACACACAAATTTATCCTATATCTGGCACATGTCAACATGTTTACTCATAACCATGATATGATTACCCATAGGCAACAGCTGGGCAAAGATAAGACTCGTCGTCTTATCTTTGCCCAGCTGTTGCCTGTGGGTAGTCATACCTATGTATTCAAGATTGAGATCTGCTTCTTCTTTAATCAATAGAAACTTCTGCGTTTGGGTCGACATAAAATTGCTCGTACATCTCGATATCATGTTAAAAAGGTAACAAACTCATCAGGGAGCTCTCCTCTAGGTTATTTGTTTGCAACGTTACAACTTGATTCATTTTTTGATGGATCATCTTGAGAGAAAGTGAAACAAGAATAGCTTGATCATCGACGTCTCCACTGTTAGACAGTTGGTTAATGTGACATTTTGAAACAAAAATGTGAATAGGGGCTCTCATGTTCTTTCGTTAGAGTACCTCTTACTTTTGATGTTTCAAAGAGTGATTACGAACAATGATCAGATTAGCTTGAATGGATACATAAGGTTGACTTTACGTATAAATGTGTCCGACTATTTTGCAAAAACAAGTTGGCAACAAGCTTTGGGACCGAAACCTTGCCGACAAGGAGAAGTGACAGCGACTCGTAGGCAAGCTTCAGGACCTACAACTTGTCAGCAAGATAAGACGAAAAGGAGTTGACAACAAGCTTAAGGGGAAGCTCCCTCTCGTTAACTGCTTTTTAGAGCTAGGACATGCTCTCTAAAAGCTATCTTGCGGAACCCAGTGGAGTAGTATGATCATTTATTTTTGTGTATTTCACAAGCAAGACCTCATCTGAAAGCAAAACACATCCATTGAAACGAAAAAAAAAGACATTGTAGAACAAACTATGCCGATTAGCATACATGATGTAAGTCAGAACAAAGGAGGTGAGTTCACTGAAACTAGATCAGCTAACACTTCAGGTATGGAGTGTCACCGGTCCAAGAATCTATCAATCACACTCTCGAATGAATTGAGGTTTGCAGAACCTGTGCCTTTTTAAAGAGTTTTATGTAGTCTTTTTCACAGCAGCACCAAGTTAGGCATAAATTATGAGAAAAAAGGGCTGAACTCCTAACCTGATAATGGCCTCATTGCAGCGACTTGGTTGTGGATCATTGCCATTAGATAACGCAGCCGTATGTACTGCTTCAACCTAGTCTAATCATTTTTCGAAATCACTCATTATATTACCAAAAGTACTAGGCACTTTAACAGAACAAAATAATTGCATTGATTCATACATTTGTCATTTCGAAATGTCTCACTATACATTTACCTAACAATGGAGATACTCAGCGTTCAAACGGTCCATGTTGCTCTTTCTTTTGAGATGAGCCATCGGGAAAAGAATCGAATTCTAACATTATAGACAAATAAGCTAAATTAGAACATCCTATTGCATGTCATCAGTTTCTTGGTCTTTCCAAGCAACTGTATAAAAGTAAGAAAAATTTTGTATTAGTTCGTTTCTAAATGCTCATTTTTGTTATTCTTGTTGGAATATTCATTTTTGTCGTGTCATATTGAAATTAACAGTTCTAGCATTTTTATTAATCCATCCGGCTTCCCACATTTTCTCGGCACTGTCTCACACTCGTGGATAATATCGCCCATGGGTAGCAGCTGAGTAAAGACAACGTTACGTATGTGAGAACTTGCTCATGATTGCCAGTTAAAGGGTGAATTTGGGTAAGTCACCACGTTCACCATGGGTAATCTCAATACACGATCAGTGAGTGATTTCTTTCTCTCGACCCGTCTTAGCTTGATTGTTCATCCACAGGTATAAACATTAGTCGCGCGTTCAAGGCTGGGGTGCATTACTGAGATTACCCATGATAAAAATGTTAACATACCCAAATTCGACCTTTGCCTGGCACTCATCAACGTATCCTACCTACTCCCTGGCATCCCTAGGTAATCATACCTATGGATAGGAAATTATCCATCCTTCCAGTGATGCATCTCAGGCCAATGTAGAAGGAAAAGATCTGGAAAGAGGCCAGCACCACCTTTCCTGGGGGTAGACAGAAAATTAACCTAACTTGAGAGGAGAACTGGTATTCAAGTAGCGCACGTGTATTGACAAAAAGGTGCTGAGCTTTGTTTTCTCCTCCTTCTCGCTTCTGTTTCTCTCCAGTAAATATGCTTCGGCGATCTAGAATTGATCATCTGAACACGAAATGTCAAGATCTTAAAGGTTTTATGCGAATGAATAGAAGAAATTCCAAGAAAATTCTGGACAAATGCTGTGGCATTGAAAGGCCAAATGCTGCTTGAAGTGCATACTGTTAATAACCATGTTCACTCTATTGTTCTCATCTTTTCAAATTCTACGGTAGCCCTACCGTATCTCATTTCCAAACAATACAGTATGCTTGTTAAGTAGCTATGTAATAACAATCCATTAATGTGAGGTACACCTTAAATAAATTGTAAGATTAACAGTTATGGGTGTTCGAGACGGTATTGGAGCAAATGTCGGACTTTCTATATTTTCATGGACATGTGCGATAATTACATGCTTTGGTGAACAAATCATTACTGTAAAATAACAAGTAATTTTTGAGGAATCTTCAAACGAATAAAATTTTCCTCCCACTGCCCGTATCTTCTCGGAGCCCAAATATTTATTTTTCAATCGTGCTTCACTGAACTTCACTGAAGCTATGGATAGTATCAGAAAGGCACAGTGGAAACGTTGGAAGTTTCTAGGAGGGGAGAGGGGGAGGGTAAGTCTAAACTCCGTCGCGAAGGCAGAAGGAGACTGCGTTAGACGTTTCTCAATGTGTTCGATTTGATAGAGTTAAGGTAAAGAATATTGAAGATCCTTCAAATGATCGGTTAGCCACCAACAAAGAACTGATTTATACAGCAAAGATTTTGTTTTTTTTTCGTTTTTTTTTCAGAGGTAGAAGAGAGAACAAACAAATAAGTTTGACACAATGAAAAAGTGCGGGAGAAATTAGATAATTAAGCATTCAACAAAAGTGAAGGAAAGTAAGGGACAGTCGCAGAAAATCATTGTCATATACGTAAAGCGCAGTGAAGCTGCGTTTAAAGGCAGTGTCCAGGCAAAATTTTCGACTATTCGATTCCTGTAGTTCCTAGGCCAGCATGGCTCCCTAATTCCAGATACGAAACTTTCAGATCAAAAAACCCTCGGAAAAACCCTTCTCTGAGACCCCTCTTAACTGATTCGGACGAGATGTCCGACGGCCCTCTTTCTCGTCAGAGAGGGCGCAGAGAAAATTTTCATCGACCGATAGCGCCAGTTCGCTGCCTCAGTTTTAGCTTCAATAAGTCAGTTTGTTTTCCTTCAGAGGTCCGTATCACTGCTATAGCACTTTTTGAGCAGATTTAACAAGAAGAAGTAAGTTTCGATTATTGCTGTTGTCGGCAATGTATGTTGGCATTGCAGAAACTGTTTTTCTTTCACAAAATAAGTTTTTTTTTTCGCCGTTTCTTCGTATATCACGGTAACTAATTGATGTGGAGGTCGAGATTGCTTATCAAAATATTTCGCTGCCCGATCTACAGTATATGAATAACCACCTCCGTAATGTGATCGTGGAACACTCCCTCAAATATAGACCCGTAAACCGTAGATCCAGGATCATCTGGAACGAAGAACTGGAGTGTTGAGCAACAGTATCTAAATATTTAGAACACCTACGCAAACTTGAGACGCATACACAGAGATGAATCAGTCCCAGTAGAGAGACGCTGCCATAATCGACTTGATATTTTCCAACGATGCTGCATATTACACCAACTCCACGCGCGAAATGGCAGACGCCGTGTGGGCAGGCTGGGCACTGGAGATGGGTTTGGGTAGTTGGTCTAAGGCGGGTATCTGGCTTATTTCTGCGCCTTTTTCGCTGAAACTTTGGCAGCTGCTTACGGAGTCGACCCGCTATCATACTCCAGTAAGCACTCAAGCTCAGAGGTTTTGCCTGGACACTACCTTTAAGGAGATGGCAATGATTCTCTGACATCGCGCTGGAGGGCAAAATTCTGAGTCGAGCAGTATAGGTTTCATGTGTGTTTTTTCCTTGTATCGGGAGATATAAGCGATCACCAAGAGACAAGTATACAGATAAGTTATTACTATATAGCGAGAAGACAACTATGAAATTTTTTGTCATTGCAAAGGTACGTATAACAAGAGCGAATCTATCTGTAAAAAATAAACGAACGGAAACAAAGGCAAAAGCGGAAAATAATTTCCACCAAATGGAATAGTCAGATTCGCCCAGTTTTGGTGATAAGTACAACTTCTGATTCCAGATATGAAGAAGTGCGTGGTGGATCGACCGGCTCTTGAGTTTCGGTTCGGTTAACCAAGTTCGGACCATTTACACAGTTGCATGAATCCCGCGCCAAGTGATATTGCTCTCTCTCCCTCTCTATTAATGATATGAAGCACAGAAAAGCCTCCGAATATTTACAATTTACACTTTCAGCCGGGAGTTCTATAACGTTTCCTAAAAATCAAGAAGCATCTATTACCGAACAGTTACACCCCTTAACAAATTTGCCATGAGTTGTCCTTCCAGACAGTGTTGAATGTTCGTGAACAGGAGTTTAGCAAACCGTACATTAAGATTTTAAAAAAGGCGACGCGCATTTCCAATTCGTCACCATGACACGCATTTTCCAAGGATTTCTGCGCTATGATCCGCGCTATTTTGTGTTAACGGTAGTGCTAATGAGAATAAGAGATAAAAAAGTTCTCCATTACCATATCTCATTTAACATCTCGTGATCTGAGGATAGCATGTGAGTGTTGCAATTATTGTGGGCTAATCATTGGATAATTGGCGTTATTACTTTATTGTTGCTTTTTTTCGAATCAGGAGATTCCTAGGAAGTGTAGAAACTGGAAAGATATTTGTCTTCCGGTAACGAAAGCACATGCGTGGATGCGATAATCAGCGGAGTACAAATGACTTCGCAGAAAGGGATAATTTGTGGTTGAAAGCGAAGTTTTTCACAACGATGAGCATGTAAAGAGCGTAGTGAGTACTCTCCAACCAATTACACCCAATTAGACACTAATTGGAATTTCAGTACTTTTGTCGCTTACCATTTAAGATTCACCTTTTAATTAGGTGATATTAGCAGAACCGTAGCCTGCTGCTGATTACTTGAAACCATTACAAACACCATAAAACATGCTTATAAAAAATCGAAGGGTAAAAGCAAACCTTTGTCGTGTCGGGTTTTAGCAGCCGGTCGACCTCGTTTAATGCATGTCCACAGCGGCGTCGCCCGCGTTCAATTTCTCAGATAATAGCCATCGGCGCCCTATCAAAATGTTAATTCCGGAATGCCTCGGAGGGATTACCATAGGTGGATTGTGCATCTGCTGAGAAGAACGAGGGTGGGGTGAGGTTCACAGATGGTTGAGAAGACGTGGAATTCCGAAAAGACCTCGAAGCGGAATTGTTGCGCGGGACAGTGTTCTTGTGTGCCTAATTGTGCAAGATACACCTACTAATATAACACTAGTCATGATCTAAAAATATTCATTTATATGAACAAGCATGTTCATGCAAAAACGTTAATGTCTGGCCCAACGTATGAAGCATTTTTTTAAATTTTCTTTCAATGAAGAATCCTCTTTCCTGCCCTCTACGGGAACTGGCGGCTTCTCAGTATTAGTCCATTCATTCATTCATTCCTTCATTGATTGATTCATTCATTCATTCATTCATTCATTCATTCATCCATTTATTCATTCAATCAATCATTCAGCGCATTCATTTGTTGGAATCCATTCCTTTTTTCAACTTTAGTTTCAAAATAATTCACTTACATGTATAACAACCTTCTTACAACTTCATTCGTATGCTTCTCTTTCTATCAGCCTTCCATGTAATTCACTTGTTAACAATCCAGAGTCAATAAAAAATTAGTTCGTCCTACATGCATGCAACTAACAGTTCATTCGCCATAAAAAATAAACAAGAAGGAAGAGGGAATATTCAGAAAAACCTAGGCTCCACTTCGTTCCTTTCACTAGACGCAGACATAGAAAAAAACATAATATTGCTATGAATTTCAACACGAAGCTTTTCTTTTCTGTTTTCTGCACTGTGGTAATGCCTTTTCTTCTTTATCGCTGAAATCGAAGCATCACGACTACATATTTGTCCATATTTGGCGATGCTCGTATGGTTTGCATTAGCAAATGTGACCACATGCTCGTCTTCCCCGTATGAGAGTGCTATGTGCTGCGGTTGATGAGATTAGACGATTAACTCATTCACATGCGCCACCACACCACACCCGCTGACCGGGCAGCCAGCCATACGTAGATTATTTCGAATTGATTAAAATTCGCCCCCCGCCTGGTAATTTCCGCCTCCGTTCCCGGCCAACACTCACAACTCGCTCACGCAACAATTGTCTTTGGCAGAAAATAGTATGGGCCATTTAAATAAAATCGAAAGACGGGGGTGGCTTGAATGGTCGTGAGTTCACTACTATTACACAATGTTGCTAATTCGAAAGAGACAGTGGGTGGTGAGGCACGATATTTTTCTGGAATTTATGGGGCTTTCCCTGCCAGTTTTGGTATGACTTTTCCACTGAAATAGAACCGAAGAAAAAATTTGAAGGCAGAAGATAGGGTTTTATTGCGACAGAACTTTTTTTATAGTTTTGGATTGATTCCATCCTGAAAACTCCACATGCATTGCATGTCCGGGATGTGTAGGTGATTAGTCGCCCAAGAAACGTGAAAATAAGTGACAATATCAATGTAAAGCTCGTATCGTGGTGGATTCGTTATAGCCTTGACCAAGATAGGTATATAGACTTAATTGGGCAAACGTCTCGGCCTCTTCGGAGCTCGAAAAGTGGGAAATACACGAGCCCTACTCAACTAGACGCCTTATCAAGTCACAAAATAAAAGCTCAGTTAGGATCTAAAGCATGGTAAGGAGCGAAGAGTAGCAGTACACGTAAAATTGTTGGAATATCATAAGCCATTTACTGCTTTTAAGAGATCACATGTATGTCAAATGAATAAGAAAGGTACGAAAGAAAAAACAATCTACAAGAAGGTTATATTTAAGAATGAATGGGCTTCCCTAGATAAACAACGAGAGAAGGCCCCGCATATTTGGCAAAACGAACCATGTAGTTCCTCTGACATTAAGAGTCGGAGAAAATGAATAAAATAAGGATAAACTTCTCTTTTGCATATGCATCTGTGGTCAAACAAAAAACGCAGCAGGCCACGAGATGTTCATAGGTTTCTTCCATGAATTGCAGAAGACCTCATTCCGAGCAGCTGTAACACTTTTAACTTCACATGTGTGCTGGTTCGCTTCTAACTAGTGAAAATTTGGAATATGTAGCTATGCATCGACACCAGAGAGCAGGCCGAATTTTCTGAACATAGTTGAATCTATGGTGTTGTTATGATGAAGACACTGACAATGGAAGTGCACGAAATTAAGCTATAGTCCCAGGACGAAACCTATATAGCTAGAATGCCTGTACAACATGATGTTACATGCTGTACTTGAAATCTGCTAAATAGTTTACAGAAGCTCAGAATTACCACAGAAACCTGAGATAAACTGCCGTTTTCGGCAGGAGAATGGCAGATGATACTGATGTTGATGCAAAATTACGTTGATAATCGTGATCAGCGTCTGAGAGGTATGCCACACTGCCGGAGTACCCTTCAATTATCAGCATGGGTGGAGGTCATTGATGTGGAACTCTGGGCTTCTGTGAACCATTTAGCAGATTTCAATTGTGGCCTCTAACAACACGCAGGACATGCTCTACAACCATATGTATAGGTTTCACCAATTTTCGATTCGCAGCTTAATTTCGTGCACTTCCCTTGTAAGTTTTGTGACAATTGTAAAGCGGCAATTCACTCATAGATGCCCAGTTGTATGAATTCTACTTTCTTTCTCGCATTTTAGCGCATCTATATTTATTTATTTTCATTTGTTTGTTTATTCATAGAGAGTGCAGTTCCTGTACCATGTAGTACTTTGCTACATTAGCGAATATTTTTTTCTCGCTTGAATCAAATCTAGTTTTCTGGAACGTTTTTCGTTTTGTTTTCCTGTCTCGTATAATAAGTGAATGGAGTGTCACACGGCCGTCTGCGGTCTTTCTAGCAGTTTCATAAAAAAAGTTTACTCGCTAAGGGGGCAATCAAGCATTTATTAGAAAATTTCCATAATATTGTTAGGATTGAATTTCCAGCTATAGTTCTTCGGTGTTCCGCCTTTGAATGAACTGTATTCGAGTTCTTATCTTCGAAAAAAAAGCAAATAGAACAACGGCTCTTTTAATTAGTTTGGCTCGTGAACGATATTGTAACGAAGAGAGAAGAACGTGTTTTCATTCAATCATGAGTTCTGTGTTCTTCTTCTGAGGGTTCTCTAGCCCCATGAGATGTTATTGTTCGCGATACTCACATGTCTTCGTAAAAAGCACGAGCAAAGCGCATCATAGAAAAGTACAGAATTTTACGGAAGCTTTTTTCTCCAGCTCCTACACAAGGCTAAGGTAGGGTCGGGACATTTTCAGAAGAAAAAGGAAAAAGAAAAAGGGATCGATGACAAAAATACGGCAGCAATATGTATGTATATGGAGTAAGAACAGAATGGTTTCAAATACGAATAACACCGTCAAAATCCAAAAGGGCAGTCTTGGTTATTGAATCTCCGAGAACTCCTTGCTCCGCTTGTTCAGTGGATTACTATGGTGTCCATCCACATTCTATGAGTAAGAGAATCAATTCATTAATCAATTAATCAGTTTTATTAAATCACTAACGAGTGAAGCTCTGACTTAATATGATAAACCAAATCTTCGTGTACCTTTGTGCGAATGGGTCCGCATGTTTATATGTGCATTCCTTGTTATTAACTATCCACTTTGATTCTCAATTTCCAAGGCTTTTCAATTTTCGAAACTATAGATTCATGCCAGAATGAAGAAGTTTTGTGAACCTGCTCTGAGATGCCGGAACTTTTGCGAAGGTTTTCTCAAGAGCCATTCGGTGACTCTACGCCACCGTTACCATTTCTTTTTCTTGAAAGAATTTCTCTCTAGGAATCATTTCGTGGTAGATCCATGCTCAGCAATTTTTGACTGAGCCAAAGTGTCGTAGACAATTTCCAGCAAGTCACTTCCAACTAACGAAAGCAAAAAAAATGTTGAATTTCCAATAGTATTTCTCACTGGTTGGCTGAATTAATAAAGGTCGGTGAAGCGTGCTCTGAAATACGTAGTCATACTAGTTTCTACTAATAGCAAAAATCCCAGGGGTGATAGTAATCTTGCTGAAATTGCCACCTTCATCTGATGTGTAAGTCCCAATTGAGTGCCAATTAACTGCCAATCATGACTTTTAGAAATATGCTGTCCTCGATGAGGTATAATCAGTAAGCTTGGATTGAAAACTGGCACCTAAGCTGGGGCGAAGCTCGAGCTTTCAACAACATCTCGAGCCCGAGATCGCATGACGCTGACCTAGCACTAAACCCTAGTCCGTCAATAATTGGTCACCGTGCGTGAAAGGGCCACACTACATTCAAACCGCTAATCATGGAGGTTGTTGCAATGGTGTAATGGTCAAGAGGCTTGCTCACCGTGGAGTTTGTCGATGGTTCGACTCCGCTGCAATGGCACAGCTTCGCATACGCTTTTTCACGTGTTTCTGCATAGAAAGCGGCTTCATTCATTCCGGTTAGTTTCAAGCTAGCAGCTTCAACCATCAAGCTGGAGGATTCTTCACAGCTGATTGGTGAAAAATTCTTCATGTGCATACGAAGCGTGTCGTTGCTGTGTGGAGGGTGGTGTGGTGGTTGAGAGGTTTGACAGCAGGTTGGTCGGTGAATCAGGAGCTCAGCAAGGCAAGCGTTTTGCAAATGGTTTTTCGGATGCTTTGTACACAGTGACTAAGTGGCAGTCGCTTTCTTTCTCAAACTAAAACTGAGCGGTGATCACCTGTCGTTTAGTCGGTAACATGCGCGGTAATATGCGCAGGTCGAAGCTTGAATCCCTAAACAATTTCTTTACGATTGTTTTTCATACCATTGCCAACTGGAAAGTCTAATCTTCAATCTAAAAATACAAATGCTATAAGGAAAACTCTTTATTTCTCCAACGAAATGACAAAAAATGAAATTTGAGTTCATCATATGAACTTCCCGCTTTTTTCAAATTCGGGCATTTGGTCAACAAATACACAAATATTATAGTGGCGACACCTCCACACAACGAATGTAGCGCCATCAGCATGGATCTCATAGATCAACTCCGTATTAAAATCTTGGACCTCACCAGACACAGGGAGAACTGGGCTTCAGACAAATTATGTAGGCATTGGCAATTTTCAGTGCAACGGTTGTTCGCCACATGTATCTGGAAAGGACCTCGAGCAACTAAGGTACTGGTGGCTGGCAACATAAAGCAAGACCATCTGTACCGTCAGGTGGAGCCAGCGGCATACGTCGGCACTCTTTAAGCTTAACAGCAGATATGTTCCTTAGTGATACCCTACTTGGTAGGAGACTACGTAAATGCTACGGCAAACATTGCAATGGTGAAGAGCGATAATTAATGCCTAAACATAGCAAATTTCATAGGCGGCAACGAATGAGAGAAATGACGAGTAACTGAATGGTTAAAAGAACCTATTAAAAATTCTAAAACAACTCGGACTAGAGAACGCACAGTATCACAACATGACATTTGTCATTAGTAATTTACATAAAATCGATAGTAGACTTTCCCCGTTTAGCAATAGGTAAGCGAACGGGTTCAAACGAATGAGACAGAAGCTTAACGCAAAGCACACCGAATGGGAACTAAATACCGATAAAAGTGGATGCGGCTATGACCTTTAATACCATAGATTCGATATAGTCACTGAGTGCCTCTGGGAGAATTTGATGCCGACTGCTGTGATGCGAGCATCGAGCTCGCCCAACGCTCCAGATACGTGCCTTTCTCTTGCGCCTAAAAACGACGCGATATAAGTACAATACTTCACATTACAACACTAAAAACCAAGCCCATTTCTGTTTCTTCCTTTGCATATAACCTTGATAACAAATGCTAGTGCTTCTGCATACTGGCACCCGATGTAGTGTTGGAGTTCTTTTTTCAAATTGCAACATAGCTCAGATCTATCAAAATCTATTTATCAAAATAAGTAGGGGAATCCCCACCAAGCGTTCCAGTGCTTCGTTCGAACGAGCTGTTAAGTCCAAGATATGTGTAGCATAGATGAATATGATAACTATATTTTTTCATCTTGATGGTAACTGCTCAACGAGAATTTGTATTTTATATTGTGTATCCACTCCGTTGTAAATAAGATGCAATAAATCAATGAATCAATCAATCTAATACGCTGCTCCACCACGGATTAATGATGAAATGTGCGTCCTGTTAGGAATTCTTTCTCCCTGCTGTTTTCATATATTGTCACAGTTTTCAAGGAGTTAACAGTTTCAGCAAGGTTTGTGCAATTTAGTAGTTTTTGTCCTCTTTCGTTTTTTCTTATAGCACAACTATGAATGCATGAACAAGTAAATAAATGATAAATAAATATGCGACCAATGTGTAATATTAAGAATTCACAACAATCAAACCGTCAATCACTCGCATCACAGAATGCCTCGAGCCTGGTCTGCTGCGCCGCACTACTCAGGCGATGCGGCAGACTAACTCAGTGGTGTGATTGTCTTGCGTGGCTGGTGTTGATGCTTTGCTTATGTTTTCCCTCAACCATTTCGAAATAAAGATAAAGGCAAAGTGATGGATAAGTGCAAAATGGTGGAAAACACCGCTCAGCAATAACAGCGGCCAGCCGCGCCCGTGATGCGGCGCGGAAGACCAGATCTCTATGATGCAGGAGTGATTGACCGGCACTATTGGCTGATGGTATACAGAAATGATTCTTTTTTTCATGCTTTCCACATAAAATTACTTTTCCACTCTTCACCTAACATGGAATATGTACATTCAATATCTCTTTTGGATAAGGATTTTCTTACCTCTAACGCCTTCAAATCAATAAATAAATCAAAATGGATGAATATTTGAGATCAATCTTTTCCCATGAACTGTTCTGATCATCATTTTCTATTGCAGTAGCATAGTCTTAATTCGGAGCAATACAAAAAAACAATTTTAACAGATTCTTCTATTATAGCACTAATTGTCGTTTTTTTTTGTGGCTATGAGTAGTGTAGACATGGAAAATTCCTCCTGGAAAATTCAACCGGAATGATCATGAGCATCTATTTTTCTTCTTATGCTTCAACCAGATACTTTGTAATGAATATTTGCTGCCAGGACACAACTTCGAAATCAGTGCAGAAAAAATGCATACACTATCAGACTTCTTTCGCTTCTCCTCGGACTGCTTTGTTGTAGAGAAAACATTGTCGGTTTCTGGGTCGTTGTCGTCGCCAGGACAGGGGCTAAATAAGAGCTCATCTCAGTGAATACATCATTAACAAGAATAAGGACTCATGCCCTGTCAGGGACACAGAATTTTTGTTCCCTCTCGTTACGGTTTGCCTTTTTTTTAGTATTCATGCTTTCACAAGTCTAATGTATTTAATTTTAAAGAATGATTCATTCAGTTTGGTTTATTGAATCCCAGCTGAATGAGCTAGATTTTCTAGAGCCAGTTGAAATTACTACACCACGCTGATATCTCTTAGGGTTCTTTGTATTTCGGCAAGACCTACTACATCAAAATCAAAGCGGAATGAGGCTCCATGTACATAAAAATATTCTCGAAATCCTAGAGCATCTTCACTCTCCGTATGGTCACTTTGATATGTTTCTTTTAGGGCAACAAAGACATCCAAAATATTTCTGTCGCGATGTGGCCTACTGGCTGCTCTGCAACGTGCTGGAATATTCAGACTTTTCGAAAGGGTTATGGAATGTATTAGGTCGGACAGATTTAGCTAAAGCTAGGGTACAGTCAGGAGCATCGCTAGACTTTAATTTAAGCTGACAGAGCAAGCTGGATTTGAGAAAGCTCCATAGTTGACCAATGCTAAACTGCTCAAAAGTAAGCATCGCAAACGTCAATCAGTGATCAGCTGACCAGATCAGTATTTTCTAGCACGAATGAATTGATTCTGCTGCAAGGAACACGACTAGTGCTCTGCTCCCACCGACGGAGCCCATTCTGTGACACATTGTGGATTTTACCGTCAATATAATAGATTTCGATATTTGTGAATAAAAGTTTATTCCTAAAACAATAAGTGCACGAAATCGATAGAGAAGTCATGCAGTTTTCTTGCCGTGCAACTCGTTCGCGACAAATTGGATTGGTCCCTTGAGAACGGGTTTTTCGAGAGTTTTGTTAGAAATCATATACATTGTTGGACTCGGAGCGTCGAGTAGGTCCAGATTCTGTTTATATCCCAGGATCGAAAATGAGGTGAGACACTGCCCTTAACTGCGACTGTATCAGGTATCCTAGGGGGTCAATGTACTAGGATTCCTACCGCATCTTTACCCACCATGAATTCTTGAAGGATTTCCCCTCAAGTGACAGTGAAGTCCAAAACTCAATTTTCGCCGTTATTACCGTATGCAAAATAGCAAGAGAAGTCATTAATGTACATTTAAAAAAAGCAGGATTGCTTTTTTTACCACCCCTCCCCCCTACATCCTAGAGGTTTTTACGACATCTTCATTTCACCCCTACCTCTGAGTGGGACTGCTCTGCGGTGAATGCGAATCGACAACATCAAATCCACGCTTACGACTCGCTTTTGCATAGTGATAACCAGCATCTTTGACCACCTGCAACGGGAGAACTCGAGGGAGTTTTAGAAAGAAATCATACAAAATTCACTCTTTCAACTAACCTGCCGCGCCAATGGGAACAACTCGTCTCTTCTGGTGAGAAGTGAAGGCATTATTAGACATAATTGAGCAGCAGCTTCATTCACAGAAACTTCATGGAACGAAAGACCCTAGAAGTAGTTTTTATTAAGCTAGAAAACTGAGAGAACCTGATATCTACTGTGGCTGTTGCACCAGTTGAATGGTTTCGCCACACTTCTTTCGTCTAGACCTCCCACGACGTTTCCCTAATCTGATGTGGCATCGATTATATATAAAACGAGTGCGCAGTGAGGCGGGTGCAGCAGAAAAACTCAAAAGAAGAGTGCAGCCGGCACGATCAGGCCACTTGATATGAAGAATCACTATTCAAAGGTGATTGTTTTATATCAGAAATGGAGTCACTTTATGAGTCCAAGAAAATTGGAGAAATGTGGACTCATTTATCGAAATAAACAATCATAGCAAAATAAATGGTAGATTGTAAGCGGGAATTGCATGTTTTCATAAACCGCATATTAGGTAACCCGCCAGCTACTCAACTATGCTACTGTCCTGAAGTTTCATTCGATAGCGATTTTATTTTCAACTCAGTTAGAGGATATGGTGCAAGATTCACTTGACGGACTTTGGGTGCTTAGCGCCCTCTTCAGATTTCAACGAAACTTTACAATATATGCATTACAATACGGCAAACTGAGTTACAGCTGTTTTCACCCACCGAGCTCGCCTGGCAACGGAGGATGTGATGAAATCGCCCCGGGACTACAGAGGGTATTTAAAGGGCCACTGTACTGTTATCCTCACTTTTCGAACTATCACTGCTTCTCCCGCCTTTCCAGAACCGATCACGCAATGAATCGTAAAGCCTCTATACGGAAATTACGGAATTAATATACGGAAATTTTTATCTTCAATATCTCAGCATATTTCGGAGATGTCGATGATGCTCCACCCTTTCTCAAAGACAGAACTCTCCATCAGCATCAAAAATACTGTCTGCAGACATTCACAATCAGGTTGCTTTCGTCTGGTGTGGTCGAGTTGCGCGAGCCATGGGATGAGGACCGGAAACAAAAGATCGATAAGGCCATCTTTTTCACCAGGATGATTTTGCCGAAATCAGTTATTTTTTATGAATTGCGGCCTGTCAGCACCGTTGCAAAAGAAATAACCGTTGGGAGATTGACATCGACTAACAAAGAGGTCATTCAAAAATCAAAACATGAAGTTCCATGACAGAGGAGAAATGAGAGAAAATTGGAATTTTGTCGAGAACTATCATTAATACCAGTCAAACAGCTACAATTATCTTAAAATGCTATTGCAAAAGGATCTTAGTTATTAAGAACAAAAAAATCAATGGAAGCGTTCCGGACCAAAGGCTCACGAATCAACCGCAAGATTGAGTGTCTAGCACTGAACAAGCATCAGGGAGCAGCCAATGTTGAGTGTTTACCAGCAAAACTCAATAGACCATTGTTCCCTAACTATGCAGCTGACCTAATTCGATGATAATCTGGGAAATCGAACAATACAGGGTGACGACAAAGTCTTTCGCCAAAGTTTGCCAGCCGCAGAAACACCTGAGGTTGAATTCATTCCGAAACCGTAGAACGGAAAACGGAGGTCAAAAAATGGACGTAGAAAGAGAGCGTAAAACGGAAAACGGAAAATGTCGCACCGCCCTCATGACCTTGCTCCTCATGCAATAGACTCCATTTCATGAGTCGTATTTACTCCTACACTCATTCCTCAACACATTCATTTTCTCCTCACATTCTTTATTTGCAGAAATGGCAAGCAAAAGATTACGTTAGAGTCTCCTAACTATTGAGTCGCTCACCTTGTCCGGCTTCCTTTTTGCATCAAATCGACCATAGATCGCTGAATACTTTCGATATTCGGCGAGACGATTCGGTGTGTCCGCAGAAGCAGAAAGAAGATCGAGCACCTCTCTGAAAGAGATGAAGAGGTTCTGGGTCATATGCAGTGAATAAAAACTCAGAGAGCACGTACGTAGTAAAAAAAAAAGTTTGAAAATTGAGAGCAAGCAGAAATTTGGAACAATTTCAAGAATGACAATGCCTATATTGCTACCATCGCTAACTTCGTTTGATTTCCGCCAATAACTGTGAATTGACAAGGAAAATGCACGTCTGAGAGTGCCGAATTTTTAAATTAAGATTCAATAAAATAAATTTCTCGGTGGGCCGAGCGAAGGTTAAAACCTACTTCGAGACTCGTTTCTTGTTCTGTACAAGTTTCGGAGGCAGTCGTGGAATTTTCTGGCATATTGCCATTGCGCAGCTGGAAAGGCGACGAATCTGCGCGTCGGACAAAACAGGCGAATCGCACAAAGCAGTACCTGGATAAAACAAGTAGTATGAAAACATTTTGTAGACGCAAATAGAAATAGACGGACTAACACGAATAGGAAAAAAAAGATGGCGACCCACTTGGATCATAATCTCCCAGAGACACAAAGTCACCACCTACTGAAACAGGGCTGGACGACCTGAAAATGCTCTTTTCACAAAGAATTCTCCCACAAATTAGTGATCCATTAATCTTTCGCTATGACCTAGCCTGAATCCACAACCCTTTCTGAATCGAGGGCATCAACTGCGCAAATGCCCCCTTCTCAACTCTCTCAAATAAAAAAACCAAATCCAAAAAAATTTTCCCAAATATTCACCCGTGCCATGGTGGACCACATTCAAGAAAGAATTGGTGAATATTCTTAGATTGGGAGGCTTCGAAGTGTGGTCTTACCATGGCCTCTGCGAGGGATACGGTAAATAACTCTATCTCGCTTCGTGATTGGTTATCACTCACTCCCCCCACAACATCATACTTTCGCGTAAATCTAGTGGTGAATTGATGACACTATTAACGTTATTCGCTGATTTCATGTCAGTTAACGAGAAAACTACAGAAGCATTTTGTGATTCGAAAATTCAAATTTTTGTTTTTCTCAAATCTCATAGACGTAAAATCTCATATACACAATTGTAATGAGATATGTATGTATGGAAGTAGTAAAGCACCTCTAGGTGAAGTACAGTAAATTTCAGAAATGACCAAGCAAGCAAAAATAAAACTGGATATCATTTGAAAGAAAAAAAAAAGGAAATAAAACTGACCTCTCTTTCTCTTCGCCGGTAACCGGTCCCTGTCCGAAGGCCGGCAGAAATTCCCCGCGAACCACGTTGGCGGTTCCTCCGGGGACGGTGCTGGTGGTGCCGAAGTCGGTGGCGCCGGTGCTCCCGCCGCTGCTGATTGTGACAGAAGTGGCCATAGTACCGAGCACAGCAGCGGAGAGTTCGATCGCTGAACTGTGTCGGCTTCAGCTTGCGTTAGTTCATCAGGCCTGATTCGAGGTAACTTGGGAAAATCTATTTTTTAAAATTGATACAGCTAAGGCGTGCTTGAAGTACTATCTTTAGAGTTAGTTTTATAGAAAATATACCTAGCAAAAATATACTCAAAAAAAGCATTTTATAAAAATGTACTTGAAAAAGATGCGCTCACCAAAAATAAAAAGAGTACCTCGCATTTTTTTCCATTCACTGGAATCAAGGGGGGAGGGGTTCAGGTGTGTATTGATTGGAGAATTGACATAAAGTGACGAACTATTGACAGAAATACTTCCAAAAACACTGCCGGAATTTATAACCTATTGCCTGCTAAGGGCTTCAAAACTGAGAATACTGAGATAGCAATTCAGTACTCACAGTTGAAAATCGCCACTATGGCTGATCTAGTAACTGTCCATCCAAACTTTTCGTTACTTTTTGCGCTGTAAAAATCGGTCTCAAGGAAATTTTCATATGATAGGTACTTTTTAATGGCTACGTTCGAGTTTAGGGCAAGCTAAACATTTACAGATCCCTCCTACCCCTTAAAACAGACAATTATCTCGCTGAACAGAGGACCTCAACAATATTTTTGACTAGTTCAACAGAGCATACCCTAACTTTGCAGATTTGGATGAAGGAACAAAACAACTTCTTCATGGACCTTAATTCCTGTCCAAAACAATCCCATTGCTCTCAATTTCTAAGCGGGTGATATCCTTGTTTAGCACTTAACCAGATACGTGGTATTCCATAACAGAAGCTGATGACTTTGAAGATTACTGTTTGGTCAAAGTTAATTGAAAAACAAACTGGCGATGGTCTCCGATAAGACGCTCAATATGAGAGCTTAATATTCTAATGACACTGAAACGTCTGGTTGTCGAATTTTAGACCACATTATTAGATTTTCTAAGATTTGAACTACGTTCAAGCTCCTAAAATATGTATAAGCCAGAAAATGTTCCACATTATCACATTTCCCCGAATTCCCCCAAAAGACTAACCCAACGGTACCGAGTTGTGAGTGGCGTTCCCATTCTGCGGCGATGTCGTTTCCGTCGACGTGGAGGGCAATCCGGGCGACGTCGACGATAAATTCGACAGCGTCGCGGCAAATCCTACAAAATCAGTCAATATATTGATCCGACAAAACGATTGTAACTCGCGCGAAACTCAAGATCGGCCTCGCTGCTTAGGAAAAAGCTCGGAATACTTTCGCAGCTGGCGAGTTTCGCAGCCCCAAAAAAATCCCGCATCCAGAAAATCGATTTCGCATAAGTTGCTGCGTGCGCCATCGCAATGGTTTGTACAGCGTCAGTCGAAGCAATCAATAAGGGAAATTTTAAAGGTTGATAGAGGAAAGGAACTCACCAGGCATCAAAAATGACATATCCGGACCACTTAAGGCATACGGTGAGACGGGTGGTGGACCAATGTGTTGTATGGCGGCAAGGTTAAATGACGTCTGATCTTTCGAAAATTCCTTGAAATACAGGGATATTATTCAATGTTGCGAAAGGAAATTCCTCCTCAAGCAACAAAACGTGAAACATTCGTGAATCCTTGTTTTTTCTCTTGGAAAAATTAACTATCATCTGAACAAAGGAAATATCTTCGCAATGTAGAACTGGCAGCAATAATATACAGAGAAACCGATCTTGAAGAAAAAATTGCTCGTATTTCTGGGTTGAGCAGCCATCTTTGTTTTATCAGACACTGAAAGCCTCAAGGCTACTGCAAAATTTCAGTTTGAGGCTTTAGCCGATTGAAATCTCAAGCTATAATGGAATTACATACAGTCGGGTCCGGCAGCCACTGCAAATGGGAGCCGGCGGGCGCCGGCCGCCGCCACCCTCCGGCGCCCCGGTATTGATGAGCTATAAATCACTCGAGCTTGGGAGAAAGCGAAGAAAATAACAATTTTAGTCCATAGTAGACAGAGTGCAGTGGATATGTTAAGGCTATAAAGCAGGGGACCATTTTAACAACTCTCACGTTTTTTTCATTTTTGTGATTTTCATGGGGAAAGATTTCTGAATACACAATAAGCGAAGCCAACTCTTCCATTTTCTGCTATACTACACTGCATCGCGAATACAAAAATGGCCGTTATCCTTCTATAGATGGACACAGTACTTCAGTTATCCCATCTGAATAATAAAGCTCATCCAATTCGGGATCCTCAGAAATAATTGAAATCCGTATAAATTGTTCCATATCTGTTGCGAAGTAGTTCTGCCGCTGTCATTTATTTTTGTGGAGCAGTCCTTTACGGCGGAGTTACTCTCTCCCGGTTTCCCTCAACTTTGAAAAAGTGGTTTTTCACTATTACTTACACTTTTACTATTACTTACACTTACACTTATCGTAGTTTATCTTCGAAATTTATGCAAAACGTTGCCGGATGCCTCCCTGGACTACCCGAAGGAGATCACGGGGGACGTTCCAAGCAGTGAACCCCAAACACTGCGATACTTAACTCTGGATCTCCAACGGAGTGGAACCAGCGATAGGGACAGATTGCAATCTGCCGCTCGAACCACTGAGCCATCCGGGCTACTTTTTATACTGGTGTTAGTTAGATAACTGCAGCAGCTGTAGGCAGCATACTATATGTATTTGCAAAATTGTGGCACAGGACAGGATTCGATCCCCTGACTGTCACGACGTCGATCACTCCCTTAACCCACTGAGCTACGCGAGCACATGGTGTAGCACACAAATGTGTGCCCAAATAGTGTCCAATCTTACCTACACTCACGCTTACCGTGATTTATCTTAGAAATTTAGGTGAAAAGGGAGTTGGGTAGGGCCACTCCTGTGAAGCCTAAGCCTAAGCCTTTAACCCATTCTCAAGCATAGGGTTAGGCTTATCTACCCTGTCTACTATGGACTAAAATTGTATTTTTCTTCGCTTTCTCCCAAGCTCGAGTGATTTATAGCTCATTAATACCGGGGCGCCGGAGGGTTGCGGCGGCCGGCGCCCGCCGGCGCCCATTTGCAGTGGCTGACGGACCGGATTGTACATATAACTGTACATATACTGTTTCGTGATTCGGTTAGACTATAAAACTATATTCATAAGGTTAGTTCTCGCTGTATCGTAATTAAAAACTGGTGACCAAAAGAATTGTCGGAAAATAGGAGCGCCGAATGTAAGTAACCTGGAAAATCCAAAAGGTTGTCTGCCGAAGACATGGTGATCAAAAAAATAACTAAGTATGTCGTAATCCGGATTTCTGCCCAGCGCCACTTTCACCCCATACGATGACTTCTCACAACTGTTACACTTAAAAGTTTCAAAGTGAAATTAGAAGAGAAAAAGAACTGATCTTGTAATTTCTCAAGTTTTCTTCTATTTTTCGAAATAATTATAGTAACTTACTGTTAGTGCTCGTTGTAACCGCCTAACATGAAGTGGTTTTGAAAGCATTCCTACAAGTGACATAATTTCCAGAAACTCTCCCTCATCGCACTGCATAATCTGATTGATGTCATCACCTCCTGAAAAATAGATCATCAGAACGCTGGCAGGCTTATTATTGTCCTGTAGAGAAGATAAAGGGAATCATTTGAAGATGAAGCTTCTTCTATACGTAGCATTGAAATGTCACCAGGAACTGAGATGAGATATTGTGGATGATCAGATAATATAATCACCTAAGGATAATAGGCTTTTGATTTTTGTGCAGCGTTCACTGCTAATTCCGCAAAAATTCTGAAGTCATCGACGCAACTTTTTTGATCTACAGCGGCAGCAGATGGAGAACATCTTTAGAATTTCAAAATTCTCAAAAAAAAAATCGTCAAAACACAGCGAAGATCGGGGTTGTTTAACGTGCTCGAAGCAAAGTACCATGCTTCCTTTAGGCCGTGATGCCATCCTTGCCAAATGAGGTGTACAGGACTTTATCTCCTGGAGTCTCACCGACTTTTGACTAGAGAGGATATTTCTCGCGTTTATTTCAAATTGTATACAGTTGGTCAATCACTTTTGCGTCACACAATACGAGCCATCTGGTCTGACGCGCCGCACCATCTACGCAACGCGGAAGACCCCGTGCCCGGAGGACCCCGCTGATGGACGTTGTCGATATTGGTGTTTTGCTTATGTTTCACAGTTTTCATTCTTTGTAACATTGTTTCCATGCCAAAATGCTCGAGCAGGGACGACTATAGAGCCCAGCTGATCTGCCGCTGCGCGTAGGTGCTGCAACACACCAAATGGGCGGTATTTTGTGATGCAAGAACGATTAACCCGTACTGTATCTTCTCTTGTCCTAGTACAGTATACGTGAGATCATGGTACTATTTTTTACTTACAAAACGCTCCACAGAAAACTTTCTTTTTCGAAATTTCGGTGGTCCTTGTGCCGGAACAAACCAAAAAAAGGACGAAGAATTGTAAAACAAAAGGATATTTTAAGATATTTCTCGATTTTTCGATCTATCATATACATACTGTAACTTTGCCGTACCTTGTGATATAAACATATCGTAGTACTGTACAAGATTTGCCCGTTGTAGAACAGCCAACAATTGCCATTCGGATATCGACGTGGGCGGCGCCAACGGTTTCGGAGTGCTGCAAAAACTGAACGACGTGCATTAGTTCTCATCTCAGCGCTCTTTGTGCTCCAACCAGAGTAGTTTTTTCGCCGGTCAGAGCACAAAAACACCAATGACCTCCAGCGCGTTTTTCTCATGACACCACAATGATTTTTTCGCCGCACCGCAAAAAAAGAATCGCGGTCATTTAACGAAGTCACCGGTGATAGAAAAGGTCACAGGTGTAGTTTACACTGGGTAGTAAATCGCTGGGTAATTACGTACTCTGTACTTTGTATTTCTTTTTTTTTCTTTTGAGGTTACTCGTGCGAGACATACATACGCCTTTCCTAGGCAGATTTTGAGTAGACTAGACCTTGTAGAGTACTGACTTCTCCACCGAAAATCACTTTTCTCGTTCTGTTCTTCATAGCAGATCGTTCAGAGCTCACATAAATTACAAAGTAAAGTTGCTTGAATTTCTAGAAAATGAATTCTTTCGGCCAACAGGGAATGAAGCGCTGTTATGAATTTTCGAATCTCAGATTTCACAAACTTTTCAATACAATGTTTGACTATATAAACCGCACTATGAAAAGAAAAACAACAAAAATTTGCAAATCTCACCTGGCTCTGGCAAGGTTTTCGACTTTCAATTGTGGTGACTCCCTTTTAACAGTAGTCTTCCCAGTTGCAAGTTGTAGTTGTGAGGAAGACGAGCTTGATGGTAACGCTGGAAAGGAACGATTAAAGGACATTCTTGTGGGCATACGTCAACAGTTTTGGAAAACACTACAAGTTCATATAAGAACTGGTGCAAAATAAAAAAAATCTGAACCGAAAGATAAAATCGCAATGAGCGGAAAAACTGAATCAATGCCTTCCATCCCTCTTCCGCCTTCCTCCCCCCCCCCACTGCCCCTCTCAGATCCAGCTTTTTTATCGAATTGACTACCAGTATACAGTGCAGGCCAAAATTATTTGGCCTTTATTGCTTTCCACCGTAGCTTCTGCAAATGTGAAGCTTAGAAGCTCAAACTCTTGAGCGGATTGAAGGCGCTCAAGTATGATCACAAAGTATTAAAACTGAAACCCACTCATTGCGTTCGAATTCCTCTATAAAAATTATTGAGGGTAGAAGAATGTGATATGGTGGTATACAGAAATATCCACGGCTTCGTGGATGAAACCTAATAACAAAATAAATGACATGTAGTAGAATGGACTCACATGTAATGGAATTCGTGTCGAAGAGTCAGTGATTTTGTTATGTCAAGCCCCCTCTAGGTCAAGTCAGCAGTAACCCCATAAGTGCTTTCGCGAACTTAGCTACAGTCGGGTCCGGCAGCCACTGCAAATGGGCGCCGGCCGGCGCCGGCCGCCGCCACCCTCCGGCGCCCCGGTATTAACGAGCTATAAATCACTCGAGCTTGGGAGAAAGCGAAGAAAAATACAATTTTAGTCCATAGTAGACAGAATGCAGTGGATATGTTAAGGCTATAAAGCAGGGGACCATTTTCACAACTTTCACGTTCTTTCATTTTTGTGATTTTCATGGCGAAAGATTTTTGAATACAAAATAAGCGAAGCCAACTCTTCCATTTTCTGCTATAGTGCACTGCTTCGCCAATACAAAAATGGCCGTTATTCTTCTATAGATGGACACAGTACTTCAGTTATCCCATCTGAATAATAAAGCTCATCCAATTCGGGATCCTCAGAAATAATTGAAATCCGTGTAAATTGTTCCATATCCATTGCGAAGTAGTTCTACCGCTGTCACTTATCTTCCGTGGAGCAGTCATTTACAGCGGAGTTACTCTCTCGCGGTTTCCCTCAACTTTGAAGAAGTGGTTTTTCACCATTACTTACACTTTTACTATTACTTACACTTACACTTATCGTAGTTTATTTTCGAAAGAGTTTTCCACTACTTCTTACACTTACACTTATCGTAGTTTATCTTAGAAATTTTTGCAAAACGTTGCCGGATGCCTTCCTGGACTACCCGAAGGAGATCGCGGGGGACGTTCCAAGCAGTGAACCCCAAACACTGCGATACTTAACTCTGGATCTCCAACGGAGTGGAACCAGCGATAGGGACAGATTGCAATCTGCCACTCAAACCACTGAGCCATCCGGGCTACTTTTTATGTTGGAGTTTGTTAGATAACTGCAGCAGCCGTAGGCAGCATTCCATATGTATTTGCAAAATGATGGCACAGGACAGGATTCGATCCCCTGACCACCACGACGTCGATCATTCGCTCGACCCACTGAGCTATGCGCGCACGCGATGCAACATACAAATAGTGTCCAATCTTACTTACGCTTACACTTATCGTAGTTTATCTTAGAAATTTAGGTGAAAAGGGAGTTGGGTGGAGCCACTCCTGTGAAGCCTAAGCCTAAGCCTTAAACCCATTCTTAAGCATAGGGTTAGGCTTATCTACCCTGTCTACTATGGACTAAAATTGTGTTTTTCTTCGCTTTCTCCCAAGCTCGAGTGATTTATAGCTCATTAATAAAGGGGCGGAGGGAGGGTGGCGGCGGCCGGCGCCCGCCGGCGCCCATTTGCAGTGGCTGCCGGACCGGACTGTAAGTCTCACTATCCCAATTTAAAGTCATCTTCACTCCTGTGATTCTTGGTACCAAATCAAGCATGTTTGGCCGAATTGAGCTCCAGGACTCTTCTGAACTCTTCAAATACAAAATAAGGATGTTTGCTATTCACCCCATTGTGCATAACACAAAATACGAGCTTTGATTTTCCTCTCGGCTGAAGAAAAGGATTTCTCTAATATTCTGTAATAGCTAAAGACGTAGTATGTTACCCAATGTTGCTTTAAGTCAGGTAAGGTTGACCTAGAATGAGTGATTTCATAGTCTGTTTTAAAAACGATGGCAATTGAGTATTTGTGCCTATAACCTGTACATCTCACCTGCCTCTCTAAATACGGCACTATTTCTCGTATTCTCTCCTGCTCTAATATCTCCACAACTTTGTTCACTGACTGAGAAACCAACAATTACCACGGGCATTTGGTTCTTTGGTCCATAGATGAAATGTCACAGCTCATCTGAGGGCTTTTTTAACCCATGATACGTCTCCTTTACCTTACCACGTTAGATTAAAAGGGAATGAGCGAAAATTCCTTTTTTGCAAAACCACGGCAAGATATTTTGCTGCCATACTCTGTCGTGGACTACGCAAATTTTCAAAACGCTCGGGTGAAGTTTCTACGCCATGGATTTTTTACCGTTCAGAGTTGTCTGCAGCAGTTAGTTTAAGTATTCCTACTAGTCTATACAGCAGTGCGAGGATATCGCAGTAGACATAAAAAAGCGAGCATGAACGCTAATTTCGCCAGCAAAAGATGAATAAGAAATAAACAACAAACAAACAGAAAAACACCTGCAAATAGTAAATAAAATGAATTTTGCTGAATAGATGTAAACAAAATGGATTGCTAATAAAACTACCAACAATGCAAGAAGAAGATATCATAAACTTCAGAAAAATAAGGAAATTTTAACAAGCCGTGAATGGTCCTAACAAAAAGAAATAATTTGTTTACTGTAATATCTATAACACTACAGTACTCCACCAAATTCCACAGTATCTCAGCATTTCAAAAGCAAATCAGCCACACGCTAAAACTGTACAGATGTTCGCATATAAGAACGAGACTATTAGTTTCTTTCCAGCAGCCTGCTCCCTTCTCATTATCTCAACCAATAGGAGCAGAGGTGGGCGGGGCAAGCGTCTGGAGATTGCATCGAGTTTTTGAACGTCGAGACATCAAAGTAAGTTGTACTTAACCACATATTTGCTTAAGAAACTGCTCAAAGCAGTGAATACTTCTGAGCTGCTCAAAAACTACAGTACGTTATACATATTTGTTTTTACATTGTATTTTAGAAAAAAAGCTAGCATGTGGCAAAATTTTCAAAAGAAAAAAAGCAGAGAATAGATGTCGCAGGCGTCATTTACTTACTGTAAAGGCTTTGACAAGGCAAAAATGAAACCAGACCATAAATTACATGGTCTGACGTCTACCGAAAAAAAAGCAATTTGAGACCGAAAATGCTCAAGCAAAAAATGCATAAAAAACAAAATGTTGACACCCTAGATTTTGACTGGGAATCCTAGAAATTTCTTGCAAAAGTGTGCCATATGACCGCCTCATCGATGTAATTTCTCACTAAGCGCGTGTGGCGTAGCGGTAAGATGTGCGTCTCTCATCCTTTGATTGCCCATGGGTCGCAAAATTCACCAGTGGGGCGCGCTTTGAGACGTCCCACTACCGCATTCAGCTAGAAAGGTTGTAACAAGAGATAATGTTGCCATGAGCATAAATGTCGAAGGCGAAGTGTAGCGCCCAAAATTTGCCTTCCAGAAATTGTCAAGAAATCTACACAGAACAGCAAAACTCTCAGATCGGAACCCTGCTGGAACCACTCGATTATTAGGTTTAGTCATTACTTAAATACGGGTAAAAAAACTGTTCTGTTCCGCATAATCCTACCAAGCTATCCCACTGAGCTTAGGATATATTTATTATATTTTCAATTTTCAAATGTACCAGTTCTCCCAGCATCACAAACAGAAACCTTGGAGGAAAATTTTTTTTTTGCTGCGATTTTGGGTCCGAATCCGTTGCAATATTATTTCTTCGTAAAAACCTCAGCTGATTCTCTTTCGCGGATTATCTTCAGCACACCTATTTTTAATGAGTTGACTTGCCTCTTGTGAGCAATGCTGGATTCATAATCCAAAAAGAAAATTTAAAAATGTGTTTCAGCAAACAATGGGAGTAAAAATTAATTATACGGAAAATAATTTTTAAAAATGCTCATGAACAAGGAATAGAAGAATCATTAAACACTGAAGTGAATTAAGAAATAACAGCTGGAAACAAACCTGGTGGTTGTTGTGATGACGAGGCAACGCTGGATGGACTCGGTGTGTTGTTGCCTTCAGAAGACGACATGGCCCTCTGAACGGTGGTTCTTTTAAGAACCCAGAAAACGGGAGGGGGCTCGGCAGTCGAGTAGGGCCGCCCCGTAACTGAAATCGAAGACGTTTCTTCCACAACTCTGCAGATACAGAACCAATACTGAGACGGTGATGAACGCGTGAAAAAACGCTGACGGAATTCTGTGGAAAAACAGTAGGCGAAAACCGTGCGACAGCTGGAAACCAGGATCATACTGGTAATAAATTTTGTTGTAGAAAAAATGAAATGTGAAACGAAAACGAAAAGAAACGGTGACATGGGAAGAGGAAGCACGAATAGATCAAGTTCGACTAATTGACAACAATAAATTATCCTGAAAAAGCATTGTTGTTCTGGAATTGCTACCGAAGAGAGAAGCCAAGCAACAACAGGCAAACAGCAAGGAATCCGAGTGGGTTATCGAGGTGTTGGTGGAGTTTCGTCGACCTCCCTGGCGATGTGCACGAAAAACCCATTGAAAACCTCGTAGACATGAGTCACACTGTGTGTGCGATCGAATAGAGTGGTTTCGTTCAAGCAAAAACGTTTTTTGCGGATGAAATGGGAATTTACTAGCCGCTAGTCATGCCGCAACTGCGTTAAAAAATTCCCAATCCTTGGGCAACGTTTGCTCCTCCCGAAAATCCTGAAAATTATTTTTTGTGATGTAAAATTTCTTCGACGCGAAATATTCTTTTTGCGGGTTTAAATGCTGTTGGATGTCAATGGAAGAACATACCAGAAAATAATTTTGTCTTTTCAAGGAGTATTATTCCTGAGGAAAATAAACATCTAACGGATTGTTCTAACGCTTTTTATTCAATAGAGTTTATCCAAAAATTTCTCATAGCGATTATTTCCAGCACTGGTCACGAATATGACCATATTTGTACCGTAGCGCAGTATTGTAGGAATGCAATCGGCACACCATAGAGACTGTAGATATTTTTCTCTAGAATCTAGTGAAACTTGACGTAGTAGATTTATTCGAAATATTGAGCACAAATGTGGTATCCACTTCTTACCGCGTTTACTGTTGGCGTACTGTGAATACAGTTTTAACACTGTGGATACAGCAATCCTACAGAAATCCTCCAACATGCGAAATAAACTGAATATTCGCTTTTGCTACCGGCAACGAAGCAAAAATTCGAGATTGTCTAGGGTGATTCGAGACACAAAACGTGCATCGTTGCCAATGCGTTGAATAGTAAATTTTCACTTCGAGTAGGAATACTCGAATTATAATACTAAGAACCGCGATGATAGCCGCACTCATGCAGTGTGAGTTACTTCACTGTTTTAGTGTTTTTTACCCAAATGAGGCATAAATTGGTCTTTAGGGGTTGTCCGTCAAGATGGAACTCTTATGGTCTTTTGCTGTCTCGAATTCTTTTGCTTGAATTAGCTGTTCCAACATCTTAGTAGTTGCACATATAGCTGAAAAAATACAAGCAAGTGTTCTACTATTTGTCCTCCTCAGAATTTCTCCACCATTTTCCGATAGGAAAAATTCAATACCGGTCAAAGAAAAATCGCCTTCCGAACTATGGTCTATAACTTCTTCAGGAATGAAGTTTAAGATTTCTAGTTTGAGAAAACAATGCGGCCACTCACCATTAACAAAAAGGTTCATGAATATAATAATTCATATGTTTTAACCGTCCAGAATAACTTTTCTCAAGTATCATGAGTTTCCATGCAAAGAGCCGTTGAGAAAATGGTATCAGATGCTCGTGGCACTATGAAATAATGCGTATAATACGATGCTGAAGACTCTGATCTTGAACCCGTTCTCGTTTCTTTCTAAAACGCACTATTTAAAAAATTGTAAAACACCTTCTCTGCAGCACCTGGTTGTTCAAAAAGTACACCATGTACACGTGCCAATTAATTCTTCTTCTGAAATTCTGCTTACGGACTTCACATTTATTTTCCACCTTTTGTAGTTCAAACGCCATCTTAGTTGAGCTATTACGGGAAAGGTAGGTAAGAATTGTACTACTTATGGCGAGAGGTAGATAGAGACTGTACTTAAGCCCTGCACTGAAGTATGGACACTCATAATTTCTTCAGCAATACGTTATAGCAGTAAGTGGGAACAGATTCCAAATCAGTGTCCTCGATTTCATACTATAGAATACACTTCATCTTCAAACGCCACAAACATTCGGTACCCCTCCCTCTTGAGTCCATGACCAAAGGTTTTTCTTTTGCATTCTCAACCGATCTCCTGATCAAAGTAATGGAACCATTTTCTGCATTTCTGTTCCTCTTCGCTGTTTGGGTGCTCTCCTTATGAAGAAATGAACGCGAATGGAAGTGGTTTCACGCTTAAATAGACGCAATTGATAGCCTGCCTAATAAGAAATGACATGAATGATTTGACAACTGTCACAGAGAGTGACTAACTGTAACTCCTAAAATGCAGCAGTGACAAGAAATTGCAGACAATTTACAGTGGCATACACGAGCAAAATGGCGTGGGGACAGAGGATAGAGTCTTGTGAAGATGGTTGTAAGTCTTTAACTGGATGGAATAAGGTAAATACCCACAATTTTGGTGGGAAATTTCCAACGTGGTATGCTTTTTCTAGTGTATTTTTGGATTTTTTCACTTTTAGAATTCTAAGATAACAATCCATATGTGCTCGATCTGCAAACTCTTGGATTCGGGAGAAATCAGTCCACAAATGAGATGCCCTACTGTTTATAGTCAGCCATGATTGGATGGAACCAATAAATATGTCCCGCTCATCTGGCCTGAACATGGTCCAGTAAGACAGTGTTTTTTACCTCCACAAATGGAAAAAATAGTGAAACACATGGAGTTTTGGGCACACCGATATCTCGATCAATCCTCTGCTGGAAAACCGTTAGAAACGTCATCCGAGACGAAGCAGGATGAACGCAATCATATTTTAGCTTCTTGCCTCTTTAAACCAAGCTGAAGCTATGGGGAGCCGGAAATTGTCTATGCATATAATCCGAACAACTCAGTCATTACTGTAAGTTACTGCTAACTATTGACTACGTATCTATTACAGTAGTTATATCTGGTTTTTTTCCTCCTAAAGTTTCCTGTTTCCTGCTGTACGCTTCCACTCTCTTGTTACTTCCCGCAGTTAACCGTTGGGGAACTCAGAGAATTCCATGTTCGGCTGCCTTTGAACCTTGGCATCGTGATTGTGAAATCATTGAGGCTAATGTTTCGGAGTTCTCGCCTTCGTCGAAGCCTGGAAAGTCAAACACACCAGGATTTACCCCCCCCCTCCCCAACCGCCTCAACGTCTTACGAGACATCTCTCATTCATACACTCAAAACCAATGCCGGACGGGATGAGCACAGCAATACCAAATCCAATGCCAAATCCATGCTCCTAGGGAATCATAAGGTGCCTTAACAACTCCTCAACCCAACCCGGATTTGGTACTAGTGCTGCACTGTTCTAAAACCGTTTCAACAGCTAAGGTGAGCTTCACATCGTTTTTGTTCCCGGCGTTGTTCCCGAGTGTAGGGATGAAAGATGTCCCGTAAGAAGATGAGATGTTTGGAGGGTAAATTACTGATGTCTTTGACTTTCCAGGCTCTAACGAACGTGACCGAAAGGTTAGCCTCAATAAGAGATCATTTGCTATCTTGCCTAATAGCTCGGAAGAAATCTACTGTATTCCGCAGCTTAAAAGTTCCCTGTGTATCAGGGCAGGAAAAGATTCTTCGATTTCATGCGCTTTCCTTCAGCTTTCAGAGCTTCCCTGCTATTGGGAGGGAAAACACTCCCAAGGGCAGGAAAGGAGGATTGGATCTTCTACACTTTTCCAGACATCCGTAATCCTCGAAAGGATACAGTGGTACTGCTGTATAATGGCACAATGCTTGAGAGGATGTTTCATCACAAATCAAACTCCTCTCGCGGATTGTAAGCACAGTCAACGCGGCCACGAAGCCCCGCCCCTTCGCCGAATTCCTCCCTGATTGGTCAATTCTAGGAGGCTGCAGAGTGGAACATTGCATTACGGTGGTTAATAGACTATTGCAGAGCTTTCCCACAGCTTTTGCCCTGTTCCCTTCATCGTATTTGGTGTAGTGTTCGTTGCAAAGGAGTGCTACATGGTAGGCCTTTGAATTTGAGAACCGCGGTCACCGGAAAGATTTTAAAAGCTATTCTCCCAGGTTAGCCGACAACACCCTCATCGAAGGGTGAAACCCTGCAGCAAAAGCAATTAATACAGTTCTATTTGAATATTGAATGTTTCTAGTAATGTAATTTTTTTCGGTTGAAGTGATCCTCTGGGGAAATGTTAAATTGGTTTCGTCTGTTTTCTCATTCCCTCTTCTTAGCGCCCTGGGAATTGTCCTCATCTTGCACTGTGCTACTTCCACCTTGAGCTGTTCATATGTATAGGCTTCGCTTTTCTAATACCCCTTCGACGTCTCATGTTGATTTCTACATGCTTACATTTTTGTTATCAATGAGTATGTCAGGAAATCTTTGAAATACACCTTGAATTACAGCTGTCATGAATGCACATTTAAAATAGTAGTGGAGTTCTGAAGGAATGCCTCACCGTTAGAAAAACACTCGCACACTATCATCATGGCAGTGGGTGAGGCAACATGTGCCATACCTTGTAGGACCTAACTGATCCCGAAAAAAGTGAAGTACAGGAGAAAATAAGAAGGTAGTGCACAAGCCTACTATTGATCCATGTTTCGCTCCTCCCACCCTCGGCTCCTCCCACTCAGTACTTGCTACCCTGTTTTGTTTTTTAGCTACCTGAAGGAATGATTCACCGTAAGGCAAATGTCACAATTCTGACACACCTATTCTCCTGTTCAAGATTAATTGCAATGTGCTAGGACAACAATGAGAACGGATAAAGGATAAAGATTGAAAGTAGCGAATACAGATGTAAAAGGGCCAATCACAGAATAATAGCCCCGCCCCATTTAATTAGAGGATGCCCCACATATCTACGCGAAAGATGCGCATGAACGAGAAGCGGATTCATCGCACTGACGGGATCTATGGCCCAAAGACTCATTTCTATAGCCCAAAGACTCATTCCGGCACTGCCATTACAGGCGGCCAGACGATGAAGCTTGCCATTTGCATCCTTCAATCGGCAGTCCTGTGGCACAAGAATAGAAGGTTGTGTTCTTTTTGACCCACTGTGCCCCGTGTGAAGGCCTGTGTTCAGGCATGCCATTATTTTGTTGTTAATAAATGAGAGCAAAAGAAGCAGAGCAGAATTCTCACTATGAAGCTCTTAAAATCGCTGTTATAAGCAGTAGTTGGGAGAGGTAGGGAGTTGTTCGGAGTTCGCTTCAGCACCAAGAAAATAGTGATGGCGAACTTAAACTCACTGAGGAAAACCAAAAATCTCTCCTTTTGTTGGTTTACTATTAGGGACAAGCGTAAGAGCCTGAGAACGAAGGTGCTGAAAGGTGCTGAAAAGAAACATCAAAATGGATAGGTATGTAGTTGCTGCAGTCGGCGACAGAAGGGTTGGAACAAGTTTTTTTTTCTTCCGTAACTTCTATCTGGATAACCCTAGGTAACTGAGATTTTTCTATTTTAAGAGAGTACCAATGTGGCAGTGGTGTAGATGGATGACGCTCTTTTTTGTTCCTTACTTTCTGAAGAATTTTCTATTTGAGCTGGCTCAAAATTTGGCTGCAGGTATACGTAAACATCTATGACAGAAGTTAACAAGTGACCTCCTCGTCGACCCTATAATTACTTTTTGATTTGAGAATTAGGTCAGAATTGGCTATGGATCCAACGAAAACTCATGTTATCGAAGCGAAAGCTAACCAGTAAAGTGGCTACAAAAATTTCAGATTTCTCGAGAAAAAATTCCCAAAATTCATAAAAAACTAAGGTATTTTTGCTGAAATTCGGGATCCACGACGGAAGCAGATGGTTGGAGTTCTCCTTTCATTTTTGTTATCGGGAACAGCTCCCACATTTTCGTTCCCGAGCCTTTGTCGTTTTTTTTTTCTCAACTCAACTCACTATATTTCCGCTAGCCCGTTTTTACAACTTATTTGTGAATTTTAAGCAGTGATTTTAGATTTGTGAATAATAAGTAGTGATTTTAGCACAACATTTGAACCGCAATAACGATTTGAGAGAATACAAAATGGGATTTTTTTCTTGCGAAAAAAAGGCAACAAAAAAGCAACGCTCGAAAAAACCGAATTTTTTCAATTGCTGGGTCCGTTTTTGTGAGAACCATAAAGTTTTTGCTGTGCCATTATTATTGAGGGCTAGCTACAATAAAGCTGTAAAAATCTCTACCTAGGCTGGGAATCGATATGTACGAACGTGGAAGAGAAAGGAAGGAAAACCTCAGAACTTCTCCAAAAACACAGACGCCCAAAGTCTCAATTATGTAGAAATTTCAACACTAGGCTTGAATTTGATGGTCAAAAAACCCTTAAAAGGTGGTACTGCAAGTAAGGAGTTACGAATGAGCTTCTGATATCATATGTTCCGATAAATGGTGTTTTTACGATTCGAGGAGAAAAAGGGCACTTAATCAGTGGCAAACCCTCTTTCTTGGGGTTCAGCTCCTTTCCAAAAATCCATTCGCCTCCGAGAAATTTACCTCTGATGGTCGAAGTTGGAGTTTCAAGCTCAGGTACTCTAAGCTCGCCAATCTTGGTTCTGGGTCCGGGACATTTATCTTATTTAGAGATCTTCAACCTCTCTTCGGAGGAGGACAGCTAAACATGTGCCCGTCATGGATTGGGAACGTTTTCAATGTTTGCTGTGATATCTTCCATCCCAACAGTAACTTCCGTTGAATTTCATCTCGTGGGGCACTTTCGATTGTGAAGTCTACTATTTATGGAGGATTAAATCTCAATCCAAGAAATGGGGTCTGTTCAGCGCGTTGACGCTAGTCGCACTGACGACATGATAGGTGGGAATTTTAAATGGAGCCCATCTAAACCAGCTTATAACTTGGCCCAAAATGAGGTTCGTAGCGAATGACTGGGTAAAATACCAGTTATGACTAGCGTCAATGTTCGACTTTGACAGGTCTGGAAATTTCAGGAGGGGGTCTTTGCCCTCTGACGAGGTTCGTGAGGGAGACCGATACGTGATCGACGTCATGGATTGCATGTCACGGACGATGTTGCGGATTCCGGCTTGATCACAGAAAATTCTCCTGAAAAGATCCCGATGGCACCAATGAGTAAACAACAATGTAGAATCACTTAAATCGGCTGCATAAAACGATTCTGCAGCGCGATAAGCTTCCAGCACTGACGAGTAACTTACCACCAATTGCTTACGAGTTACTTTTAAAGGAACAATAAGTATACAACCGGAACCAGTAGGTCGACAAGCGCCAGTAGAATCCAAGGCAAAGGGTCTGTATGTAACAAAAATCGCATATCAATGTGTATGTCACTTCTGTGCCGGGAAATTTCTTGAGTTGAGAGGTGTAGTCTAAAGGTCTCGTACAGTTCACAGCCGCTGGTGCGTACTGTAACAAAATCAGCGCCCAGTAAAACTCACCAAATCATCCATCTGAGTCGAAAATGTTGGTTAACTTGCTCCTTGTTCCCCGCTAGTGGGCAACAGCCGAATTTTCTGAAACAGAATAATATGTCCGAGACGTTAGAATTAGCGGCAAGGGCCTAAATGCATAATTAAGATTACCCAAAGTAAACAACCCCGAGGCTATTGATGATGAGTAAATTTGTGAGGTGTTAACACGTTTACCCTGGGTAATCTCATTGATGCACGCTATCTATGGAAAGAACCGGGAAAATTGCACAGAAGAGGAGACAATAAGGTCAACTCTAGGTCAGTGGTCGTTGTAAGCTAGTGAACTGTATGCTGCAGCAACGTAGGACGAAATTACCTCCCAAGCACAAGAAAATGTCGGGAAAGTGGGTAAATGCTACAACATTTATTGCCTCACCATCCATCAAACATTAGACCATAATAGTAATTCCTGTTTTGAGCGTTTCACATGGTAGGCTAGTGTAAGCTGAGCGTCCTATCAATGTTTATAGTGCTGAAATCCTACTGGAGTAAAAGCAGTCAAGCAGCCACAGCAGAGCAACCTACCGCGACCAGTGATTCAACACGATCTGCTGCGTTTTTACTGCACCAATAAAAGAATGATACCGAGGCTGCGCGGTGTTTTTTTAGGGAAACACAGACCGACACCCCGTGCCGCAGGGACTGACTTACTCGACTAATCCCTGATGGCCGTCAGCAAAAACGTTCCAGATAGAAAAAATAGCAAAAAATGTCAACAGCCCAGTACCACCCAGTGCTTCCATAAAAAACCACCGGCAGACGGCAGCAAAAACCGGTGGCGGAACAGTTTTCGGGCAGAAAAACTCCGAAAGAAATCCACGAGCCGGCACGAATTCTATCGGCGACATCATCGACGGGGAGCACGGACCGGGACGAGATGCGTCAGAGGGCCCGGGCTGGAAAGGTGTTAGCAGCATATTCAACAAGCAGTAAAAAACCGTGCCAGGCAGTAAAAAACATACAAACCCTTTGATGTTGAAGCAAGGCATCCTAACAAGGTTAGGACTAATCAGTTATCAAAACCACTAATTCTTTTTTCTAAAAATTGATACGGACGAAGAAATTTGAGATTACAGAGGTTTACCCAGAGCTGTATCTCCTTCTCTAGCGATACCAATAACAGCTGGAAAAAAAAACGAAAAAAGTCCGAAGTGCCAAACATAGTAAGAAAGAAGAAAGGTAAAATTTGCTCATGAAACGAAATACAAATCGAATTTGTTCGTGGTTTCCTGCTATAGCAGAGTAAGTCCAAGATGACTGAGAATCTCGAGACCAAATCTTCGACTCTTTATAAAAATATTGAAGATATTTGTTGAAACAGAACAATTTACTCCATAAACTTACTTGGGTCCAAAGGTACAACTGGAAGGAGGGGAATCTCTGGGTATAATTGCCCACTGATAGCAGCTGGGTATAGACAATGTCAACGTCGTGTAGGCTAACATGTTGATGGGTTTCTGGTGAAGGATAAACCTGAGTACTTTGACATTTTACCATGGTTAGTTTCAATGATGCCTCCAGGCCGTTGCATGATGTCCATATGGACTCTCACATACATACAGTACCGGCCAAAATGAGCATCGTGAGTTAGTCTTTGATTTATAGACCTGGATAGTTCTTCTACCACCTTTTTGTGTTCTAACTCATAAATGTATAGCGCTCATACGTGAACGTAAATAAACAAATGAATAAATAAATAAACATTTGTTCATAACTTCTTCCCACTTGAAATTAAAGGTTTTAATTTTGGCAGACACCGCAGAAACTCGTTAGGACTTCAGACGGTTGCGAAAGTTCTTGTTAGATCGTTAATCCTGTGAACCGAATTTTTAAATTAAAAAAAAGACCAAATTTCTGTTAGTCACACAGTTACTTTCATCCATGAAATTTCCACCAAATTAAATTTGTAGCCCTGAAGGGAGACTTACACAATAGAAGGCCAGTGCGCATGTCCCAAAAATTGACGTCTTCCGAATTTACTTGATGAGAACTTGTCGTGCAATGTCTTGACGCCACCAGGCGATTTGTTTACTTTATTCTGACTCTTTTAACTATCCAGCCAACCGTACAATAAATCCAACTTTTTCCTCCTTTACTTATACAATACGCTTTCCAGCTAACACGTAACTTTCCACGTGTCCTGTTATTGATTTCTGACGTCGTAATTTTTCTAAGTACTGGCTGAGGATGTAGAACGGATGTTGTAATCGAAGCGTCACCGTATCATTCCTCATGTTCGACATGAGGCAAAGCTACAGTAACCCGACAGTACTTGCCCCCTCCACCTTTAAATATGAATCGGGTTCAAAAAATCGAGAGAAGTTTTGTATCAAAACACAATAATAGCATGCTCTCCTCTACAATTTATGCGTACATTGTTTTTGTGATATGGATCTTTGAAGTTTTCAAAAAAAAGACTTTCAATAAAATTTTACATTTTTCCATATACCGCATCAAAGTGTATGATCTCGCAAATCTGTCGTTGTTTGCTCCAATGTTTTTTGTTAAAAATTCCAAAAAAGCACAAACTTACGTTAAAAACCCACTACGTATAGGTAGGTTAGAGTAGGCCAAGGAAATATGCATTAGTTAAGAGAGCTACGTGTTTCTTCAAGAACCGGAAAATGGCATTATCAAAAAAAAGGCCTATAAAAATGCAATTGGACATCCCCTTCCTTATTCCTGAAAAAAAGAAAAAGAAAGAGATTTGGAAGAAAAAATACTCGACATTTGTTAGTAAGGTTTTTGTGTGAGTTTTTATTATTGTTCACTCAAAGAAAAATGCAAGATTTTGGGGAAAAATGTCCCTAAAAACTAGATTGTTTCCGAAAAAATCAGGATTTTCCTTTGCTCCTCCCTTATACTGTATGGTTTCATCGGTAAGCGAGAAAAAGGATAACTACATATATAGTACTCGTAGGTTCTCTGTAATAAAAAATTCTAAATAGATTAAGAAAAAAGACAAAAAACATACGGGTTTAGAAAAATTATTATGCCATTTGCAAAACAGTATGAATAATCTGATAAACAAAAAAAAAACAGTTATTTTAACTCTTCGCAAAGTTCCAGGACAAAACGACTTTTTCACCAAAAAGCTGACAGGTTCGTGCCCTGAAAAAGCTTTTGAGCAAACACTCACGCTCAGCACTTACTGTCTTCACTGTGGTGCCGCTCGTTGAACACGTCCGGAGCGCGCGCGAGGCACAGAAAAAGGGGCGTGGCGCGGCGGATATCGCGTCCGGCGCGGCCGTGCGGCGGTCGCAAAAAGCGTGCGGCGAAAGAAACGCGTTCGCTACCAGCTGGGAAACTTGGCGTTTTTCTGCCGCATTGTTTAAACCAAATACGAGATCGGTCGAGACGAATTGCGCATATGCGCAACCGGCGCTTCTGCTGCCGACGCTGATGCCGGTGCGCTGCATTAAAATTGACGAGTGAACAGCGGCCGAACAACGAAAGAACTGACCGTTTCGAAGTACTAGTCGTCTGGAAAAAGCTCGCCAGGAATCCATCATTGAACCTAAATCCTATGAAAATGCAGTGAAGCTGTGTTTGCACTCTTTTTCTATTGCATGAGCATAAAAAAATATCCGCGCCTCGATGAGACAGAGAAAAAATCTCAAAAGATCGCATCTTTGCTCACGATAAATCACTCATTAAAATTTACTGCTAGAGCAGCTAGCATTAAAAATCGGCTCAAGTTTTCTCTCGGAAATTCACCTATACCTCAACTTCAACCAGCTTAACGAAAAGCCCAGAAACTCGCCCCCATCGCAGTCCAATAAAAGTATTTTGGGATGGAGAATCAATAATTCTCCTAGAATTCCCCTACCTTATGCAAAAACTTGCCGGATCCTATGAACATGCTGGTGCAGCGGTGCTTCCAGAACAATTTTTCGGCTTGAAAACTCGTTTATATTATTGTAAACCTGTTATTAGCCCTCGACTGTGAAGAATTAGCCATAGAGCGCGCTTTTTTTTCGAACGCTCAGCTTCCACCTGCAGGCCAACAACTAGGCGCTCTAAACCGCCACTCACCACGTGTGGGGCCATAGCCTTCGAGCAAAAGGCAAACCAAGCTTTGATTGTAACAAAAGTGTAGAAGTAAGGTGGGATTCATGAACACATAACCATGCGAAACCAGGCTAGCAAACCAACCCTCGCATCCTGCGTCTCCTCGCATTGCGTAGTCTCTGCGGTGAGCAATCACGATAATCATCATCGACCCGGCCAAGGTTTAGGTTTTCAGGCTCGAAATGAGATACGATTCCAAAATCCAGGACCAGCATTCAAAATTACTGCCCAAAATTTAACAATGTTTAGCTGCTTTCTAATGCTTGACTTTTGACATGAAGTTGTCTACCGCTTCATCGTCCTATATGAAGCTGGTACGCTTACCCTTTGCCTTCCAGAGGTGTTGAAAGCTTAATTAGCCTGAGGTGAGAACCGAACCTTTGAGCGTCCGGTCCATCCCAACGAAAAATGGTTTTCGGAAAACACATTTGAACATCATGGCTTCGCTCGCCTGCACCGGACCTGAACCCGATGCAGAATTTGGGAGGAAGGGTCCTAGCACAAAAGATTTCCAGCAGTCATCGTCAATTTCAAATGATTGTTGAGCTGAAAACGGTGATCATCAACGCTAGGGAAGATGTAAAGGATGATACCGATTCTCTAAAGAATCTGATGAACAGTATGCAGAATCGCCTCTTTGAAATAACTTCTAAGCAGGGAGGACCGACTGAATATCAAATCCGTTGTAAAATAGTGTTGCTTCATCGTTGGATTGCTGTTAAATTGTTCGTGGTCGCATACTTATGAAACGTGGATGTGGAGCGTTGTATCAGGAAAGGGGGTGCGGCCAAACCCTACGAATGGTCACCTCACCCAATCGGCCAATTGCAGGGCCGGTCAACACCGCCCACTTCAGCTATAACGCTCCACACCCTGAAACGTTGAGGAAATTGATAAAATCGAAGAAAATTAAGGAAATTAAGGCAAGAACTAGCGCAATGAAAATTAGTGCTATAAGGTTATTCTTATCTCCGGATCTAAAGGAAGAAACAGAAGGAGTCCCTCTTCGCTCCATCTTCTTTTACAGCAAAAAAAAATGGGTGGCCATATAGGTCTGAAACGCAGCGCACACGAGGATCCATGGGGTTTTGTGGCCTTAAAACGGAATAACTCAGACTTCATTCGGTACATCAAGGGCTCTAAATAAATTTCTCCTTATGTAAGTTATGTAAGGGTTCTATCTTAGAGGAGTACTCGCCCTCTTTTTATTCTGCACCGATCATCTCTCAGCCAGACATGCCTAAAAAATACAAAAAAATCGATCAGAGCAGAAATCAGGATCACTGCGCAGTGAGCATTGGCTGCTCTGACCCATTGGCCACATGCAATGTCCACCTAAGGATTCAATGGCGTACGGTAGCTGTGGTGGTCTGTCTCTGAAGAAAAAAAAAGCGTGCGCGCACGAGATCTGCCGAAATGCTTTTTGGGTGAATTACACACAATCGTTGGCAAAAACATTGCGCAGCCGAGTGTCAGAACAAAAAGAAATATGTGGAGCATGAACACACGGACGCACCACACACCGCCGCACTTGCGTCTAAGAACAGCGCTAGGAGAAGATGAAGAGGCGTAAAAACGCTTCTGTAAGAAGAATCCATGGAAATGGAGCATTCCTTCTGAATAGAGCACGAGCAGAGACGCAGACGACAGGGAGCGCTCCACAGCTGGCCAAAAATTCCAATGAAAACTGGGGTGACGCAGGATAAATGTGGAACAAATCCAAAAAATGTCTGCATTTCACCCTTGGTAGGATCTCTAAGTGAGAGGACGCAGGCAGCTAGACAGATGTAGATGTGTCAGAAGAGCTCGACTAGTACCGCAAAATACTACAAAGTCATGAGTTCTTATTAACTTAAATGTGAGAAATTAACAAAAAAGGCGGAGTCAAAAAAGAATAAACTTCGAAGAAGAGAGGCTACCAATGGATCTATTAATGCACAGATCAGCAGACCTAAAGAGGAAATTACGCCAACGGCGAATTTGTGTAATTGCAGAAAGCTTCCTGACGTTAAATCATATTGCAAGTTAGTCCCTGCTTAAATTTTTGGAGAATTTTTTTTTCGAAAAAGAAGAACCTATGATAAATGATCGAGCAACCTCAAACTTCAATCCAGGCCAAGCAATAGAAAAGATACCTATCGATTTCAACGATTTATAGATGGAAAATCAACAAATTTCTGGCATCAACATCGTTGGGCATTTTTCACTACAGCAGAAAAATAACTCTAATCTTTTTTTTTTCAAGCTAAAGTAAGCATGTAAACATATGACCTATGGAAGTTATGCTTGAGATCCCTAAGGTAACCCAGCATGAAAAATAGGCCACGCCCACATTTTACAACAACAAAGGCCTATTACGAAGTTATTTGCCTCTTGCCAGCACTCATATCATCCTTTAGGCTGGAAATTTTTCGCTCCCAGTAAAGATACAATATTCCCCTCTAAAATCACACCCAGGACAACTTAGAAATTTCGACCAATGGTGTATCGCCACGTTCTTGTTCACCCCTCCCCTTCCTGCTAGAACAACTTCAGCAATCGACCGTTTTTCCACAAATATAGAGGATCCATAAAAACGCGGTCGTACCGTTGAGCTCCAGCCTCCATTCAAATAGATAATCTTTTTTCTCCCACTTCAGTAATACATAAGTCAAAGGAGAGCAGCATTTTTTACGATCGTACGGGTACCAGGCACCGCACGGCCGTGCGATTTTTTTCCAAATTCTCCTCATTTTCGCCTGTCACGCGCAATGATGTGCATTCTTAGCGTAGATTTCATGTAAAAGGACTGCGAGGAAGGTCGGAAACGGTCAGGGGTGGGACGTTTTTCATCCGGCCAATCAGGCGATCAATTACAGAATCTTACCGTACATGGGTTGATTGACGTGTTTTTAGTAGCTTTTTGGTGAATTTTAACATCGCAACATGTATTCAAATTATTTCTCACAATCGGATAGATGCAGCCTGATGGTGTGGCACGGATATAGTGAGTTTTCAATGGATTTATCCGTGGACAAATGCATCATAGAGCGGATATATGTAGCCCCGTAATTTGTATCTGGGATTTTTTATACGTCTGATAGAGAACATCCACCTATCACCACAACTGTCACGTCTTTGTTCAGTTCGTGTAACCTCTCATGAAAGCGCTCGTTTAGTCGGAGAAAAGAGCTTAGAAGACGAGATAACCATGGTTAACAAATGGTTCCCAACAAGTTTTCCCCGTGCATACATCATACAAATCCCATACAAAGTTCATGCAACTTGAATCGACGTCTGCATTGAATTAGTATTAAAACTTCACGGAATTTACAGGAGATGTGCTCCAGATGTGCGCAACCTCAACAAGTTGGTATGACGCACTCCTACATTATCCCAGCTCGAATGTCCTTATTGCATATTCACATCATTTCAACCACATGCAAAAGTGGAGACAAGTGGTGGACTTGTGTTGTTTGGATTCATGCATTCTTCAGTCTTCTGCCATAAACATTGGATTTCGGGTATGTCTCGCCGTGACGGGGAATGGTGCCAGGCCACTGTGATTTACGCATTCGAGCAATGTGCCAATCACGGCAGTTCGGTAACGCCCCATTCTTTGTCACACTCAGATTTTCATGATACGCATTCTCGGATTTCTGATATAAATATGTTGCACGCACTATTTTTATGCAAGCATATTTGAATGCATCGCTCCTTGATGCAAACTACGGTTCCATAACCAACTAAAAACTTGCATAAACTACACTCAGATTAAAAAAAAGGATAAATATCGCTGTAAAAGGAGTCCGATCCGAGGGTAAATGTACAGGATCCCAGTCCGGAGCATCGATTTGGAAGTAGATCAATTTTTTTTAAATTGTTCGATGATGGTTCTCACCTGATTCAAAAACCTCGCGAATAAAATACCAGGCAGAAAGTCAACAGGACTGACAGAACTACACAAGGATAACAGTGGTTTTCTACCCTACCCTACTGCTTTACAGCGGCTCCAGCCATGACCAAGCCTCAGTAGGGTATGCGGCTAACGCGGCATCTGCCACCCCGTGTCGACTAGGGCTGAAGCTCATGAAACGGTGATCAGATAAACCAACGATCACAAGGATGAGGGGTTATCCTATGATTTACGTAAAGTTAGGGAACGCAGAATGTCAAAGTTGGTTTGCTGTCCTGTGGCTGCGAGGATCATTGATATTATCTGGGACGAACCTTCAACACTACACAAATTTACCCGTCGTCAACACTGGCGTAAACACGTATACCCTGGGTAATCTCAATGATGCATCCGGGCCCTGTTTCGTGGGTGAGGCGCTCATGGATCCTAGCCCAGAAGAAGTACAGCAAAGCAGCACTACTCTGAAGTTGCTGGATCTTCTTAGCTCAGCAACTCTCGCTTTTCACTGTACTGCAGGATTGATAACTGCTGTGGCGCTCCTGGAAAATTGCCGAAGCAGTATTTCCAATACTACACGAGTAATCAGTGTCGGATTCAAAAGTTTCCGGGTAGATTTTATCATTCCTGCTAGTTCAGAATTCAAGTGAATAGGAATGATAAATAAAACAAAAAATAGGAAAAAAATAGACGAACCGAAAACAGAGGAGGCTAGTAATTTTTGTTGAGAAAATTCCAAAGAAAGAGAACCTTTCTGAGTGAAAATTACTGACCCCCATTGTTCTCGATTAGTCTCCTTTTTGTTTTTTTTTCAAACTTCTGTGATTTTTATATTCCTCAATTTCTATTTCTATTTTTGAAAAAATATGAAATACTCGGTCTATATCTTCATCATGCAGTGAGGGAGTTTCCAAAAAAAAACCCAATGATTTCCGTGAGAGGGGCTCATCCCCCCCCTTGGTTTGAAGGTAGACTAGCCATGTCTCAGGGGACGTATACGAATACCACCGCATATCAATGGATGATCTGATCTGCATGGCTTAAATTAGGTGACAGTGTTGGAGAGTACATACTGCAGTATTACCATCATGTAAGGTGACAGCTTCTATAGAACCGCGGAAGATCTGCTGGAAAGCATAGTGAAAAGCTCAAAAAGACCCCACATCATATTAAAATGGTCCCTAAAATTCATAGCCATCCCACCATGCTGACAGAACCGCCTCAAAGCCACAGTAAAGTTTTTGGACGAGTTGTCACGCATCACCATAACGTGAACAAAACGACCATTTTCTCTCCACTTACTGCGTTTTCAAAGAGAAAAACTGCACCTCATATTACATCGTCCTTGACTTCTCTCCCTCTCTCCCTCTCTCTCGCTCGCACCTCAGTGTTCGAAATTTGCACCTCGACGGCCACATTCCGGTTCGAGTTCTTCGTGAACCATTGTTGGAAAACCCTCATACCACCTACCAGCCCATCAACACAAGAACTTCTCTCCACGCAACGAAACGTGCTGCTGGGTGGCTGCAGTAAAACCAGCGAGAATCAAAGCGACATTCTCGACGCACGCAGACAGCTGACACAAAAAACGCGTAGCGCGTGCGCGTGCTGCTGTATACACACACACACGAACACATACAACATATATATGTTATCGCAGTCGGTTTTGTACGGCAGGCCAAGGCGATCGCGCGCGCACCCGCGTTCCGACGCGCTGGCGATTGTGGAAATGCTGACGAGGCAGAGAGAGAGAAGGAGTGCGTTGAAGCGACGATACGGTGACGACTACCAGGAAAAAAGCTCGTCAACGAGGATGCTCGGCGAAAAAAGCGCTGGTAAACGAAAAAACAGCTGATAGCAGGCAGAAGTGTCATTTTCTGCCTTCTAACCGCTCCGCTGAAAAAGTGATGCAAGACGGTATTTGTGGGCATTGATTGGCGGAGTTCGTGGATTGATCGATCATAGTCCAGGAAAAAAACGAACCTTCAGGTGAAGCCAACGATCCAACAGCTGACAAAGAAGTTAGGCATTCTTTACATAGATAATGTAACAATTTTAATATTTCCATGCCGTTATAGTATTAATTTATAGCGCCAACAAGACTTGTTAGATGAAAAAGATCCATTGGGCCTAGCCTCATGGCCCTGTCGCCATCTTCAGAGGCCTGAAAAGAAAATGTCTCTGAAATATCTAAAGTCTGGACCAACAAGCGATAGAATGCTTTGTGATAGAAGTCCGACACACTCAGATAATAATCCCTTTTCCTTTTTTCGTAATATTGCAGTAAGACGTTCAACTTGAATTAACTGAGGCGCATTAGCACGAAAACAACTAAAAAATCATGAAACACCTGAGTGCTCTGTACATCTGCCAGGCTCCAGCTACATTCCCCTATTCCACCACTATATCTAGTCGTCAAAAACACACCTCAAAGTATACATTAGTAGAAATCAAGAAAAAAATGGGAATTATAAAAATCATGCATTGATAATCACACCGTTGAACTGGGTAAATAAATCTAGGAATGTTCCAGGCCTGTACTTTTTGGGAAGCGCCCATCTTTGTTATTGATTTTGAGATTCCGACGAAAAAAATTGGGTATCGTTCCACAGATGCATACGTCAGCGAAACAGTGCAGAGGTTCAGCGATGATACTGGCCGTTCAAAAGTTGACCAAGTTACTACACATCCCAGCGAAAGAATTGAAACTAACGTACTAGCTAAACGAGTTACTGTGTGTTCATCCGGGAAAGGATCAAAACCAATGAAAGTGTTTTCAAAAAATGTATTTCTTAAGGAAGCTTCAAAAAAAAAGAAAGCATGGATGTAAACGTGCCTGCCTCCGAAAAAGAGGAATGGGACAGGACAATGCTCCCAAACTCGAAAAGATGGACAAAGATGCTTTCTGGGATGGAATACTACTTCATAATAGCTACTCATTATGAAGTGCGTGAGTTTCGACCTACGGTGTTGAGTTTCGCTCGGTTCTGTTAACAAAGTTTCCATCAAATGAAAGGAATTCCCGCTCATTTTCAACCAATCATTATATCTCGGAACTGTATAGATATTCTCGGAATGGTTCAAAGTTCGGCATAAATATTCGTTTGAAATTCGATCTATTCGAATAATCGTTGCACGAATTCCGACTTAGACCCATCAAATCAAAAGTCATACTATGAATGTCCCCTAGAGAGCAGTGTATCTCACACTATCTTCCTTTCAAGATAGGTTGGTTAACTCCCAGTAACCTTCAAGAGATTCAAAGATATGTGCTTGTAAGTTGTCAAAGAAGAAATACTCAGACAGAGAAAGGAGGAGTGGGGAAGAAACTAAGGTCTACCCCACTTTGAAGACCTGGGTGGAAATATAAAATTACAAGAAGCATTCTGAAACAGAACAATCAATGAGAAACACTTGAAAAGTAAGGGGTGTGGGAGAAAAATTGGTGTACCCGTTAGACTATACCGACAGCCGGAATTTCAAAAGTTTAGTTGGAAAAATCAGGTTGGAAAGTTGAAAAAAATGATTAAGATTATTAAATGAAATATGTGAGAAGCAATAGGGGAAGAAGGACGAAAAAATGAGCGGCTACAAATTTTTTTTGTAAAGTAGTCACCCCCCCCTCATCCGTGCGATCACCTTGTCCTTGTAACTGTGGGTAATTTCAGTACACCAGCAGTCAATGCCGAGTTACAGCTACAACAATAGCATTTCCGTGCACAAGAAAATTCAGCGCACTGAATCACCCTCTATGAAGAACTTTCAATCACAATATACAATTTTTGATTTTAGACCATTTATTTCCAATCCCTTTTAGATCCTGGATCTCTCCCTAGATGGAGGAAACTTCGGATGGACACACCTCTCCATGTACATGTTCCTTTGCTGACGGAATCATTTTTTTCGATTTTCCGCGACTCGCAGAGGAACCTTGCCTAGTTTCAAAATCAAATGTTCGCATTCGGTTCGAAGTTCCCAAAAATTCAACTTTTTTGTGAGCACTAACAGGCTATGGTGCATTGTCATTTGGGCGAACTACGATAGGCAATTTTTGTGGATTTGTTCGTTAACGAAAAGTCCTGTTCAAAACAGGAATTGTAATCACAATACTCAAAACCTAAACAAGAGCAGATAAGTGGCAAAATTTTTTTTCGCGATCATATGATGTTTCGCAATATCACACGAAACGTTAAAGCAACAACTTTAAAATATAGTAGGTGTCACTGGTGACCGATACTGCGATTGGAGCGTGTTATGCCAAGGTGAAAGTTTTTTTAACTGTATCAAAGCAGCCTGGATCCCCTTGATGCCTGTATCACAGCTCAGAAAACCCAAAAGTTTCTGAAAATAAGCAAACTTCTCAAGGAGCGAAAAAACTGGGATGGAAAATAATTAAGAGGGAAAACAATTGACCAGCATTTTCCAATTTGTTAATACTAACCAAGTGCAAGGCTAGAAGGTGGCCGTTTCGATGCAAAAAGCGGCTGGCTATTGATTCCATTTACAGGTGAGGTCACCAGTGAAACAAGCACTTTAGCCTGTTAATTAATAGTGGAAAAAATCTGCAGAGCTTTTGCCATGAAATTTTACCAGTTTATTAAAGGTTGCCCCGTCCGCTCTAAATTCAGTGGTGTTGAAAACTTCCATGGCTTAGGACCAGCATGCCAAACACAAAGCTTTGAGGGCACAATGGGTAACTCGGCCGGGGTAAGCTCTTACCCAAACTTAGCCTACCCTTAACTAGTGCACCCGTCTCCCAGCGGATATGCCGGTATAGGCTGGATTTTCTTAGGCACAAAGCGAGCTTATTAGGTGCTGCACGGGTGCCAGATTTATTTTCAGATGAAAGAACTGGAAATCCTCAAAGTATAGTTGAATTTTGCGGCAAAAGATTTACTACTGGATCCGTGTAACGTCAATTCAAGGAATGGACTTTTGTGGGTCACAACGGCTAAATTTGTCTTTCCAGGTGTATTCTGCCAAAACAATTTCCAGATATCACTGCCACCTACTGAAAATACATGTTACTTCAGTTCAAATCATCGGTGCTGCATTTTGCACCAGTCCAAATCTTCCTCGCAGTTCCACTTCATCACCAGAACGAAGCAGAAGATGAACGCATCCTCAAATATCGTCGACTGAAATTTCAGAAAACCGCAATTACTTGAGACGACGTGACCCTTTCTAAAAGTAACATTGTTTTTGCAAACAACACTCTCCTAAGGCCGTATAATTTTTTCCTAAAAACCACAGTATGCCAGCTCTCTCAGAGAGAGAAGCAGCGCGTTGAAATGTCATCCGCATCGATATAGGGGCGGAGTGATAAGGAAAAATCGCATACGGTGAGAGAGTGCAAATTTTTATGGATAACTAAAAAAATTTGCGCCTTTGGATTAGCGAGTATTGACACTGTTCATTGCAGGTTATATGTATGCACATAGTTATTATACACGTGTCGGCATCCATTTTTACTCAAAACTATGGTATTTCAATTTTGAAAAGAAAAAGGAAGTGTTGTTCTGGTTCTGCCAGGCTGAACGAAGTATGTTGCAGGAAAAAATCCATTGATTCGTTTGAAAAAAAAAAGGTTGCGCCATTAATAGGAGGCTGTAGATATGGAAACTACCCTATTAATGGGAATTTTTTGCTTGCTCTAGGAAAAAGTCAATGATACGATCCGTTTTTTCTTCATTCTGCTGAAAAAAATGGGATTATCCATAGATCTTAAGCTTACCTACCCATAAGAATAATTTTTAATGCAGGAATACTCGAAAAAAACTTCGATTTAAAAAAATTTGCGTAAGTACCCCTGCATTGAACAAACGACCTAACTCTGAGAAATTCGAGGTTGTGCCACGTTTAGGGTACTTACGGTCCTCTTGGTTAGACTAGTTCCAGTAACCAGCGGCCTTTCTGGAAACCAGCAACAGCACTGTGAACGCTATATTCCCTGTTTTTACCCAGTTTTTTTAAATGTTTTTTTTTCACATTCCAGGCTATTTGATCAATGCTTCGGTGCAAAGTAGGAGTAGCTAGACATAGTTCTTAAAATTTTTTTTCAGAGCTTCTTTTGGGATACTAATCGATTTGCTGGGAAAAATTCTAGATGTTTGAATTTAGAAATCAAATGATATCGTTTATACATATTCTGCTCATGAAAACGTTGATCAAATAAATTTTTCAAGAAATTTCACACCATAAATCCACGAACTCAGCATATGTACGTTAGGGGAATTTTATCACATCCTAGTATGAAAAAAAAACCCGAAAATATTCCGAAGTGAGATCTGCTATAACGAGTTCTAACGGCTAGGATTGCAGCAATCAATCGCTGGGTTCCGGAAAGCGGGGGTTTCCCCAGGAGAAAAACCGGGGAATTCCCCGCAACCTGTCGGAGTCGTGTAGTAGTCGGGCACCATTTACTTATCCATCAATGAAAAACCGCACAAATCCATGAAGCCAAAGCGATGACGTCATCGAAGGAACACCGCGAAAAGAGGGTGAGAGAGGAGGGGGTAGAGTTGGATTGAAGCGTTTTTCGCGTCGACACGATGGGTGCGCAGACAGTGAAAGAGAACGAGGACGCTGAATAAAACTGCCCGTGGAAACCAGGCTAGCTGTCGGGAGGCAGCACACGTGGGCAGGAGTGCGCCAGCTGGGCAGAGTTCAAGAAAAAAATCGAGAGATCTGGTCCGATGATGGAGACGACAGACGGCGATAGCGGTGGAAAAAGCCGAAAGCGGCAAAAAAACCCCGGCCGAATCGATGCTCCGCCGATCGAAAAAAGCATCTTATTCATGATAAACCCCGGCCAGTCCGGAGAGCAACACAAGCTGTGAACAACACGAATCGCACGGGGTGGGGGACGATGCAGCAGTACCCGGGGGAGACTGTCCGGGTGGGGTTAGGATATTCGGCAAATACGAAAGCTTCGTGGCTTACAGGGACGTGACGCGACATGACTCAGAGGGAGAATAGCTGAGCGTGACCGCCGAAAACTCTGCACAGCGATCGTGGCAGCAGAACGACAAAATTGCAGCAAAGACGTATTTATATATGCAAAAAACGCCTTCCACCAGATTTCCGGTAATTGTTTAGGATCCCAAAAAGATAATTAATTGAAACAAGTTGCCATTCGGGCAGTTCTTTGCAGAGTTATTTAACCTAATTCTATTCAAATCCTCCTCGCTACATTCATCAGATTTGCAAATCAGCGATAATTTCTTCTTCCAATTCAACCTGATCAAAAATGAACAAGGTCTCAATTCATCATCAATATTACCCATAATAAACGTGCAAAACGGACAAAATTTATCCTTTACCCAGGGTGCACCAACACGCTTATGGCGTTGCTTTAACCCAGCTGCTATCCATGGGTAGTCTATGCGTCTTAGATTACTCAAAGCCTTTTAATTATGCATCCGAGCGCAAAAAGAATGAACACGTTACTAAGATGAACATAACTACTACTAGCTCCCGGACCATCACCTCCCCCCTCCCTTCAGTACATACCTAGCTGAAAGTGGTTCTCAAAACGACGTCAGATTCACATTTACTGACATTCTTTGGTTTTTCCTTGCTCCATTGAGCCTCTATTCTCTGGCCTGGTGAAGCGTGTATCGCAAGTTGGTCTCATGTGTACCAGACTTTCCCAAGCTCTGAAGAGGGCAATGAGACTAAAATGTTCCTCTTTTTTCGCTAAAGTGAGACAACTATCATAAATGAAAGCGAGTAGAGGAGCTCCATCAATTTTCCTCTTTCCCATCTACCACAGACAAAACCTGCAACAATTTCCAGCTTTCCTTCGTCGCGTGTTCGTCACTTGATTTTGTTGAAGGCATGCAATGTATGCCGATACATGAGTAAATAAATGAAAGACGCCATGAAAATCACGCAGAATATGCTTGTTAGTGGAATTGTCTCCGAGAAGCATAAAGCATTAGTCAGGAAGATTTCCTCCACCTAAGATATTGCATTTCCCAAGAACAACTCTGGATTTTATATCCTAGTATTGAGATCAAGATCTGAAACTTCTCTCCTACCCTTCATATGATAGCATTTGCAATGCTTCAGCTTTTTTTCTTCAAATTGTAGTCGAGGAAATCAAATATTTCTCTCCTATTTCGCGGCAAAACACGCAAAGGTAAGTGATTTCCAACCGATTTCTATGGTGGCACGTGTAGCGCAGTGGCAAGAAGCGCTGCTGACACGCCCATGGTAAACGACGATTCGGACTCCGCCCTGGGCCAACCACGCCATCCTCCGGGTAACTTTGCATGAGGTTCTTCTCAAAATAGGTGTAGTATGGGAACCAAACCGAACATTCGAATGTTCAAAAAAACACTACGCCTTCTCTGACTTTCCTTCCTTGGAGTTCTTAGCCTATTGTTCGAATGTTCGAATATTCGAACCAATCAAAATTGAGTAAATATTAGAGTTTAAGTATATCTAATACGTTATTCTCCCCTTTCTGCTCTACCAACGCTCGCGCTTCTGAAGTGCATAGTGCGAAGGAGCAAAAGATTCGCTATAAACGGTTCGAAATCATCACTTGTAGAGGTAGGCTACTTCATATGGTCATACAGACAACAGATTCTGGATGCGTGCGTCAATCGCGCCTCATACGCATGCATCTATTTGCTAGGGACTTCCCATGACCATCCGCGTCACCTGCGCTTGAGCTGCATCACGACTGCAACTGGGCCTACGCTCCATAATTCGGACGCACGCGCGTCAAACGCACGCATCTAATACAAATTGCGCTGCAGCCAAGCATGAAAACTCGTGCACAAACTTCCTTTTCAACACCTGAGCGTGCGTCAGAGGCCAGTCTGACCCATGCATGCACTGAGAATAACTTGCCTTGTTTTCATCCGATACATATAATAAAAAATGCACATTTATGACTTTTGGGTTTGGTGACTTTTCTGACACTTCTTATTTATTTGTTTACTTACTTATTTATTTACCTACTTACCAGTGCCGGACGCAGGATTGGCAACGCGGATGGGAAGAGGGGGGGGGGGTCTTGAAAGGAAAAAAGTTTCGTCTCTGCCACTCCCGGGGACCTGGATGGAATAATAAAACACAAAAAATGTTAATTTTAATATTAAATGACAGAGAATAAATGTAAAAAACAATGGTAAAAACAAACGATCAAAAATGAACTGACATAAAATTTCCATTTGTTTTATCAAATAATTTCAAAGATTCAGCCGCCCATTCTCGAGGGGGGGGGGGGCGTTCCCTGCGTCCACCACTGATATTTACCTACTTATTTATTCGTACAGTATGATGAGTCGCGATGTAACGATTCACACGAAAAATAAGACGAATAAAAGAACTGCGTAGACATACACACCAATCATTCCTATCGACATTATTTTACAATTCATATTTCAACATTTTAACATCTTTCAACCATTTTAGATAGTTTTAAGAAGCCAAACATTTCATTCGAAAATAAAGTTGCCTTTACACTGTTCATAGATTACATTACATTTTGTCGTTTCAGCTGTTTAGCTCCTTCCATTGCGGCACAGAATGCAGAAATGTAGTTGAGCAAGAATCAATTTCTTCTAGAGCCATTAGCAAGCTTCAATGCATTCATTTAGAATGGGAGAAAAACGCTATCAAGAAAGCACACAGCATTAAAGAACAGTAATTTCCTGGAAAACATGGTCGTGTACACGATTTTCATGAAATTATTCGGTGCGAACAAGCGAAAAGAATACCGGAACCACCAAGAAGAAAATGATGTGCCCTGTTCAACTTTTTTTTACGCTTTACACAAAATAAATTTGCTTCTGCAACTCTGTGACTTTGTTAATAGTTGGGAGGAACTGGGAGGAACAAAAGAACAATTTCGATAATTTTAGTGCAGTATCGTGGCAAGGATGTGGATCATATCCATTCAGAACAAGTTCGAAAAATGCCGATCCTTGTGTGCAAAAAGATTCAAGTCACTGTAATAAGCCTTGATAAGAAAAAAACCAAAAGCTCCAGTTTATACTACATGATGAAACTACGATATTTGTTCTTGTGCAAGAAACTTACAAAAATCTCGAATGTTCTGCGACTATGCAAAGGAAGCCTAACATTTGTACACACGTAGATGAATAAAATCTGCCATTACTATCAACTCAATTACTAGCTCATCTATTTTTTTAGTAAAATAAACAGAAACTGACTCGAAAATTCCGTCATTGAAGAACCCAAATCCCTGAAACCCTTCCCATCATTCCTTCAAAAACGCATCGTGCCCCCCCCCCCCCTTTTCAAACATTCAAATGCTCGGCTCATTCGAGAGCTCATGAACACCCAATTTCGAATGGGTCCGGTAGGTTATTTTGTCTAACCACACATTACAAGCGCATAAGTTGTTGCGTAGCGGTACTCCCTCCAATTCCCCTACCCCCCCCCCCGTCCCCTCCTCATTCAAATAATAAAACGTATTGAGGATTTCATACCCCTTTTTTCCTCACTTCTAAGACATGAAATCACCTGTGGATAAACGCATTTTGTGATCAACACAACTGTAACTAACTGCCTTGCGTTTAAGTTTCCACCTACAGGGAACTCTAAACGGACGCGGGCAAAGGGCGGGACCGCGGCGCGGCTCTCTTGGCAGAGATACTGGCGCTTTGCACGCTGGCTCCGGTTCTCTGCATCTCTGACCTGTGCTTATAGCAATTTTTACAAAAGTCTTCTTTTTCTTCTTGGACCTCGCCACATTTCGGGGTTTCAATGGACGAAAAATTCATATCCAATTATATAATAGCGCAATACGTACGGGAAATCCACGGAAACGGGGTGCTGTTCTTCAAGCGCTTTGCTGCGCATCCCTTGACACTCGGGGGTCCCGCCACGCGGATGTAAAGTGGCTTTCATACATTTGCCGCGGCGGCAGTCGCCCATGGTTAAGCATAGGCCGGCGACGTCGCCGCGACGAGAGCTTGTTTACTTTTTTGCCGCAGCGCCGCCCGGCGACGTCGCCCAGCGGCAAGCGGCAAGGAATGGTCGAGGGGTATTTTGTCGCTGAGCGACGTTTGTGTGAAAGCGCGGCATGCCGCTCGGCGGCAACTTTTGTCGCGCACCCATTTTGCCGCGGCGGCGGCGGCGCCGCCGCGGCAAATGTATGAAAGCCCCTTAAGGCGCATAGGTGCGATTGACTGAGCCTGCGTAAGCTGATGCAAGCGAACACCGAATATGTAGGGCGCCAACATCAGCACTGTTACTCCTTGTGTTCTACTTACCGGTATGATTTTCGAGAAACTGATGAGGCATACTTCAAAAGCAAAGAATTTCGTGAGCACGGGCTTCAACCGTTAATCCTAATGGATTCAAACGCTGTTGACTTTCACTGCTGGTTATTTATTGGTTCTCAAGTACCATTCTTAACTCCTTCTTCTGAATAAGGTAAGATGAAAGCGAAGCCAAGTAACTTGGAGCTCGCCATTGATTAGATTGCGGCTATACTTCACGTGGAGTATAGCACACCTCGTTACGTTCGCCTCGCATCTGTGCGCATGCCAGCTCACCGATCAATAAGCATCTCTGCCACAGTCGCCAACGATAGCGACGCACGGTGCTAGACACCACATAAAGAATAGTTTGAGTATTTGGGGATGAAATGTTAGCATCTGTTCCATTTATATTTCTGATTTCAAACACAGTATCGAATAGGACGTCTACGGGGAGGAGTGGAAGTTGGTTTATTTCATGAGGGACATTATTTGCACATTTTCCACTGAACTTACCAAAACTGAAAACTGGGGTTTTGAACCGCTACGATGCATAAAATGAAAAACGCATCAATAGAAAACATTGGTTAACATAGAATGTCAGCCGGCCATTGATATACGCATAAAGTTTATGACAAAAGTTCCACATGTCAAAAAAAGTAATGTTAGCCTGACTTAGACCCGAGCAGCATCTGACACCGCCCTTGCATGTGATTGAAGTGAAGAAGACTTTATGATAAAACCGTGCAGAAACGTATAAAATCTTCGGAAAAAACCATGCGTATCCCATGCCCATCACATGAAGTTCTCATGTATATCGTATCCAATGTAAACATCGTTTCAAGCTGCACAACGTTTGCAAGAGACTAGAGTGCTTATAAGCTGCAGAGACTTGTCGTCATCATCGGTTCTTCTACGGTCACCAGAGGTCTTTTGCCTTGTTGACGCTGATTTACATCTGCAGCGTGCGTGCGTCCACGACCATGTATAGGATGGATGTGGATTTTCATAGAAGGCATAGTTGCAAAAAGCGCGGACGTCCACGCTACCATCGTGGACATCTAAACTCTTTCCGCATGTTCAGCTTTTTTTCTGCCATCATACTGAGGGCGCTCTGTCTCATGCGATCGGTGTAATTTGATCTCCAAAGTACCGATATGGGGTGAGTTAAAATGCAGAATTACCCGTTGGCATGTACTTGAAACCACCACGTTCCTACCTAAGCGCCTCAGACATCCGACCGATTGCAAGGCAGTGAGGGAGAGGTACTCTTCCCGGTAACATTACTGTTGGGAGGGGGGAGGGAGTTTCATACTAATTTTGTGCGCGTTTGAGATGGGACTGTCGACAATGTGGAATATGATGCAGATTTTGAGTGTCATTCTCTGATAAATATGCGAAGGAACAGGCCTAGACGTTGTAATACATCGAGTAGAACCCTAGCAGCAATTCCTCCTTGTTGCTACAATAATCCTTTCAACTGAAATGAAAAAAGAAAAAAAAACAGAAAGAATGACCTAGTCATGGCATTCAAAATACTTACCTGGAGAACCAACAACAATTCAACTGGCTTTTTCACCTTGACGAACTACAAGACAAGAGGGGAAGCATAAAACTAAAGGCTCCTGAAACATAGATCAGGCCCAAAAACTTCGCGATTCGGGTCACAGCGGAACTTAACGAATCTCTCAGTCACGATATTCCTCGCATGTCGCTCCCTGCATTCAAGAAATTGGCCACAGTCAAAACTCGCTCACTGGCTTCCTAGAGTCAATACTTGTACTGTACTTATGTATTCTGTACGTATTTACTATGTATGTGATATTTTACAGGGATAGATGACCGCGTGAGCTTTTGCTTACGCCTCCAAATAAATAAACTGCTGTCATCTTTCAGCAATCGAGATTGTGTATCATCACGAAGGAAAACGAAGAGTGTCACGGCTGTGCGAATGTTGCGTTCAAATCTTCCTCCCGCCCTTTACGGTTGACTCGTTCCCTTCGCGCGGGCGATTTCACGAGGCATCACATGCACAATTTCAAAATGACCAGGGTTGAAATGATCACGAGAGGCGGGGTGTCTCCGCCTCGTTTCCCCTCAAGATGATACACATCCGTTAATCAACTGTTTCTTCACACTTTGTGATGCATAACTAAGGCTCTGAGTAGTACGTTGGTGGACGACACGACGGCGCCGCAGACGCGAGCATTAGCTGCGTCTCGGCTGCACGAGGGCTGCGTTCGACATCTTCAGCATCAGCGAGACCGATGTCCTCGAATAATATGAGTGTTTCGATATTCATCATATCATTCCAAGATTAAATCAGGTATGGTCTTGTAGGAAAAAAGCAGCGCCGATTTCCACAACGTATGCCTTCATTCAGTGTTTTTAACTATGGACTGTGTATCATAACCCATCTCTATCGTTATGTAGCTATTCCTGGGATATCGATAAATCCGGCTGCTCTGGATAACAAGAACGAAGTGGGTAAGCGTTGCAGAAAACGTCAGGGCTTGTCCCAAAGGACTATGTGTAGCACATGTGCTTAGCGCTACGCGGGAGGGCTCTGAGCGTAGAGGGAAAGAGGGCCGGTGGAGGCAGTACATGATTTCGTTAGTTTTCGGAGAAGCAGACAGCGATAGAAGTTGTGGCGCGCGGCAGGGTTCGGTCATGTTCAGGAAAACTATCTCGTGCGACCGTCCCCAGTACCGTACTCGAGCTGTGCTGGCAGTCTTACATCATCCTTTGTAAATATCTCACTTTTTCCTACTAATTTAGGAAAAAAGAAAGTCGTAATCAGAAATTAGACAAGTGACCAAAGTACTCTCAACAACTACGTATGAAATCCTGAGAACATGTTTTCAAGAAGCCCTCCCTCTTTTCTGAGGAGTTCCGCGAAGGACTATTAATTCCTTCGTTGATTCTCAGTTCGTCTAAGGAATGAAACGGACAATTTTTCCTTCTTTCTTTTTTTTTTAAATCCTTGTTTATTTATTGATTGGTTATTCGTTTACGGTAAATATGGCTCAACCCCCAAACTACGACACAGCAGTGCGACATCAGCAAGCGCCACCCCGTCCATGTTCTTTTTATGGTGGTGCAATGCTATTCGCTCCCATTCGATAAATACAGGTTCCAAAAACCCTTAACGTTTTTAGCCGGACAAAACCGGAATCGTTGTTTTTGTTGCCAGCCCGACTATGAAATAACGTCCCACATCAGAATAACGCGTTCATATTAACATTCTTTCGATGGTAGTTAAAAAGATTCGCAAAAACTGCAACGAATACTGGCGTTGATAGCACTTGATGGCGGTGGTGGTGGTGGTGGCGAACGTGGAAAAATACGTGCAATCCAGAATAGGGTATGACCGGGAATGGAAAATCCTGGGAAATACAGTTTGCATGCTCACGTTTTTCACGTACCAAAGTATTGTCATGATGAGGTCAAGCGAGCTTCTTCTACAGTTCTAATGGAAGAGGTTGTTGGTCGAATTATTTAATCATTCGTTAATCTATTCACTCACAAATTTACTTGTTTAAACATTTTATTTATTTACGTACATATCTATGTTATTGCACAACGAAATATGTCAGTAAATTATAGGGAGCAGAAGAGGGATTCAAAGCGGAACAAATTGAAGCAGACACCGCCTCGGGGCATATATCCTAAGCGGTACTTCAATTTCTCCACGAATTAGGAGATCAACTAGGTTTTTTGGCAATTTTGTGAGGAAACTTGCATACCACTGTTATCAGCCTCCCCAGAGGCTGTCGTAATGTAAAAATCTCAGCAACAATCCCGATATTATACCGATATAAGGTATTAGGTTCGGCTGTTGAGGTATTAATAAAAAGATAGAGAGTTGTCGTAATCTACTTAGGAGAAGCGCATGAAGGTTTATTCAGATACATGATCACGAAATGCTTAATAAGTAAGAGTAATACGAAGAACACAATGGTAAATTGTTTCTATGATTTCTACAGAACCGGTTTCGCAGCTTGAACTCTGTAGACCGGAATCAGTCTTGTCCCTACTAACAACTTTTTTTTCAAATGGCACAAAGTCATCTTTGTAAATCACTATGCGCTCGCCATCATTGTCACTGTCATGAGTAACATTATGGAGGAGTATGTCTCACTCAGTTATTTCTTTGAGTATATTACGTATCATTTCATTCGGTAAAATGGACGGCGATAGCATAGAAAATTTTTTTAAAACATTGACTAATCAAATCGAATTTATTGAGCCAGTCGAAGCAAATCTACCTGATATCACTTCGCCCCAAGAAGTGGAGAAAATTCATCAGACAACCGGGTGTTTATTCTCCCAATGAACAAAAACAGGCATATACAGTGAGCGTCGATGGAGCTGCATTTTACGATTGACGATGTAGTGGCAAATCAGATTTTCTCGATGGTTTTTCATCGTTCTTGACGTAAACTATCGAGAAAACTGGTTAACTATCGAGAAGACTGGTTAACTATCCAGAAAACCCTATGGTTTGTCATCGTGGTAAGGTTTCTATTGCGAGCGGCGCGGTCGCGTCGCGTCCTTCGCGAGGCCGCGCGCGGAAATTGCACCCTCATCGACGCCAACTGTGAATACAAACGGTTTTCATCTTTATCTCATTCAATTTCCCCTTATTCCCATTTTCTGTTGCTTTTACTACTTATCTCATTTTTTAGTACTTCAGTTCTTTATAACTAGCTCGGGAGGTGAAAAAAAAAGCTGAAATGACCCTTTCCGGAAAGCACCACCGATATGATTTTACATTTATGCTCTCAATTCAAGCTAAAACCTCATCTTCTTGTGATGAGAAGTGAAAAGCAGAATACATTTCTTCGAAGAGTTTCATAAAAGATTATATTAGTTGCAGATTAGGTTAAATTCAAGCGGAAAAAGAAGAGAAAACCTGGAGCGAAACAGGATTTCGCGACATTCTTGTCGCTGACGATCGTCTGGGAGTATCAGGAAATCTTCTATAAATGCGATTTGATTCGTGCTTTGTACATCCCCATGTTAAAGTGTTCAATGCAAAATACATACTTTGTGCAAAAGTGAAAAAAACTCGTACACGTAGGCGAGAAGTTGCATATTATCTGGTGTAATCTATAATAAAAAAATACTACTGCAAAAATAAACAAAATGAATTTATCAGTGGCGGACGCAGAAATGCCCACCCAGATAAGGAGTGAGGGAGGGAGGGAATTGGGTTTCCAATTTTTGGGGACCTGGATGTGAAAATAAAATTACTAAAAACATTGGTTCCAATATTAAACAATTAAAACTAATTATATAAAAATAACGCACAACAAAACAATTACAAACTACTGAAAATAAGCTAATAAAAATTATTTTTTGACTATTTTGTCAGGGTTTTCTTAAAGTCGGTGTCCCATTTCTGGAAAACAGCTCTCTCATCCTCCCACTGCGCCGTTATTATTTATGCAAAATTTTGAAAAATCTCAAAATATAAAATTTTAAAATTCAATGTGCCACAAGTTTTGTACACATATTCTCTTTAACATTTCAAATGTATGTATCTGAGGTACAGTTTCCTATTACAGGTGAACAAACAGACATATAAACAGAAAAATAACTAGTAGATCAATCTCTATCCGACAGAGGCGATGTCTGAAATAGTACTAATCACTGCAGAAGAACCTATGTGAGGCCTAACATCTCCAATAATAGCTACGATCACTGCGACCTCCATAAAGGGAAGATTTGGCTATTGATATCCATATTTTTCGTCGCAGTTGTCAGTTTCATTGTCGGTTCATTTTTTAGTAATTTTAAACTGGCGAACTCTTGGCATACGGTAAAACTTCGCGGACAAATTAGCCAACAATTAAAAACATACAAACTAATCTAAACTTTGATTACTTCGACTTTCATTTTTCTTCGAATTTATGAGAAGTAACATCTTCCCAACATGGAGACTGTAAATAAGTAAGAGCACCAGGACCGAAATTAGTCCTCCAAGTGATTTTTTTCGACTACTATTTTTCCAGTTAACTACTGTTCATATAAGCAGAGCGGCCATATAAGCTGAACTCGCGATTTTTTTTTCATTTTTCAGAGGGAAAAACAAGTTTCAAAAAGACTAGGCTTTAAAAAAAGAATTGTGTGCGGTAGTATGCAATTTATTGTTAACGACAAGGCTTGAAAAAAACGTTATCGGTCAAAGCTAGCCAGTAGAGATATACAACGAAGGAGTCTGCAGAGAATCGCAGAAGCCACTTGAAAAAGCTTTGCTCTTCAGATGACTGCACTGTTTTGGAAGAATTACGGAAATATTATAATAGATGAAACCTGCAATTGTTTAGCACTGTTTTTATTTCCTTAAAAAGCCTACCACATTTGATGAGAATTTTAATTATTTTCATATAATTCTATTTTTTAATTATAATTATTTTTGAAAAAGAAGTCGTGCGGCAAATGGATCTCTATAGGGAGCTTTCACAGTACTCAAAAGGTGAGGGCTTAGGACACACCCGTCCCCTGTCCGTTTCATCTTTGAATGACATAGGATGATTTTTTGGCAGACAATGCAGAATTCTTGCTTCCGGTTTCTGTTCAGTTTTTGTTTTTTCTTTGATCATTAGCGATAAAAGATAAATAAGAAATAAACAAACAACTTAGTAAATAAGTAAGTATGCATCTGCATGTTTCTACCTCGAAATGAACAAAAAAACTTAGTAAATAAGTAAGCATGTATCTGCATGCTTCTACCTCGAAATGAACAAAAAAAATGCAACTTACGGGTTACGAGAGGGACCTTCTCCACGACTCTCAGATGTAGGAGAACCGAGGATATGAAAACTACGTATCTTTGGCTCTTGAAGAGAAGGAACTGGTTTTTCCTGAAATAAAGAAGCTGAAGCATTATCCACGCTTCTGGGATAGAATCCCAGTTTCCTGCATTACCAGCCAATGAGTAAGCCTAAAAATCCGCAACTCTTTTTTAGTCCCATATTTCCTTGCCACCCCCCCCCCCCGCTTCATAGTGCTAGCTACAGTGTGTATCGAAATGTTTGGATTTGTGGAATAGCAGCGACTGATCGTGCAAAACCAGTGCGGCCGGCGGTTTTTTGTCAAAGCTAGTCATTGTGAAGCAAAAATTTCAATGAAATAGCTATTATAGGAGATGGATTCGAGGGTATGGACGAGTTTCCCCGATTTACGAGTTTTTCGCCGACACCATCTGCGTTATTTACTTTGTAAAATAATATTTGGTGGTGAAGTTGCAGCTGAGCGCGACATCTGGTCTCAAATGTTAGGAAAACTAGACACACACCATATGGTCGTATTATATAAATACTTCACTTTGAAAAGTGGCTCAACTACTTGTGACGGTAAAAACGAATCGATACGTTGTGCAAACGCCCAGTTCGCACTAGGCTCAGTTGTTTTCTGTGCAGGACTCGTCAAAAAATCAATAACAGCAAACATTCCTGTGAGATTCTACTGGAATCCCTCTCTATGCCTCCATTTCAAAGAAATGCACCATCTCTCTCCGTTCTTCGTCAACTACCGTGATCGTTTTTGCGTTACGGTATGTCATGCCTCCGCCGCTGAGGGCGATTGGGCGGGGCGCGGCGCGGCACCGCCCCCGGCCACGCCCACTTTTTTGCCCGCCACCAACCCACTGCGGGCGCTGCAGTGCGGCCGATTATGGCGCGCCAATCAGTTCGTGAGGGGGAAACAGGGGGCACTTCACCACTGTGGAGAAGGTGAGGGCGAACTGAAATTAAACATTTGAGGATGGGAAGGTAAGAAACAATCCAGAGACTCTTTGAAACCGAAATGGGCGGAGAAAAAATGCTAAAAAACACTCAAGAAGATCTCATACCCAACCTGATCAGAGGCATGTTATTTTCTTTGCTTCGAAACTTTCCATAAATCTTAAAACTTTTTTGTTTCGCTGTAGTTTTCCCTCTCTTACTTAGGAAACGCCTAATCATTCAAAATAACGAAACCTGCTCCAGCTTTTCGGACAAGGAAACTGTCAAGCTCACGATGGTCTTTCGCAGAATCCAGTTCTTCCAGAATAGCGGTGCTCCATTTTTTCCTCGGAACAAAACATCCACAACCGCTTCGACACCTGCAATTCAAAAAAGGAGAATTGAAAGCCAATATTCTGGCTGCCTCGAGGTAAGTGTGCAAAGCAAATACTTCTCAGGACCACGACAGAAAATGTGAACGAATCCGAAAAGACCTTGCTAGGTTCAAATTTTGAGAGCGGCAGATTCGCCTTTTTTGCAGGCGGATTCAAGTCAATGTGTAAGAAGTCTATTTGAAGTTGAACGCTACAAAGGAAGTACCGACATTGCGAACTTTTCAAAACTCGTTCTCATTTTTCGCGAACAATAAACCGCAGGTACGAAAAAACTTCGTGTTCTAGTGCCTATTTTCCAACACAACTCCGTTAATTGCTTGAAATTGTCGCTGATCCAGCACGCTGACGCTGTATGTGGCCTTCTCCCAGCCTTCTAGGTAATGTGGCGAGCAATAACATTTTCGGGAAGTGTCTTGCATCCGGAATTTTATGGATTTTCGCAAAAGAAGAAGCGGAGGAACACCAGTTTTCTTTCGGTAGCATTCATCCCTCTGCAGTTCCTAGACAGACCTCTTGAGCAACGGAATTATTGCCTTAAAACGAGGGCCTGTCCGACTAGTTATGAAGAACCCCTATGTAGCCTTCAGTAGGACAGGTAGGATTCTTTCCGTTGCCCATTTTTTTCTGGACAATCTATAAAACTCTGCATTCACGGACCAGTATCGCATATTTTTGACATTTCTCCCTGTTTACATTAGAATGAATGTTCACCGTTAAGTACAGAGCGTTGTGGTTGCCGCTTAGTCGACATCGTCTACTGAAAAAACCACGTCGCGTGATGTGGGAAGCCTTTCGAAATAGAGAAAGTAGAGGTTTTCGAAAAATAAACATGAGAAATAACAGTTATTCTCCTAATACTTTTGAAATTTCCAAAACAGGCAGCTTTTTCTTAAAAATGGTGCTTAATCTCCTGGAATTTCTTCGGTTTTGGTGCTTGGGGTCAGTTTCTGTTAGGGAACCCTTTTAGCCGGAAAACTTTCTTAGTAGCTCTGCGGTCAAGTTCTGTCGGGTAACTTCTTCATTTCAGCCCCAATCCATGCGTCGCCTGAGATCTATAACCTCTACGCCATTTTTCTTAAAATACGTGATAGGGGTTTGGATGTACTTTTGTTTTTTTTTCGGACCTAGGGATCTTTTTTGAAGGATCTCCTGAAGGTTTTCCTCGAAAAAAAAATGAAGCTACCGCTGTTAGCCAAGCAATAATTTACCAAGAAACAACAATCAAAGAAAGCTCGCTCATGAGTCTCTTCTCGGGACCCCCTGCAATGCCCTCGGTTACTGTAATCCTCTTCTTCTTTGCTGCTCTCGTTATTTCGAATCAAACACCACTGAAGAAAAGAATGGTGTGCGAACGTGTCTGACAGCAGTTGTCCGATTTTTCTCCCCGTCCAATATGCATCTAGTGTAATTTTGCGTCGTTTCTTGCCAGTCAATCGCTTTTCCAACGCTTTTTCCCAAATTTCGTATCAACAAGCGCACTTCGCTGTAGATCGTTGGCGCGGATTGCGTGCGCAGGCCGCGCGCACGCGCAGCTCAAGCTTTATCCTCCGCGAGGCGGCGGCGATGCGACGTCGCGCGAAAAAACGCCGGCGATCAGTGAAGTTTGTTCGGTGAAGAGCGACGTTTTGTGGCGCGTGAAGAAACCGCTCGTCGGAATAATCGACGTAGCGCTGGCGATGCGAGCGAGAGACGCAGAGGCGGCAGACCGGCAGAGACAGCCGCCCCGCGCGGAAAAAGTCTGCATTTTATGTGGACGAACGCCGTTCCAGTTCAGCACCGCTCGGTCACACGCGTCCCTATATACCCAGGAAAAAAAACGCTCGTATACCCATACGTATAGATAGTCGAATGGGTTAGTTGCGGAGCTACCCAGAAGTGGAATATCCAGGACTTTTTTTCGGGAAATTTCAGCGGCAGAGTCCAATAAAGGTGAAACAGTCATAAATATGCACCATCTGCAGAAAATTTCAAATTCGCAGAGGTGCGACAAATTGGAGGAATGTAGCCGAGGCTATTTTTGGTAATAGTAAGAGCTTGTCTCTTACCTATTCCGGTTAACAGCTTGACATGAATCCTAAAAAAGAAAACAGGTGGAGTAATTTGTTTCTGCTCGACATTTATATGCTCACTGATGTCTTATTTGATAAACCCCTTAGTAAAATTATGTACTATTATTACCATTTAAGGGTGAAACTCCTCAAACTATTAGAACTTTCCATACCATCTTCACCCACGTTTCTAATGACTCCCTATTGAAATCACATGCAAAATAGGCAAAGCAATGAACTCTCAGCTGTTACTGCACTGCTAGTAGCGAGTTGTTAGGTGAGAGGGATCCGTGAAATTTTGAAACACTCTCCAAAAAAATCTAGTTTTGTACCGCATTTCAAAAAAGCATCGGCTGCATAAAGGCAGCAATTGCTGCCATACTCCTGTAGGTTTTTTGAAGTGGCAAAAAAGTTTGGATCATACCGCTTGTAGACGGGACTACATAAGCACAGTAGCACAAGGATGGCAGTTATTGGGCGGTTTTTTCACTAACTTAGTCCTGAAAGCTCACTGCTTGTGCAACAATTTTCTTATGTCCCCACAAATTCACCGAACGAATTTTGAAAGCCAATTTTGAAAGGTGTCATAACATCAAAAAAGCGTTAGAAAACGAGATATCCGAGTATAGAGTGGTGAGGATCATGAAATACAATTGAAACTCCCGCTGTGAAGTCTTGGATTTCACACTGAATAACAGAAATTATAGTAGTTTTGATATTGATACCGGAAAGTCTTCTGAATGGGTGATAGCGACTTCCATGCAAAATTCCTGCAAAGTGAGAGACGCTGCAGGAAAATTTTTCCGAAGTTCAAACAATTTTCTGTGCTCGTCTTGAAAACGTACAGCTTACGCGGAGCTAAGCCTACACTTGCGGCCGCATGGAATCATTGAGACTACCCTGGGTAAATCTGTTAACACACCCCAAATTTACCTATTGTCAGAACGGGTGTCAAGTGTCAGTTTTACTCTGAATAATCTCAATGATGCTTTGAGGCCTTGAAAGCTACGGTATGGAGACACTAAACGCAGAAATGTGGAAGTTTCCAAACTGAACTGTGTTAACAAAACAAAGGGACAGAAGCTGTGGTTTACCAGTTAAGAGTAAAATCGTAGAAAAAAAGCAAATGGAAGAAAATGAAGGGCAGTTCCGTCACCATACTATTTTATGAGTTGAAAGTTTTTTTTATAACAAAGTAGGTTAAAGTATTCTTCCAGAAGAGATCCAGTAGACGGTGGATCCAGTGCTATTTGCTCATAGGTACACTGCCAATACAATATCGTAAAAATGATAACTTCTTGAAGAATCGGAAAGAAGACTATGCTGGTATCGTTGGAGCACCCAAAAGTTGCAGGGGTTATTTACTGAAAAGTGGATACCTTATACTGGATACTTTCATTGGGAGATGATGGTTTTGTGAACGATGAGGAGGACGCTTTCAAAACACCTATGTTGTCGTTTAGAGGTAGAGATGGGAGTTTTTATATTTCACTTGAATTTTCATGCCTTTTGAATTGCCAAGGTAAGCAGCAGGTTACTTTCCAGAAGTATTCAGGAGCAGAAAGGTGGAAATTTGAGGTTGGACATAGATGAGGCTTACAGAAGCGCTAAAACATTGCGGATACCGCAGTAAAATTAAATAGAAAAAACTCTTGAGCTCTTAAAGATCTGGAACTTTCCATGTCACCGTTAAGACCAAACTATCTGCTAAAGTAGTTGGGAAATTGCGAAATTCAACTGGTATTAATGCTAAAAAAAAACTCCGTGCACGTACTTCAGCTACACTCGAAGCGGGCTACAGGCAAATCGAGTAGCATCAGCTGTACCTTGCTGACCGAATATCCCCTTAAAATATTAAATTCTCCTTGAAATTGAGATGTAGACAGAATTGGAGCTTTCAATTACGGTAGCAGTTTTTGGGCGGGTTAAGATTCATGTCATGGCAGCTTTGATGGCGGCGCCATGCAGCCGGGCACCGTGAAAAAACGCAGAGAATCAGGAGCTCATGTTGAAAATCGATCGGTGTCATGTCGGAAAAAAAAGCTGGAGAAAGAGAGAAAGCGAGAAGAAGAGCCGCACAGAACCACCGAGGGAACAATAGACAGAAACAACTGAGCTGAAGATACACCTTACTTAAAGCACCTACAAAGAACGATCAATAAGCAAGCATTTCACCGAAAAACGCTAACCACACGTCTATGCCCACATAAGGAACCCGCCGCCGCTGCGGCAATCAGCTGATTCGGGTTCAAGCGGCTCAGCGCCGGAGGTGTACGAGAGGCGCTGTGTGGCTGGCCGCCGGCTTGCACGGTGTTCGGTTCGTCGCGTGACGCGCGATGTGCGGCGTAAAAACGTCGCGCGACCGCTCGCTCGCTGAAAAAGTCGCGCTCGCCGAGCGAAAAAGCGCCGAGCCGCTTTAATTGTGCGCGACAAAAAGTCGCCGCGCGCGTCGTCGCCGACATCGCTGCCGACGCCGCCGCCGCTGCTGCAGCAGCACCGGCCCCGTTGCACGAGCAAACTCGACGATGACCGTGGGACGATGGGGGCCGGATAGGATACGGACGGGGGGGGGGGGTGATTGTCCAAGGGGAGGTAGAGGGATGGGATGGGTTGGGGTCACTTATTCTACATATTCTGTGTCGCTAGCTTATTTTAATAGTAGAGGTAAATAGTAACTTGTCACACGGTAGTCCTACACACACCTCGACAGGATTTCTTCTAACCTCCTCATTAAACTCCCCTTCTTTCATGGCGACACTTCTCTAGCATAAAAAATAAAATTCAGATCTTTCCGTATACAAAATTCAGATTTTTTCGGAAAATGGAACCCCGAGGAATCGTTACTGTCATTCACTTTTTTTTCATTCCACCCTCCCTTTCCCCATCCACGCTCAGGCTTATTCTTCCTATAGTTGTTTTTCTTTTTTTTTTCTTCAAATGGCCACCATATTTTTCGCTCCCTTCTCCTATCTGATCTCGTTTCGATTTGAGTACGAGCTGTTTAGGGTTCACTTAGGACAAAAAAATTTCAACATGGTAATGAAAGAATAAGAAGAATTTTAAAGAAGGGACGTCGAGGCAATCATTTTCAAAGAAATGTGAAGTTCCTCCTCGTGATTAGAATCAAGATTTAGAAGGTTGCTTTAAAAATATTTGCAGGATCCTGATCAACGGTTCTCGTTAGGGAGGTAAATGTTCCCAGGATGGGTTTTGGAAGATCTATTTCTAGTGAGTTGAGGCCCTTCTCACTACCATTTCTATGACTTCACTCAGATTCAGTTCGATTTTATGTACGTCCTCGCTTTCATCTTCTTATGCAGAACCCCCGAATTCTTTGAAAACTGGCCCATTTCCAACCATCACACCACCTGCAAGAGCTGCTCCTGCCTGCAATGCCTACCAACTGTGTCTATATTCCAGGAAACATCACAAGTACCTCGCGGAAAAATTCTTTTCAAACAGTGCGCCGTTCAAGACAGTTTTATCGAAGAGCTCTGGACAAAACTACGTGGATGTGACTATGAAAGAACTTCTCTGGCATCTTTTCATAAGCACGCTGAAAATTCCTTCTCCAGCCACTCGAAGAATGAATTGCGGTCTTATAATTGTTTACAAAAGTATGTATCTGCGGCAGAATTCCTCCGCAACTAGGTAATTTTTACACCTTAAAAAAAGTGAACAGTTCAGAATCATATGTCCCACAGCGAAAAGCTGTTTGCCACCGAACTGCTTTGAACTGTATGCTGGATCGATTTTCTTAAGATTTCCCGAAAAACTTGCTCTTCCATAGACGAGCAGACAGTATTGACTTAAAGGATCTACTCATTGGTTAATAATCTATGTTTATTTATTTGAGTGCACACGAAGTCTTCCACAGAAAAAAGTAGTTAACCAGTTACGATACACAGAAAATGCAAAATAAAGAAGATGAGACTAGGAAAAATAAAATAAGTATGGTTGACCAAAGAAAGTAGGAAGCCACAATACGTAAGCACATGACTATGATGTCAAATCTGCGTCTGGATTAGCCAAATTATAAAAATTTCCAATTTCTATTTCTTCTCTAAAAGATGAAAATTTGATGAAATAAAAAAAATTTCCTCCATGTTAGCTGACCTTTCGCGCTGTTTTCATACTCCCATAATGGTATGTTTAATTTATCGCATAAATATACGTGAACAAACAAATAATTGAGCATCTTCTCAAGTTGATTTTTTAGAAAAAATCTTCAGAATCTCTTCGAAAATCCACGGATACTGCACGGTTCCTCTTATATCCAGTCTCGCTTACCCCGTTCACTGTTACCGCTCATGTTGATGCAGTTTCTACAAACTTTCTGACTCCTTCAGGGCCTGAGGAGGAACATTTTCGGAAGATGTAGTTCAGTGAGTTGCACAATAACCTCACATCTAGATTATCATTCAAAGATTTCCTTGTAGCTCAGCCCTGCCGAGGATGTTTTCCTAGCAGCAGGCAGCAATTTGAATTCGCAGCCGCTCGGCCTTGACCCTCTTATGAGTGTTCTTCTGCTGCAGTAGAATCACTGACAAATTGTGGATTAAACGTAGCAAAACGAATGAACAAACACCAGAAGATGTCTAAAAACTGGATGGTGCGACAGGTACGCGGGGCGGCGATGAGGCCCACTTGCATTCCTTAGATTTTAGGGATTGTCGTCGTTTCGTGGTGGATTTTGAGGGTTGTTTTTGGAAGCCTTACTTGGAAAATTCGTAGATTCATGATTATTTTAAGCGTGTAAGTATGAGAAACAGCTATCAGGGCTTCATGATCTTAATACAGCAACTCCCTGAATTGTCGCAAGATCCATCGGAGACCATCATCAAAATCTTTGTGAGCGAAGCAAATTAAATCTTAAACAGGTCATTTGGAAGATTTTGAGTTCCTGATTCCGAATATCTATGTAGGAAACGTGTTGTGTTGATATTTGCTCTAATGGGTTTTGCCAGTGGCGTATTCTGATGCATTTTTCGATGAAGTCATCAAATCTATCTTTTTTTTTAATCGAACACTACTCTTATATCAATACTTAGAATAAAGAACTCAAGATCTTTGGTCTATTCGAATTTTTGCTCTTGTTCACTGCCAAGGATTTTGACGGTTTCCTATGGATTTGGGGACCCGAATTAGAATTGGTAGCGGATTTTTATAACCAAGTGCATACATACATACTTCCAAAGGTTCGGAGTAGAGACTGGCAACAAGGATGCGATAGCTGCCTATTATTATCAGGGTTAACGTGAAAACAAATCTTTTTAAAAAAATTAAATCACAAAAAATCACAACACAAGCAGAAACTCATGTGTATTGGATTGGATAAAAGGAAAGAAAACAAAGACAACAACAACAACATTTATGACCAGCGTTATGAAATGAAAAAATTAGGATAACAGAGAAATCAGAAAATCTGCGTCATCACTGATTTGGACAGTCACGTAACAAGGTTTTGAAAGCGTCATAAGTATAATTTAACGGCAAATTGTACTTTTCAAAAAGTAAAAAGTAGTTTAAAAGTAAGAGATTCAAAAATAAAGGAGAGTATAAGTAGGCATGTGAGATCCAATGACGCAGAAGAATTGAGCACTCTGATATTATGCCAAAAAACACTTCTGCAGAGTTCATTGTAAACTGCAGACTTTCTTCTCAAGGCATGATGATGACTATCTGTCTGGTCGTGAAAAAATCTCAGCGCGCAACGCCCAAAACCTTTGGTGACAGGCACGGAAGAATTACGGGCTGGTCCCATCTGAAAAAGTCATTCACTCTTTTCCAGTTCTATGACTGGGTTTTTTTTTTCTGGAGCCATGTACAACCAAGCAGGACTTGATGAAATGGAAAAAAGTAGATTTTACTCACGAAACAGCAAAATTATGTCACTGGTTTAGTTAGGCATACTGAGTTGCACAGTGCTTGCACATTGTTTTGATAGTTTCCGAAACCGAAAAGAAGAATCAACAGCCAAATACAATGCAAGAGGTATCCTGCAACTCTCTTCTTCTTCCATAGTGACATTTGTGACGACATGTCAATAAATTTAGTTCTTACTTCTCCTATACTACTGTTTGCTGTCTTTATCCGAAGACTAACCTGAAGACCATAATGCTATTATTAGAAGTGGAAAGATGCACTAACATTATCATAGAAATTGATGCTAATCTTACCTCTGCAAATATAGCTGCATTCGAAACGGTAGTCAAACGGTCATGATGTAGGAATCCTGGCTGACATTGCACCAGCTTACAGCTCTTGGCCACGATTGGCTTAGTGCACAGTGTGTGATTTTTGGCAAAATTTCATGATTATGGTTCTATAGATAACATTATCCAAAGAAGCTCATGGTAGAAAGCACTTACTGAACTGCCACTACTAGACTACCAAGCACAAGGCTTACGTCATCACAGAAAATTTCTATAGCTGCTTTTATTGAACTTCCTGGACTTTTACAGGCGAACCGTGGAGTCGCGACCTGTTGAGCCATTTTTCTGTCTTTGGCTTCGATCCTTATGTAGGTGAGAATCCAATGAAACTCATTCTGATACTCCAGAGGTACTCGGATAAAAGGATGAAAAAGATTTAGGTAAAGTTCGAGACAGGACCAGTCTGATGTGGAATTTTAGGCCAAGTAGCTGCCAACTCGGTGAAGGTAAGACTCAGTAAAATTTCAAAGTCTCAGGATTTTTCTCTTAATTATTTACCTAATCGTCGTGTTTGTTTACTTAAAATGTGATCGACAGAACATCATGACAAAAAGTTAACTCCTTAATATTCAAATCGGCGATGTTTTCTCTATGATTGATGTCAGCTGAGCAGATCGTGCATAAATTTGCACCCTACTTGGCCTAAAACCCCTGAGCCTGGTTGCATCATTTAGATTACCCATGGTAAACGCCCTACATATCCAAATCTAAATTAAGCATTCATCACATGTACGCATGCCCATACTCTATGTTGTCAGCACTCAGCTATCACCTCCGAGGTGTGGGTAGTCATACCCGTGGGTTTGAGATACCCATCCTTTCAGTGGTGTTTCTGGGACCTGGACCAATCAAAAACCGTCTGCGGCTTATTTTTCAAGAAAAAATTGTAGTATTTCTAACTAGATTTAACTGCTATATCAAGAATAGTATTTCAGAGGCTGCATGCATTAATGAGATTATTCAAGGTTACATTTCAACAAGACCCAAATTTACCAATGGTTAGCCGAGGTGTCAACAATTTTACCCTGGGTAATGTCAGTGATGCATCCAGTCCCGGATAATTCTTAGGGAACTCCTTCCTGAAGGCATATCCACGTGGAAATCCAGAGCAGTTAAGGGTAACTTCTAGAATAGCAACTAGGTAATCAGGCATCAACATTTTCCAGAATAATTTGACGGGAAATAGAGCGGACGAGGTGATCATTTCTCCGAAAAAATTCAATGCTTCTTGTGAGAACTGTTTGTGCTCCCAGAAAGCAGAGGCCTCATTAACAAATCATTCTTCCAGCCCAGTTTTTTTTTCAGGTTTCATAGCGATTTTTTCCTTCTGTTGCCTTCCGTCAGCGTTACTTTATCATCATTTCCAAGCTCGCCGGCTGGCACGGCCGGACCGCGGCTCGTGGTCGGCGGAGGGCGAGCCGATGCGGAAAAACTGTCTCTGCCACTCACCAAGCCGTGGTCCGGTTTTTTTCTCGCACATCACCTCTCTTCCACAACCGAGCACGAGCCATTTTCGTAATCCTTTTTTGCATCGCTCCCCACCTCGCGACGTGCCTGGTGCGGACGTGAGAAAAACACCGCCGGAAAAAAACGCGGACGCCGTCGGAAAAGCGCCCCTAAAATTATTTCCTTTTCTCATATGTGACCGCGAAATTGACTGCTGCGGATGCGCGCAAGATTGGGGTTTCAGCGCCGAAAAAACAAGGTTTATGCTGCGAACAGGCAAAGATGCCTTTTTATTGCTCTAACCACTTAACAGCTAATGCTCCTGTGACGGTGAGACCTTTTCAGGGAACGATGCGACAACGGGACGTGCCGCTTTCGAGATTTTCGGAGCAACGCTCACTCCTGCTGTGCTCATCTGTTTTTCTAGGATATTTAGCCTTTTAGCACAGCAAAGCACAGTCTATAATCAGAGGTAAGGCCAACGCATGTACGAACAATGAGCTTAAGCTTGAGATTTGTATCAATCTAGCCACCTAATGTCAAAAGAGAGGCCGACCCGATGTAGGGTTGAAAAATCTGCTCGTTGTCCGGACTGACCAGATCTTTGGGCTTGATTAGAGCGTGCCTACTGGACGTCGTTACTTTCAAAACCCGGATGCAGGTTCCACAGCAGTTGCAGCCATTGCTGGTGTGGTGCAATCGCAGAGGCTTGTTTGCTGGATACCTGCTAACTTGATTTTTAAAAGATTTTTGAAAGATGTATTGTTTGTTGCCAAGCGAAAATCAGCGGAAATGAGCAATAATGTATCTGGGCAAACGAACTATAATTTTGCAACAAAAAAAAAACTGGCTAAAGTAAAAATAAAAATGAGGTGGTTTCCCATAAACATGGTGACCCAAAAGTTCTTAGCCGGTGTTCAAATCCAGCGAAAAACGTTATATAGGGAGCGATCGTGACCAAAATACGAGGGTGATTTACGAAGAGTGCCTGCAGCGAAAAGCTTCTTATTCGACTTCCGAAGTCCTTTCTACGTTGGTATAACAGAGCCGAAAACCCCCCCCCCCACCCTAGCCCCCTAGCGGAGTTGTCAATGGACATTTACACGTTATCATCACATCCCGCAAAAGTTTTCTGAAGTCTTCTGCGGGATGATCTACTGAAGAAAAAAAAAGCCGATTGCAGCAGAACGTCCCTATCAAATCAGGAAACAAACTGTGTAGAATTTCTGATGGTGCCCACTACCGCAGTCAGGTTATGGTAAAGAGGAGAGTGATCTCAACAGAACGGCATTCGTATGCGTTTATCGAATCGTTTGAAGAATATGAGTGAGGTTCCGAAGTAGAACTTATGTCATGATGGAGATTTAGGAGACTAGATGCTAACAACGTTTCTAAGACCCCAGATAAGTGCGATGAATGTTCTATAAGGAAGGTTATTCATTTCGTGCCTCAGAGCTGGCTTCAAAGATGGGTACGCGCTCAGAATACCCACCTCGTCTTCAGCCCTATCACAGCCTACGTTTACTCTCCTTGACCATGCAATAAAATGAGAATGTCCTACCAGGATTTACGTCATACAGTCGGGTCCGGCAGCCACTGCAAATGCGCGCGACGGGCGCCGGCCGCCGCCACCCTCCGGCGCCCGGTATTAATGAGCTATAAATCACTCGAGCTTGGGAGAAAGCGAAGAAAATACAATTTTAGTCCATAGTAGACAGAATGCAGTGGATATGTTAAGGCTATAAAGCAGGGGACCATTTTCACAACTTTCACGTTTTTTCACTTTTGTGATTTTCATGGTGAAAGATTTCTGAATACACAATAAGCGAAGCCAACGCTTCCATTTTCTGCTATAGCACACTGCTTCGCGAATACAAAAATGGCCGTTATTCTTCTATAGATGGACACAGTACTTCAGTTATCCCATCTGAATAATAAAGCTCATCCAATTCCGGATCCTCAGAAATAATTGAAATCCGTATAAATTGTTCCATATCCACTGCGAAGTAGTTCTACCGCTGTCATTTATCTTTCGTGGAGCAGTCCTTTACGGCGGAGTTACTCTCTTCCGGTTTCCCTCAACTTTGGAAAAGTGGTTTTTCACTATTACTTACACTATTACTATTACTTACACTTACACTTATCGTAGTTTATCTTCGAAATTTATGCAAAACGTTGCCGGATGCCTTCCTGGACTACCCGAAGGAGATCAAGGGGGACGTTCCAAGCAGTGAACCCCAAACACTGCGATACTTAACTCTGGATCTCCAACGGAGTGGAACCAGCGATAGGGACAGATTGCAATCTGCCGCTCAAACCACTGAGCCATCCCGGCTACTTTTTATGTTGGAGTTTGTTAGATAACTGCAACAGTCGTAGGCAGCATACTATATGCAAAACGGGGCACAGGGCAGGATTCGATCTCCTGACCACCACAACGTCGATCATTCGCTCAACCCACTGAGCTATGCGCGCACGCGATGAAAGGTGCAAAGGGTGTCCATTATTACTTACACTTACATTTATCGTAGTTTATCTTAGAAATTTAGGTGAAAAGGGAGTTGGGTGGGGCCACTCATGTGAAGCCTAAGCCTAAGCCTTAAACCCATTCTTAAGCATAGGGTTAGACTTATCTACCCTGTCTACTATGGACTAAAATTGTATTTTTCTTCGCTTTCTCCCAAGCTCGAGTGATTTAAAGCTCATTAATACCGATACCGCCGAAGGGTGGCGGCGGCCGGCGCCCGCCGGCGCCCATTTGCAGTGGCTGCCGGACCGGACTGTAACTGCCTCCCTGTGAACATCCTTTGAACTGCATCTAGGAGGAAAGTTTGGACGAGGCGCAAATGTCCAGAAGCGATCCCGCTTTGGAAAGTTTTCGCCTGTGCTGCACCAAAAAGAAACACACTTTTGGGATCTGAATAAGACAGTTTTCTTGGTAGTGAACCTGGTAAATCACTCCTTCAATTCGACCATCATTGGTTCTCATGTAGAGTTTTCGCTGCACCTAAAAGCCGGCCAAAAACTTCTGGGTCGCCCTTTATGTGGGAAAACCTCCTGTGAAAATTTTCTCACCATATTTTTGATGAAGGGAGGATCTCGCTCCATTTTCTTTGGCCCTTGAGACTTTATATGCTAGCTGAATTCTCGGATCTCGCAATGATTCTGTGAAAGCCGTACTGAAACGTGAGAAATGGTTGCTGTAAAGGATGAAATTGCTATTTTATGGCAGGACTCGACTCAATCCTGCTGGCACTCTTCTTTCGCCTAATTGCGGCCTGAAGATTCTTAGATAAGATAAGAATTTTTTCGTAGATGTATAACTATAATTACCCATCTTTTTTCTCCTTCTATTCCCTATACAATTTTTTCTGCTTTCCTCGTTTTTCAGGATGGTTTGGGCAGATAGTCAACATCATTTTCTACTCTACGAACAACGTGTTCGACCTCGGCGTAAAGTAACGATGACTATACCAGTGACTGAAGAAGGCGTGAGGTGTCACTCATGTCCTCTGGCAACAATTGCATTGGAGGTCGAATGGCAACAGATTTCTATCACTGTACAGGAGATCGCTACTGTAAGTGAGCTCAGTCTTTTCCTGGGCTCGTTCGTTAACATTATGTCATTCTTTTTTACTTCTGTTGTCATTAAATCAATCTATTGAGGTCAAAAAACCATAGTTTTAACCATCATCTTCGAGAACTTTCTTTACTCCAAGGGCACGGCAGGGGTTGTAAATTAGTAAATTACTGAAATTGCCATGGGCCTAACAGTAATACTTCCGATAAATCCATTTCTAACTAAATATCCCGAATTCGCAGTGACGGACTAATGGGAGACGGCCTTCCCTCCAGAGCCTCCTATTCCCAGGGTTGCTAAATTTTCCAGAATTTTACGTAATTCATCCTTCCTTATCTAATTTGTAATTCCAAATTGTTTGATGTAATTATTTCATTTCGAAATTAGTCTCTCAATAATTTCAGCGAAGACTACACCTCTTTTGCCGACCGCTACCCCCTCCCCCCCCACCCCACCCTCTTGAGAGCAAGTGAAAATTCAGAATTATTTGCACGTTAAATAAACAGATAAAATACTTATTCGCTCATTTCTTTAATATTCGTTTACTTATTTGTCTATTTATTCGTCCGTTTATTTGTCTATTTGTTTATTCATTTATTTATTCATACATCACGATAGATCACAGCCCTTCACAAACAATGTGAAGTGAGAAAAGGTACTACCTTACTTCTGAAATGGATGCTTATTCTTTCCCTTCAGATAACAGGTACGTTCAAAAATTACAGGATGATCCTCATACCCTTCGCAGTTGTGCTCACTTTGATCTCAACAGAGGATGTGTTGCCTTCATCATTCGTGAGAGATTCTCTTTCTTTTTTTTTCCTGGATCTTCTTTCCTTGTTAGGCTCCCCAAATTTGCTTCTACACAGGTCCCGCCATGTCCACCTGGTTGGAGTCAATTCCTGGACTCCTGTTACCAAATCGAGAATGGAACAATGTCTCTTCCGAAGGCCGAAAAGCGATGCGCCGCAAAGGGAGCTACTCTTTTTGTTGCGAATTCTCTTGAGGAATTTGTGGGTTCATACTAGTAAGCACTGTAGGAGCACCTTCTGATTTTGAATATCTTCAGAACAATGTAACAAGGTTGGCGCCGCGCAACCGCTTGAGTTGGATAGGTCTGGCTCAGTTTGATGGGAGGAGTTCGCCTATTTGGCAAACCACGAGCGGAATTGAGCCATCGTCATTGTGAGTTCGTTCTCATTGATCTAAACAAGGACGGAGGGCACTATCACTATCCCATACACAGTTCATCAGTGAGGTTTTTATTCTTGCTCAAGAAACACTCTTCATTTATTGGGAGAACTGCCCTTCCTTTCCTTTTTATTTCTACAAAATGCAATGCTATTCAACTTCTCGTCTACTTCTTCTGGCCTTCTCTTTTCACTCTGTTGTACCTGAGGATGAGAGCCCTAAGACTGAGGCGGAAGCTTGTGGAGAAATGTCTTCTATCCTGGTATCTCTGAGCGACGCAGTAAAATTGAAGCAAAAAAAGGAAGTACAAAATATAAGACTGTTTCTGATGACATCCAACCCTGCTGAACCAAGCCTCTAACCACTCAAACTAAACGTTGTAGGATTCGCCGGCTACGGCTAGTCACTATGGGCAGTGAGAAGAGTTCCAAATAGTGAAGTCTGATGTACCCTTAGCTTGGTTAACATGGTTGGATATCCAGTAAACTGCTTGTTAGGCGGCGTAGAGCGTCAATGTTGGCCTGGTAACCTAAGTACTAGCTTGCCTTCCCGTCAGCTGTGATATCCCAATCAAATCTGCAATGGCATTGCCTGCACTTTTTATACAATTTTGCGAATTTTTCTGCGTTTTTTATTTCTTGCCGAAGATATATCTTCTGGCAAACTATCTTCTGGTTTCAGGAACCAGTGGACCTACAGGTTGCTCACAATTTTGCAGCTTCTCAATATCTACTTAATGATGCAAGAATTTCAGAAAATGGTTGGTCACACCGTTCTCCTCCGTTGCCAATGGGTGGTCCATCGCCTCCAGATGTGCAGCTCACTACAATAGTGATGTCGAATCAGCAAAATACACGTATTTCTACCCTTGTGAATCACTGTTTAGCTCCATTTGCGAAAATAACTTCACTTTCAACAGTGCTCTAGCTCATCAATTCAACCAACTGTGAATAATTCATTGTCAACGATGTATTTAAAATTTCATCCAACATCAGTAACAAGTTTGTGACCAGTAACACGCATAAAAATAACACACATTCGTAACTATGCTAAATTACCTAGTTTCCTATGCAAGTATTCCAATGGGCTCGGCCTCAATACCACATGCGTTAATACCCCTGGCGAAATAAATATATCCATGCTCGACACCCCACGTGTTGCCCCAACTGTTCTTCACAATCCAGTATTTCTCTCCGGATTCGCTTGTGCCATAGCCAGTAATCAAGAGCGAGTGAAGTCCAATTACCTAAAACTTAGTAGGTCCAAAATATACTAAAAAGGCTCTAAGACACTGAAAAACACCTTATTCTTGCAGTCGTCAGCGCTTGGTGTGAAGACTCCTCCTTTGTAGGCACGCATATCCTGGGTTACGGCAATACCGATGTTCACAGGTCCGAATCCAACCAACCAATCGATCATCGATTGCTCATCAGGATGCAGGAAATATGCGACCTGGGTTATTGAGGTGTTCTTTTGATGAGGTAAGGGTGCCTACCCAGTACTTACGTCTATCTTGGTGACATTTCCAGTGATACTGCAGGTGTTTTGTCGGTGTGCGACGTAGGGTAGGTCGGCTGCGTAGGCGAGGCCATGCCGGTGAATGAAACTGAACGAGGAAAGAATTCTGGTCAAATTAGGGAATTTTAGTTATTTTGAAAGTGATAAGGTAGAAATTTTGGGTATATGCACAGAATCTGAAGTAAAAGCGTTCCTAGTACTTCAGTCCGGCAAAAATAGCCTGCGCCCTCAAAAATAAAGCATACAGTTGAACAACTACTATTATGATCTCACCTTTTAATACATGAGGGAACAACATTACACCTGCGGAGCAGCTAGAGGCACCGTCCCACTTCAGAATCGTTTCTGATATTCTCACACGAAATAATCTTCAGGATCTGCTGATTCCAATGGTATATGTGATTCCGTGCAAAATGGCCGGAGAACGCGCTTTCAAACCCCTATTCTTGCGGAGACTGTGAGCGGAGCCGGAGGTGGGGCAATTGGCAAGAAATAGTGCACTCCGGGAAGCAATTCCTGAGGAAATTCGGACTCCTCGTGAGGGTTCCTCCATCACCCACTTGCTAACAAGATGGAAGGTGCGATTCATGCGTGACCTTCAAGAGAAAGCATGTCACGGAAGCCTCATAGTACTGCTTTGGTTCCGCCCACAAGCTCCCCAGAAGTTGGGGTTCGAAAAGGGTTCTACGGCAGTTTTGCACGGAGCCATGTACACCATTGTGATCAGGAGCTCCTGGAGAATTGTTTCATATGAAAATGCTGAAAACGATTCTGATGTGGCATGATGTCTTTAACAACATTGACGGAACACCGTCTTAGCCCAAGTATATTATATTTAAAATATTAAAAATTTGCGATGCTGTAAAGAAAGGATAATAGGTACATAAATAAATATTATTCCACATATTTGACAGACCGGAAAGCCTTGTCTTCGTCTCCACCATCACAAGCGTTGTCTTCGAGATCACAGTCGAGAAGTGTCTGTTCAGAAAGGTTCCGCATCTCCTTATGAGCAATCGCCCACGCAGCCTCCACCGTAGCAGTGGCGGCAAATGCCCAGCACGAGCCACATTTTCCTGAAATGACAAGACGAAAATTTAGAGATGAAGAAAAAAGAAGACAGCCAATCAATGTCTAACCTTGGGCTTTCACCGGTGATATTACGTTCTTTGTTCTCCAGTCGAAGGAAGGTGGTGGTGGCATGGATCTCTCGAGCTTGGGAGGATCCCGACGAATGAATGTGGCTTTTTCACGCAGTGTTTTGTAGAATGAGAGTGGGAGAAGTGACTGAAAAATGAGACTGCAAAAATTCTTGCACCAATCGAATACAGGGCGATTTAGTCCTTACGGAGAATCCTCCGCAAATGAAGGTGTGCTTCTCACTATAGATGCGACTATCGCACAATCTTGTATAAGTTACCCTTATCTCTGAATCTCTCACCTTTTGGAACTCGTCATCAGTCCAATCGCTCAGCTCGTTCTCTCCATAGGAGGCGCCATGAGCGTTCTTTCTGCAATTTTGCTGAGAAATACGTGGATGAATACAATAGTGAATAAATACACTACTGCATTCAAATAATCAGAGCTGCTTATTTGAATGCAGTAGTGTAGGATATCATGTGGATCTCCCTCTCCCCCCCCCCCCCTCCTCCCGAAAGCCACAGCCGTTCACTACCTCCACATAGGGTACCTAGGCAAGTTCTTATATGTTAGGGCGTAGGGGCCGAAAAAAGAATAGTTCTACATACATAGTCCATACCAATCAAATTTGTGGGAGAAACGACATTTAAATATCATGCTGGATCGCTACACTTTTGCAGGAGTACAACAATAACATAAGTACAGTGGACGGCAATGGCGGTGGCCCACTCGCGGCCCCGAGATGGACGCAGCGCGACCGCGCCGAACGCGCCAGGATCGGTGTCGGTCGCCGCCGGAATGCTATTTCTAGGGCCTTTTCTTTCCGATTTGCTCGAAAATCCTTGAAATCGGGTCGAAAAGCTGCTAGAAATTGCATAGCAGCAGCAGAATACATAGATTACAGTGTACGCGGCGCGGTTGCGTGACGTCCTTCTCGAGTCCGCAGATGGGCCAACGCCATTGACGTCCACAGGTACATACACCGTATTGGATATGGGGCCAGGACATGAAACACCGTAGATCATTTTCGGCTCACCTGTTCAGCTCAGCTATCTCCCTCATGTGCTTCTCGTAGGTCTTGAATCGTTTAAGCAATTCTCGATTGTTGCCGTATCCTTTCTCGAACCTGAATTGATTACAATTTTAGCATTTTTTCTTACTTCTTTCGATTAATTTCATAGTCAACATAACAACTCTCTGTTTTGAATCGCTATCCTCTTCCTCATATGATGAGAGAAATGCTTACTTTCTCATAAACTCCACAAAACGTTCAGTATACTCCATTGAATCTTCTGGTCCCAGTGCTGTCTCTGGCTCAGAATGGCGCTGCTGTGCCATACGATGTGGTTTGTCTCTTAAAAATAATTTTTCCAGCAAGGTAGTGAATTAATGAGAAATCTGGTGAACTCTCCATACAGGGACATGATTTATCGTTTTCCTCGGAGAAGAATCGCGGCGGGACCTTATCGACCCTTTTACTTGGAGCATTTCCTTACCGCATGTGTCGTATACGTCCCGCAGCGATTCTGCAGATAGGGAATCCGTCTTTTGGGAAAGACTGTAAGAGTGTTGATCTGATCAAAAATTTTGGAAGAATAAAGAATCAGAAGCAATAAGTTAATTTGCATAACGTTCTGCTCTTTTCTACAAACTTTTACAGAATTTATTTCACTTGACTTTCGCTATACATATTTACTTTATTTGTCTGTTAATGTTGTGCGAATCATGTTGTTGGATGAAAGCTTCAATAAAACCTACACGAAGATAACATATCCAACTGTTGATAGTAGGAAGATAATGGCAACGGCAAATTGGAAAAGAGTACGATTCCTGGAAAAATAAAACACGAAACATCCATTGAAATATTTAAAAGGCCCCTCTCTAGAACTTACATACGACGGCCAGCTGCAATAGGGTCTGTAGGAGCTCCTTCAATCCATAAAGGTGATTGTTGTTCCTTACCTTCATTGAATCTTCAACAAACATTTATAAAATTGTCAAAGAAAAAGGCTTCTATAAATAGTGGCCATACTTACTTGATGCCTGTCATTTTGACGGCTTGGCTTCTTCGGCGAACAAATGAGCAACAAAAGTGCCGAAGAGCTTATCGTTCGGCGATAAGGCATCGATCCTTAGTTGTTAATAAAGACTGCAAAAAGAAAGGTCAACAATTGGTTGGATGTATAATGAAAATTGGCAATGAGGAAAAATAGATTAGCGGGGCACCTGTTAATTAGCTTTCTCGCTCTACTGTGATCGCTTCGAGAAACCATTGTTTATAGGGGGATCGAAAAGTTTCTGGCCTGGACTACTTCCATCTACAGTGACAAAATTTTGTTGTAGTAATTAATAGGTTCCTTGAACGCTAATAGTCTTTTCTCAGCTCAATTTCAATTTTGTAAACCGTTCAAAGGGCTCTTTTTTATCACATGAGGCAGAGTATTCTTCCAACAGCCGAATTCAGCTCATTTTCGACCCTGAATCTCATTGCTCGAAGATTCTCTTCCACCAGGGTGTCAGGCTGGGCCTATAGGATGTGTGACTCAATGATTCGAATCCGCGTTCTGGTGTGGCAGCAACCGCAGCTCTGAATCTGTGGACGGGTGAGCTGTCGAGAAACATGTGAAACTCACTATGGTTAGGCTGGAAAAAATCTCCAGTATTTTTGAACGAGTCTGCTTGAGAACACGAAGCTTGGCACGGGGATTTAAAGACTTCAGGCTACAGGACTACGTTCAAAATTTTGAGGGAAAAGGGATGAAATAGGTCGAGGGCGGAAATTTTTGATACCCCTATACATATAGTTCAGAAACAATGCATTTAGGAGGAGGACGTGACTGCTTGTGCATTTTCTGATAAAATTTGAAAATTTCAGTTGTCAATGAAACCTTCACGCGAATTGTGGTGGTTTTTTTAAACAATATTTTAGCATCATTTTGTTTTAAGAATATTTGGCGGTGATTTTCGTATGGCAATAGAATTGGTGACGGTTGTTTGACTAGGTTACTCACAACCTCGTTTTCTGGGTTATCAAACTCGAGCAGTGCTGGCCAAACGTATTCCCCTGGACTGCAAATAGAAAGGATTTACAAGCAAAAGCTGTTAGGTTGGGCAATAAGTTTGTGCAGTTTTTCCGAGCATTCAGTGCATTTTCACGAAGTGAACTGGTTGAACTTAGGTTTTTCTGAAAGTTTGTTCAAGCAGTATGTACTTCTTCTTCACGTCTAGAGCAAGTCCTTGCTTAAAATCTTCCCGTAACTCTACGAAGTGAGCGTAAAGAATAAGGTCCTTCTTCCAGCCCAAAATTGACCTCTCTGAAACAGATATCCACTTCTACGCTGTCTTTTCAGCAGTAGTGGTTTCCATTTAGACACTGTTGACATCCCTAGCAGGTTGATCAGCTGATGTGATGGAAGATAGGATCAATGGCACCGCTGACGCAGCTCGGACGCTAGTCAGACGGATGCGTTTGCGGAGTCGCGGTTATTTGCGGGCGCCTCATTTTTGTTGCACTCGGCGCGTTGACCGGTCTTCATGGCGAACGTTCCGCAAATGAAGGCGTACGTTTGACGTGCGAGTGACGCATGCATAAGCTATATTTATAGCGCATCGGAGTCCGATGCGGTCGGATAAGAAAAGATATATATCGATCCACGTCGAATAGATACCAATAAGGATCGATAAGCTACATTCATTCTTTATCCGAGTCCGATTCGGTCGGATAACAGAAGGCACCTATTGATCTTCGTTATCCGACCGCACCAGACTCCGATGCACCATAAATGCAACTGTATATGTAGTATAAATTGTTCTTATCACAGTCAAGTGGCTGTGATACTAAGCGATTTTGTTCACAGGACCGAGGTGTGTTTCATTTTGTATAATGAGCAGTTCAAACCCTTTCGTACTCGTAGTTATGGCGCTTATAGGTATCGTGCTAGCATATTGGTACTACTTGGAGAAAGCTCGGAAGGTGAGACGTTCACAAGTCTTTGTTGAAAAGGCATGTTTCCCAACTCATCTCTTCAGGAAACAGCGCAGCAGGATCGACCATGTGAAAGTAAATGTAAGTATGACCTTCCGGTAGACAAAGTTTCTGCGTATTCACTTGACCAGGTATGGAGTTCCATTGTGTGCGAGGGCGAAAGCGAATCACTGAATTTTTTAAAGGAAACCAACTTAAAACCCAGTTCCAAGAAGAAGGAGTCGACCCAGGAAACACAGGAAGACAGCGGAGATGAATGGACAGCAGCGGACAAGAACAACTCTGTGGTGATTTTTGCGAAAACTTTGAGTATGGGCTAACGCCGCTGCTCAGCAGCTATCCGCCACGATCCGGCGCTAGGTTTCAGCGATGTGACGCTATCGCTGCGATTGTTGGTGGGAAAATGTGGTAATCGCCGCACTCTTGCTGTTTATTGGGGAGAATTCGAGTGATCAAAAATTCCATCGGTGATACAGGTTGCGTCAATCACGATTGCACTTCTCCGCGGCCTACCGCGCCGCACCACCTACCGGCGCTGCTGGCGCTGTAGTTGTTGCATTTTGCCGAAGTCATAGCGCTCAGCTAGTCTTACGCGCCGCGTAGGTGGTGCAGCGCGCCAGGCCATGGGGGGGGGAGGGATGGTGGAGCAATCGTGATCGACGCTCTCTAAACAGCAGTGCGTGGCTTCTTTCTGTTCCCTTTTCAGTCAAAAATTCAAATTATGAAGCTAGCACTTGATAGACGCCGTTTTGCTAAGTACCTCTTTCCTGCGTCAAACAGATCAGAGTAGTCCAAACTTCGCTAGTTTTTCGGGATGCGAAAGGAACCGGCGAAGTAGCGATGGCGATAACGCGACCTTGTCTTAGATGCGTGCGTCAGTTGCGCGTCTGACGCATGTTCAAAATTTGTGGTGGATTTTTCACAAAGACCGGCCAAGGCGGTGCTCTGAGTGGAAACGGAGCTAGGGAGCAAAATGAGTGCAACTCTCCTGCCTCCCAAGGATAATTCATACTTGCTGCGTGCGTCAGTCGCTCATCAGTCGCACGACACGGCATGTACATCCTCACTAAAAAGAACGCGCGGCCGCCGCGAGGCCGTAAACGCGTACCTCTGAACTGCGACTGCGATGCGACTGCGCCCCATTCTTCATCATATAGACGCACACGCGTCAGTCGCACGCATCCAGCATAAATTGCCCTTTAGCTGCGTCAGCGCTGCCACTGGTCCTATCCATCATATAGAGCACGCGCGTCAAGCGCGCGCATCTATGACAAATTGCCCCTGAGTTGTCACGGTTCGGTTACATCGGTTTGCATCGTTATTGATTTGGAATTGAGATCAAAATGAGCTGGAGATATCAGCGATAACGATAATGGTAATGATATGCATTGATCTGTTTGGGATAGCGCCAGAGAGGAAAAGAGCGCGGGAAAGTGCGCAGCAGTGGGAGAGGGTGCTGAGAAAGGCATGAAATGCGCACGATTTTCAACTGTTGCCATGTTTGAAACAGACTATAAAAAACAAATAAAGTCTGGTAGTACGTTTGGCGGCCCCGGAACAGTTTTGATCTACCCAAACTAATCAATTTTTGACAGTCCCGCCCCGCCCACGCGTCTCGAGGGCTACTGCCGCTATAAAGCGGTTGTCGCTACGATCACGGCGCTCAACGTTCCGGATCGATAAGCATCTCTTGCGTTGCCTTTATCGCTTCCATCGGAGGTTCATTTTGTATGATGTATTGATTCTGAATATGTATATTCCGCTGTTCTTACGCATCTCCACTACATCTCGACACTGATTCATTACTTCAATACCGTCCTAGAAATTATTTTTGCATACGGACGGAAAATGCCTGGATGTTAGCTCTAGTATCTTCCTGTTATTCAAGGTATCAAAGGAAACCAACAAATCCAAAAAGAGCGATGAGAACAGCAAGAAGAAAAGTCCAACCAAGAAGAAGGGTTCAGGAATTGGTACAGCAGAGTGTATTGACGAGATTGCTCCACAGGTGAGACATAGTACCCATACTGGTAAAAGGTGTGTAGTGGTAGATGAGTACATTTACAGTGAACGTCAATGGCGGTGGCCCATCCACGGCCTCGAGAATGACGCTGCGCAACCGCTCCGCGCGCATCGGGATCGGTGTCGTTTCCCGCTGGAATGCTATTCCTAGTCGCTTTTCTTCTGGATTTGCTCGAAAAGCTATAGATCGGGTAGAAAAGTTGCTAGAAATAGCATATCAGCAGCAGAAGGCATCGGTTACGGCGCGCGCGGCGCGGTTGCGCGGCGTCCTCCTCGAGCCGCGGCCACCGTCATTGACGTCCACTGTATGTAGTTGATCAACTCTTTCTAGGTAGCGTCAAAGTACACGTTCCTCAAAAAGCATGGACAGGAGAACCTATCACCGTTTTCAGAGCCGATTTCGGAGCAAGATCTTGATCTATATGTAAGTTGTACCTTTAAAATATAACCCAAATAACAAAGCAATTTTAATTTGATTTTCTTCATTCAGTTTCTAATTCTCTCCACATTGCTGCAACTTTCCAGGAATGCTCTGGTTCACCGACAAAGAATGCAGTATCACAACAGCGGAGGCTCAATGCTGCTCTCTCCTCGCTCTTCAATACGAACACTATAAGGTCGCAGCTCATCAGCGGTTAGTTTTTAGTTCTACATACCTTCTAGGCTACCTAGAATCGCTTTGTAGACTCTAATCTCAGTTTCGTGTGTGTTTACTGTTCTTTTCAAGATGCAAAAAGTGGACTCCGGAGTCTGGACGACACAAAAGAGGGCAGACCAAACTCTGAGGACAGACCAAAGTCTGAGGAGAAACCAAAATCTAAGTCTAGCAGCAAGTCTACGAAGAAAAGTCCATTCGCGGGCAAGTTCTCAAAGTCAAAGTCTGGCAAACGGAAGAAATTTGCTATGCAGTCCGACGACCTGTTTACCCCGCCATGTACGGTAAAACTTACGTTAGTTACCTTTTTTTATCCCAACTAGAAAAATTAATGCATGGATATCTTTGAAAAGTAGCACTCATCATCGTTTCCTTGAATCATTTATTTGTTTATTTACCCAACTATTTACATATTTATTCATTTTTTATTCCATACACAAGTCACCAAGCAACTCTTCACATAGAAGACAACGGAAAATAAGAGCGGTTTTGCTTCACTTGAAAATTCTTGTAGAGCTGGGGTCGTTAAAAGACGTTCGTGCAGTTATATGTACGATTTCACGCAGAAATGACGGGAAACTCGTTCCTAGATTCATTATTTTGTGAAGAATTAACGCACTGTATCAGTGGTAATGCCATCTGCCACATGCACACTGTGCTGCCCATGGGGCGAGCTAATACGTAAGTGAAGCGTGAGTAAAAGATTTCCCATATGCGCGTCGATACTCCGCCCCAACTCTCTTTGGAAACGGCTTTGAAGACTGGCTCCTTTGCATTTTTCCAGGGAAATCATGTATATCATTGTGTTCAGCGCTTTCAGACGATTCCAATTATATGGGGGAAGTCAGAAACGAGAGTGGACATTGGTTTCAAGAGCAACGTTGTTTTAACGTCCTCTTCAAAATAGTTTCTCAGACGACATTCTTTTGAAATTTCCCTTCCTAATTTCACAAAAGCCGTCATGCTTTCGATGAGTAATGGCACAAGGCTGCAACTGCTTTATTTAGCGATCGAGAACATTACAAGTCACAGCTTCCCTTAGTATGGATCACATGAAAGAACACTCCTTATGACAAGCGCTCTCAAATTCCCCACTCATTATCCTAAATACCACTGATCATTAAAAAATCCTAGGGTATATCTACATCATTACAATGAATGGATGCCAAACAATATTAAAACCTACCGAAATAGCTAACAATAAGCTAGATTCGAATAGTGAGTAATATTACATGCTCTCATATTCGAAAATAAAATTAAGCTAGCATATGATGTTAACACGAAACACGTCTGTGTACTTGATAATGCCCTGAAGGCTGCTAGAAACTATTGACAAGCGACATCGCAAAGCCACATAATACAGTGAGATTGACGTTTCGAAATGACCTAGCAGACTTTTGGCTAATATTGGGAAGACGCTTGAAGTCACATCATCGCAGCCATATGGTTAATAACGAAGGCAATTGCACAGAAATTCACGGGTATTCTTTACTCATCGTCCATGGACGTCCTTTCCATGACTGGTACTGGGAAACCATGTTTCATATCCTTGGCTGGCCAATCGTATGTCTTATTGATGAGTTCGTCGTACTCGACACTGTAGATTTGCTGCCGAATGAACATCTCCTGGAAGGGTTGGGTAGTATATATGGATGAGTTACTTCTTTACACAAAAGAAGTAGAAGGCCAGCCATACACATACCTTATCCTCAGGTTCTGGATGCAGAGTGGCGAGGTTGTGTTTGTACAGGTAGTTTCCAATCTGAGAATAACTCCATTAACGGTACAGGACCTATTAATATTGTATGTATGGTGCCGGTCAATTATTTTTGCATCACCCATCTGGTCTGCCGCGCTGCAAAACCCACGCGGCGCGGCAGCTTAGCCGAGTCGTGCAGTTGTCTGACGTGATGTTATTGATGTGATCTAATATTTCGAAATGTAAACGAAGACGACACATTGTGGTGGTCAACAGCTACATAGCCCAGCCGGTCTGCCGCGCCGCATAGGTAGTGTGGCATGCAGACCGGATGGACGATATTCTGTGGTGCAAAAATGATTAGGAAAAAAAATAAGCCGGCATTGCACGTGCAAAAAGGGGAGGGAAACGTGTGAAGCAAAGTTGGGATATCCACCACTTTGCTGTACCGTAAGGTCAGAATTTCAAAAATAAATTTAGAGAAGTTTAGGAACACGTCTCCAGTGCAGTAATGGTTCTGACACGTTCTTGCATGCGCCGCCTGGATGAGAGCGTAAGGCTGGAATTCATTTGGACTGAATTTGGGCGGGTTTCGAGGATGAAGAGAATACATACTGGATACGTGGGTTCGAAGCGCGAGCGTCTAAGGTAAACGGCTTCGCAGCCCTGACTCAGCTTAGACCCAGCTCAGACGTAGGTGGAGTGTACGCGTTCGTGGCCTTGTGGCTACCATACGGCGTATGCAAGCCGGGTTGACAGATCAACATGGAAAATCTGTCGCAAATGTATACGTGCGCGTGACGCGCGCGACCTACAGGAGTGGATGAATCCAAGCCGACTTCTTCCATGAAAATGATGCGTGTAAAAACATGTCAGAACCAGCGTGTGATTGTACTGGAGTCGCGTTGCGGCTGCACCGCGTTGCAGCTGCACTGCGTAGCGGTAGCGAGGTGGTGCCAGTGAGCAAACCACATGCAAATCAGGATCACCGCTACTACGCTCATCCCTTGAACCTATTCTGAAAAAAAAAAATGTGAAGAAACCCACATCGATGGCTATCAATACCGATAGTTCCCGAATATCTTTCAAACGAGGATACAACCGCGCATAGGTCATCAGAGATTTTTCCGTTACAAAATTCGCGCAACACTGTAAAAAAAAATCAGGAGAGCTCGAGTTAGACGGATTCATGGTAGTGACAGACTTACTCGAGCTGCGAGCAGGAACGCTTTGTCGGGTATGTGCTTGGCCTTGAATAGAATTGCAGCCAGTGCTACTCCAGGGAAAATGTAGGAGTTGTTGCCTTGACCAGGTTTGAATATTCTACCGTCCATCTCGAAGTTATCAAACGGGGAGCCGGATGCGAATAGGACGGATCCCTATAAGCAGATATCAATACTTATTGTTCTGAAGTTTTCTCCTAAAATGGAGCCATTTTTGTAGTAATCAAGAAGATCGAAATCTTTTTTTTGGGTTTTCACTTTTTTTGGGTTTTCACCAAGAATATCCAGAAGCTGATCTCATCTCAGTGGTATTCATGGTTTCTTGTGACTCTGCTGAAAAACCCTGTTTTGGAGAGTCAACTTCCGAAGGGTTCGTGGGGGTTAAGGCGAGGCTTTGAGATTTGCGCCTCATGTACTCCTTCTTCGCTGAACGTACACTAAAGCACACTTCCTATCCAGTTATTGGGTCAATCATTAAGGGGTTGCAATCCTGGAAGCACGTTGGTCAGGAACCTCGTCCTCCTGCCATCCCCGGCCCCACCCAAAAGCTCCCCAAGAAATGGAGATCAGAAAAAAGTGTAGATGTAGCGTTTCAGCTAGTAATCATAGAATTAGTCTGCGATTTTTACGTAGTTTACCAACTTGCAAGGAAATAAAGTCCCACATTCGTTATTCTGTACGCATCCTCTGCTGTACATTCGGCTTTACTCGTTGGATTTGATAGTGCGAAAATGATCGGTCGTGGATTAATCTTCGCCATTTCGCTAATAATTTCCTCTGTAAACGACCCCGCAACGGTCGAAGCACCTTAAAATAAGGGATTTTATGCAGCTACGATGGTTTCTCTAAGATTCCAGCATCTTCAAAATAGTTAGTGGAAGGACTAACCAATAATCCCATCTGGTTGCACAGTCTTCACAACTTCTAGTAAATTCTTAGTATCTGGCATGTCCTGAAAGTGGGAAGTTCTTCAGCATATGAATTTGCGATCATTTGCTATGAGTGTGAGTTCAGTGAGTCACCGATGTCTCAATTAGTTTACAAGAAACTTTAGAGAATTGCAATCTGTGGGTGAATCCATGATGTGATGGTGAATAGTTGGAATTAGATGCTTCAATAGCTTTGTGTACCTTGGCAAATTTTATATGACGATCCGGCAAATTATTGTATCGGTGCTTTGTAATCAGTCCACCAATATCCATGAGGTAAATCTTCGAACATGCTTCTTCTTCAGTGAGACCTTCTTCCATCATCTCTTTCACGCATAATTCTGCCACACCGGTTGCTGCCTAGACAGATCTTATCCTGGAATGGTAATATCCCCATTTTGACAAACTCACCGCTCCAGCACCGAAAAAGACAAGCTTATGCTCGCGGAATTCCTTATTAGTAATCCGTGTAGCAGCCATGAGGCCAGCAACAACAACAGCGGCGGTGCCTGAATTTCAGTTTAGTTTTCTACAGGGTTTTTCATCGTAAGCGATAGCTAAGCATTCATTATGAACTTACCCTGGATGTCGTCATTGAATACACAGTATTCATCTTTATATCTATCCAGAAGGCGATAGGCATTTTGATTGGCAAAGTCTTCAAATTGGATAAGCGTATCACGACCGAATCTGCAACACTCTCACTAGATCTGAAGTGAGGGAAGTCTCAGACGCGGGCAATAAAAATCGAAGTGCAAATTTCACTTGTGGATAACCTTTTGTAGTTCCATTGCTATAGTGTTTACCTTGAAATCTTCGATTTTTCTACAACGGCTGGGCAGAAACAATTCTCAAAAGTTATGAATGCATTTGGTTCAGGACTCAGGGTTCAGAGCTTTTTGGAGGTTTTCTAGACATAAATTCTAAAAGATTCGGTTCATGGGTCAGGGTTCAGAGATGTTTAGACGTTTTTCGACATTAAAATGGACCAGGATGGCCGAGATTTGAAAAAAAAAAGAACCAAATGATAGCAATTCCATGCTAATAAAAGACAAACACATATTTGAAGGAAAGTAATAAGAAAATTAGACTCAAAATAAGCTAGTATAGAATCCCTATCTGCTTAATTTGCTAAGAAATTGCTAAAAATTTGCCACTCAAGCCCCGCTTAACGCTGAGAATTGACTAGAACAGATTAAAATCTTTCGAACCACAGCGAAAATTTCTGCTAAATCGATATAATAGAGGGATCGTGACTGTGACCTTGGGCAGGAAACGTCTTTAATTTTTGAAATAGCTTTGAAACCACACCTTTGCCTATAAATTTCTGCGGCTAAGGAACCTCAAGGGGATGTTAAGGACCCCTTTCCATAAATGGCTCGGGGAATGATGACTAAAAAATAAGCAGTTTTCCAATCAAGCTGTACAGATAGACCAACCGCTTTGTGCAGGCTCTCATGAAATTATCCATGAGCGTGTCGTACTCCTCGCCTCTGACCCGTTTCCGCCGAAGTCCAGTGTAGAATGGATCATTAAGTAAACCCTGGAAACCTCTTGATTATTAGATTTCGCTGGAATCTTCACCAAAATTGGTCCCTAGAGGGAAAGCTCTTAATCGACATCACCTGATTATCAGTACCAACGTCAATAATGACGGGTAAGCACCATTCCGGTTGTATACCGGCTAAAGCAACGTAGAGCGCCAGTTTTCCTACGGGAATACCAATCCCATAGGTTCCGAGATCACCAAGTCCGAGAATTCGCTCACCATCAGTGACTACAATCGCCTAAAATGACTATTTCTATTCTGTATAGGACCACCCAGCCCTGTGCTAAGACTCACATGAATATTTTGTGTTGGCCAATTGCTAAGAATCTGATAGATTTTGCTAATGCTGTTGTCGTTGATCGTTACGTATAGACCTCTTAAAGATGACATTCATTTCCTAGAAAAGTGACTCCTTCTAAGGTCGTATTGCCTCACTTTGGATTACGGTAAATGAATCCAAATTTTTGACAAGCTAATCCTACTGTAGGTGTGTAGACAATTGGCAGCAGCTCTTTAACGTTATCGCAGAGAACCCGGTAGAAGAGTCTCTCATTTCGATCTTGCAACGCGTCCAACTGGATGTACCTGTAGATTAGATAGAAGATAGTTACATAACGTAATTCTAGGTCACAGAAGTGAAGATTCTAGGTCACAGAAGTGATGAGTACAGTGTTGCAGGCAGGGCAGAATTTCACATGAACGTGACATACTGTCGAGCAGAATATTACATACCGTACGGCACCGTCTCATTTTCATTCACGAGGCACCATATGCTGAAATCCTCAGTGCGTGACTTACTTAGCAAGATCGTCAGGCTGTTTTCGAAGCTTCGCCATCACTCGATACGCTTGCTGCTCTTCTGTCATGAAAGCTGGTGGTAGGAGACCATGAATACCGAGATATTGACGCTCGTACAGTGAGAATGCCATGCCCTAAATAATTCCCAGGAGATACCGGGTATACATAGCTAGAATAATTGTGATGTTAATTCCTGTACAGTCTGTAGAACCTGGGATGGATTCCTACAACTTGAACGACAATTTGCTAGCAATATTTCCAATAAATTCATTTTTTTCCTCATTTTCAACGAGTGGAGAAAAAATGGAGAAGGGATAGAGGACGAATGATAGAGATCCTCATTCCATAACTCTTACCTTGTTCAATCGTGGCGTTTTCAACAGATCTATGCCTCTTTTGGCTGGCGTGACTCGTTCCGGTCGGTAGAGCTTGTGCAGTGCCATCTGTTTCGGATCACTAAGATCCACGTTATCGCCATGAATGAGAGCTGGAGCAGTTGTCGACACTGTTCTAACACCCGTTTTCACCCTGGAACAAGAGCGTTTGCGATGGATAAGCGTTGACTTTTCCGATTTGGAACCATTAGCATTGTAAACACTTACGCCTGTTGGTGTATGGAACGAATCATCATATTTCCAGCTCCTGTAATTTCCACTGAATTAGTGAGAAAATTTTAAAAAATTTACATCACCATTACGCCCTGAGATTTTTACATGCATAAGCGCACAGAAGCGGGAAAAGTACGGATATACAAGCCTACAAGCAAATGTGAATGGAAAGCGAATTTGCCTGCAAGGTGGTGTCGTGAAACATTCAATTAGAGTATAGCATTCACTTTGATAGATGGAAAAAGAGGGAATGACGACTTCAGATGTGTTTTGTCGCAGCCATTTGCAAATGATTATGTTAATGAATTGCTCCGAACAGTTCCCATTGAGAACATGCAGCAGCCTTCAGTGTTGGACAGTAGTAAATTTTCATTGCATTTGAAATGCTCTATTTTTATCCGAAATCTCTGAGTGTTGTACATTGGCAATACTAGAATTCTGTCATAGTGATCAGTGGTGTACTCAGAACCTCTACATAGAACAAGTTGTCAGCACACCTTTGCTTCGAAGCAACTTGCAGACAACCTTCGAACTAGCAAACCATCGTCGACAAGTTTGACGTCATCATGCCAGCTTGTCAAGAACCTTTTTCCTCCACAACTTATCGACAAGAAAAGATGCGCTCAGAACTTATGAACTTATGAAACAACTTGCTGACAAGCATTTGACCAGCACGTTTCTTATCGTACCTGAAACTTGCTCGCACCTATGTTTGTTGACAACTTGTTTTAGCCTTATCTTGCTGGCAAATTGTCGGTCACAAAACTTGTCGACAAATTGTGGACTGTATAAACCTGTGCACAACTTGCTGACAACTTGTCCTTGAGGCTCTGAGCCAGTGCAACTCTTCATCTCTATCTTGTATAACTAAGCACTTCATACAAATTGCAAAAAAAAAAAAAACTTCTGCCTTCTTTCTGAGGAGTACTACTTGTCCAAGATTTCTTAGAGGTGTGAGCAACATCCATTTTCAAAAATGATGTAATAAACAAAAAAAAGAGAAAATAAGAGATGAATCTCAGAGAATTTCGCACGACAACACAATTGAACTGAAGCTCATCCATGGACAGGGACACAGGCGCCGTTTCTAGTGGGAATCAATAGCGACTGTAGTAGCACACGTCACGAATTCGTAATAACATGGATCAGAGACTATCCATTCGATATACGAAGGGGAAACATTGTCGAACTGCTGCTTTGTGTTGCAAAAAATTCAACTTTCGTTAAACCGTTGGTCCCTTCAGTTAGTGAAGGAACAGCCTATGCACGCTGAACGCAATGCACCATGTCATACTCTTCCAGAGTCGTTGATCACATTCCTCTACACGATTCCCCACAAGATTGCAGAAGAACCTGCTTCTCAGCCTATAGAATTGAGAAAGCCTAGAGAATTTGGGATGCCCGTTGAGATATCTACCGCAAGGCTGTGTACATAGCTGGTGGCCTGGATCCATGGCATCTGGCGCCTCTGTGGTAGATGTTCCAATCGCCATGCTAAATCCTAAACTGGAGAATAGGCTCAAAAACCTTCTTCTGCAGTTTTGCAGAATCATGCACACCAGCGTTTACTGAAGACTTTTCGTGTGAAAATCCCGAAAAGTTCAAGCTGAGGCCCGGTTTTTAAGGTGTTAATTCGTTACATCATCATATGCAGTACTGGTGTGAAGGTAGCCACTGTGAGACACCATTTCTCCGCAAAATTTGTTGTTTTTATTTCTTTCTTGGGTGAAATTTCTATATTTATGTGCAGGATTACACTGTGTTAACCAGGGTTATGCTGAAGATTCCAGATTTCTTTTTATACTACTCTTGCTCCATTGTATGTACTCTACCACACTATTTAATCTGCACTGATCGTGCACTTTCGCGAAGTGGAACGGGTTGGAACACTAACATCCGACATCCTCTCATCCTACAATTCCTCTTAGTCTATCGCATGTTTGTACAGTAAAAGTACATACTGGACCCGTATCGATTATATTTAGCCGTGGCGAGTAAAAAGTGCGGTCATATATTTGTTCCCATCTTCACCTTTTTTCCACTCTGCTATCCAATACAACTTATCCATCCACAGCTTCATTTTTCGGCGCAATTGTGAGAGAAAACAGGGATAAGGGCAATTTATACTAGCTGCGTGCGTCAGTCGCACGCATCCATTTCCAAGGGATTTTCGAAGAAGACCGGTCAACACGGCATGTACTTCCTCAATGAAGAGAACGCGCGGCCGTCGCGAGGCCGTAAACGCGTGCGTCTGAGCTGCGACTGCGATGCGACTGCTATGCGACTGGGCCCTATTCTTCACCATATAGACGCACGCGCGTCAGTCGCACGCATCCAGTATAAATTGCTCTATAGATGATAGTGCCGATGGTTGGTTACTATTAAATGGAAACAGGGTAAAGATATCCTGCATTGAAATGTGTGGATACGCATATCCGGATCAGTTCTTTTTTTGGATGACAAAGTGCCCAAACCACACCAACATTTTCGCTGAAGCGCGTTTTCCAGTGGATAGAATTATTGAATTTGGGATAGGATTCCCAAAGGTCTTACCTCCAAGTTACACGAAGCTAATCAAATGTCTGCTACAAACGATCCAAGAATCATCCATTAAAATTCATATTTAACAACGAAAATGACGAAAAAACACCGAGAACGCCGAAGGAGTGTGACAAATAAGCAAATTTCCAGACACACGTTCGCGACACGTGGCCCGTGTTCAGTGAACGCTTCGTAAACTTAAGGATACGCAGTTCAAATGTCAATTTCTAAGGAATCATCATCTGTGTTGTCTCGTGAAATATTCTTCGCATGTAATTTACAATCTACCAGTGGCGGATGCAGAAGACGGAGGGGAGGGAGAGCGTGGGGAAAAAGTGGGGTCTCGGCCGCTTTGGAGACCCAAATGGAAAATAACATTAACAAAAGTACCAATTATAATATAAAATAAGTGATAGAACCTATTTAAAATATAATGAAAATAAACAATTAAAAATAAACTAGTACAAGATTTCTATTGGCGACTAATTCTCGCTTGCGTCCGCCACTGCAACCTACATATAATACATACATATAATGTGCTTCCTCTTAAGAGACTCATTTTTCGAGGCTCAAAAGATACAGTGATATAAAAAGAATTCATCTATCTTTTCCTATCTTTCTCTGCATTTTTATGACTTCTTCTCGCCGATGAACTGCATTTTTTTTCAGCGTCAGAGAAAACCATCTCCAAGAAGAAAAAACGATGATTGTATCAATACTTACGAAGATTTCCGTTTTGCAACCACATATTATAACTTAATAAATAAAAGGGTTGTGATTAGATGTCTGTTGCTACTTCTGGCCTACCGAGCGATATGAATTCATGGACGGCTTGGTGCTCGCCATTATATGCAGTTAGTAGTGGTCTGTTAAACTTCTCTCATTTTTCACTAATCTGATTCTGGGAGTTTGCATTGCTTAGGCAAATATAGAAGATTGCAGTGGTTCAGGATGGCTTGCCGCGTCGCGCGTCTGCATCCTAGAGCGCCGGTTGTCTGCGCATCCGCACATTTCATTGATATCAAAGTTTTCTTTGTCAGTCGCTCATGTGATATAGCGCAGCGAGCGGGTAGTACTATAGTACTCAGGAACGACTAACGCATCACCGAATAATGTTCAAATTCGAAAATTTGCTTTCGATTAATTTGAAATTTCGGATTTCCGTAAAAAGTAGGAAAAACAGCATTGCGTATTGATGGGGAAAGGCTTAGTGTCGTCTTTTGACAATGGAATTTTTCTGGATCACGACCTGAATCAATGTTTAAATCAATTAAGATGTCCGGCTTTTATCGGCGAGACCGAGTATAATACATAAATTGCAGCTGAACTCTTCTGCAGTGTAGGTTAGAAGAGGAACACGATAGCTCGCTACAGTCGCTGGAAAAAGGTTCAAATTCATGACACATGTTGGAAAATAAACACTTTTGCGGAAGTGGGAGTTTTGTGGGAAACCCCTTTCAAGAGCAATGACATTAGAAATGTCTCGACTTATGCGAACTCTTTTTTTCGCTTCCACATTTGTTTAAAGAGCCCATGATATGGTGGTTCAATGATACATGGTCATTACACTAGAAGATGCTCCTCGCACAGCCATCATATTGAAACGGAGACAATCCATTCTAGGAATTACGAGAGCAAAAGGAAAGTTACAATTCTAAGATGAAGACGGACGCAATCATCGAGAAAGTAGGCAGGCAATGAGATGCCTGCCTGGGCTCTTTTTCTGATAGAAATTTAACTTTTCCTAGAATGAGCAAAGAAAACTGCAGCGCAGGAGGGCTTACATACATTCCGCCGATTGAAGCGTGGCTCTTTCCAATCCATACCTGTCTGTAGTCGTTTTACACTGCGCCATCTCACAAAGATTGTTCTTCAAGAAACAAATCAATTTTTAGCATCAATCATTCTTCATCTGCACCGTGTCGGGACGCGCCATCGTGATGCGACAGGACGCGCGCGAATGTTGACGTAAGGCTTTGCAAATTTGTGCCGGTTCATGTGTATTTCTTGTGAATGTCGTGCTGAGACCGTTGTGAACCTCGATAGGAATCAGCGTTTCAAAAAGTGGGCTATGATCGTCTGAGCGTCTGAGGGGTTTTGCTCCGTGCGGACTGTCACAGCATTTCACTTCTTGAGAGGTTTTCGACAGTGTCGCCATTCTTTGTGATGTGAATGGTCGTGCGGTCATACGTGGTGCAATTAAAACTGATAGGAGAAAGAAGAGGAAGAAGCTGAGAACTTAAAAATCTAAATTTCTGACGGATCTCATACGTACCATACGGTACATAACTTCTCTGGAGGATTTCGCGCAGATCTCTACGATGTCGCTGATAAAATAACAAAAAATTCCATGCATTTTCTATGACTCTGAAGTGGTCCATTTTGTATTATCGGGTAGCAAAAATTCAACTGCTTTCCTACTGAGGCCACATGTATTACGAGACTACCAAGGGTAAATACTTTAACAACACAGAAATTTACCCCTGATCAACACGAGCATCAACACGATTACCCTCAGAAACTCCCTGGGTAAACCGGTAGCGTCTCTGAGGCACCAGACAACCCCTAGTCTTCCCTAAATTTCAAAATGAGCTCGCATACCGGGCAGGCCGGAACATACAAAATTCGAATATCGGGTAGCACGGTTACCCCTTACCATATTGGCCGCCGGGGCATCAGTTCATTTTCACCTTGCAGGACGATGTTCCCTGCGGGGCCGGAGAGGCCCCGTAGGGAACATCGTCCTGCAAGGTGAAAATATCTTGGATTATGAATGAGATTTGCTTTGTTGTGTTAGATAGACGTCTTATCTAAATGACATATTTCCCTAAATCTTACAATAATTCCTCTAGACTAGTGATAAGCAAAATTCGGGAAGTTTTCCAGCAAAGGATCCCTAGAAGAAAGATAAATGGTGTTGACGCTAGAGTGGGTGCAGATATTTATTTCTACAAGGAGAGACATGAATGTATTTTCGTTTCTTCCAGGCGGGGGCGAGGGCGAGGGGTGAGTTGGTGGGAGGACGAACAGGAAAATGGCGCATTGTACTATTGTCTGTGGCGTTATGCAACAGAACTCCATGGACATGGAGCTTTTTGGTTGTGCAATAAGTCAGAACTGGTTTCTCACTATTGATCTATGACTAAGAGGGAAGAGATATGGCAAAAAAGCTGTACCTCACAAAGAGAATTCCTGGAGAAGGATTTGTGTACTGTGACCTTAAACAAACCAGAATGCCCGCTAAAAAAGTGGGCAACATTAGAGTCCAAGTGGAATAACGAGTCACTGCGCTGAGGGAAAGGGTATCTGCACTTAGTAGTGAGGATAGATGCGAGGATGGGGCTTGTGCACATTCATGTGGTTGTAACGTAACAAGAAACGTTTTGATTTGAAGCAACAAAGCAAGCAAATCCAAAAAAGTGCTAGCCATTCTTCTTGAAAAGGTGTAATATGTTTCTTTATAGCACTGTGGAATTGACGTTAGAGCTAGAGGGGGAGGGTTGAGTAACCAGGCAACACTGAGGCATACCAGCAAGATGTTTCTTAGGTGAGAAAAAGGTTCATCATCAGCCAAATTCAGTCAGTGCCTAAAATTCGAAGAGAGCCCGAGATCACATGTATCATTTCCACTACCCAGAGTAAAACTGTCAGTGCACCCCAAATTCACTCTGTTAACACGGGCGTCAACAAGTTTACCCTGAGTAATCTCAATGTTGAATACAAACCCTGGAAGAGCTACCCCTGGAAATTATAACAATATGAAGGCGCAAAGTATGCCTGGCAATTTTTAATGAGGTTTACTCATTTAACAAGATGGGTAAATTCAAGGTGAGGAGAAAAATCTTAGAGAAAAGGGGAAAAGGAGAGTTAAGAGTTCTTCACGTTCAAACAACCTCTAGGGCTGAGCCGGAGATTCCTGACAAAAGCGTCGCAGCAAATGACGCGGTTATGCTTCCAATAACGACAAAAACACTGAGAACGACGACGGTTTTCGTGTAGAGGCGCTGGGAACGAAGCGAAACAGACCACCACCGTCGACGCTGCGAAGCACCGAACCTTACCGTCGCCAAATTGCACCAGGTAAGTCGAGAACGCTTGCACAGTGGCGGTGCGAAGAGTGTTCGATGGTGTTTTTTGGCGGTGAGGTCGAGGCGCACGACAGGCGGCGGTATGGGCTTTGCTCACGTGCACCCGTGTTTTTTCGAATCCAGGATCCGAGTGAGTGTATCCAGCTGATGGGTGAAAGGGCTGCACTGAGCAACGTACTTCGAACAAATCGATACGGCTTATTTATACAGGCTGACGAGAATTGTTCAGCAATGCGAAAGAGCGATGATAGGGTACGATTATAATAGGTGGAAGTGAATAAATACCCAGGCATGAATCAGTCCGAGTACTGGATCCTAAAATAGTTCTGAACCGGACTGGTCCAGTTTTATTTTTCCAACAGCGTCACCATGTGATTTGAGTAATATTTACATTTTTTAGTGGGACACTTTACAATGTGCACTTAACGAAACGTGACATCAAATATCACGCTCTACAATGTGCTTTGAGAATAGAAATCTTTTCTGGACAGGCCGAACTTCTTCAATTATACTCGAGCGAACACACCTTCCTTACAATGCTTTTTCACTGGAAATAGTAGTAAACTAACTATTAAATGCTGAAAACACACTGAGAAAGGGGAAGGATGTCAAACTCCTTCATTCCGTAAGCAAATTGTGTACTTATGCCGGGGAAGGTGATATGTGCTAATTCTAAATCCTGAAAATCTAAAAATCAGAGCAGTCGACCTTTATCTTCTACCTTGTTTGTTACCTAATATTGGAATGCCTCTCCTTTCGCTTGCTGGGAAATTTGTGTATATGCAACGTCGTCATAGTCACTTTCCCAGAATTTTTCTTTTCCTTTAGTCCTACTTCTTTTTTCTCGAGCAGTTTTCACATTGGTTAACACTGCTTGACTTCCTTAGAAGCTCGAACGACGTGTTAAATATTTATGCGCATTTTAGCATGCATGCCTTAGGTGAATTAAAAAAAAGCGGATGCACCAAAATTCAAATATGTGGATTCCGACAAATGAACCCAAACCCATATAGAAACTTCCTGATGAAGTAAGTAATGACAAGGCTACGAATGTCAAATAATAATGTAGTTAGATTGATTTAGAGATTCAGCGTAAATCGGAATGAACATTCATATAAAGAAATATTATTTTTCTTGTGCTATGCGTATTTTTCCCTTTATCCTACGGAGCCGTTCCCCTAACACATTCGAAATAACACACTCGTGGTTTTAGCTCAGGACCTTTTGAGCAGGTTCCGAGCAAAAACTGTTCCCGAAAAATGCTTACGAATGTTTGAGTTAGTAGAATTTTAACAGTAAAAAATTTTTCGAACTAGTGTGTGTTTTCCATTTTGCAACTATTTTAGCAAGGTAAAAGTGGTAGAAGTAAGTTTTACTTGGTCGAATGACATTCAGCATTCGTTGGTAGTTCATGTAATTAATCTCACAGTTTCTGATGCGATTGAAAACTTGCATCTCCCAAATTGCGAATGCATTTGATGAAGAGATTCTGCTGCAAATCATATCTGGAACGTCCCTCGCCCATCTCAGTCATTACACTTCTTCATACATTCCCCTTAATCCTTCGCCGTCCAAACTACATATTACTGGCTGTTCGAGACTCCCTTGTTTAAACACAGACATAACAAACCTCTTCTTGGAAGAAGAACAACGTATGATATCCAGTCTTAGATAAAATCACCAGGTGGCAACTGCTCATTACGGCGAAGTAACGGGCTACATGCATAATTCAAACACAATCCTAACAATTACATTGAATGCAAGCTCTTACTCAAAATCAAACTCGTCATCGGAGACTAAAGCTTATCAGAAAACCGTAGTTAGCTAAGACAAAGAGAGTAAAGGAGATAGGTTATGAAAAAACGTAAAATAATAAATAGGTTTACTTAAGGTGAGATTCGAAAAAAAAAAATCCCGTCACCGAACCAAAATCGCGGCAACCAAAGCTTTGAATGGCAACAGTTCACTCCTCATCCATGGATGACCTTTCCATAACAGGCACTGGGAAACCGTGCTTCATATCCTTCGTTGGCCAATCATACGTTTTGTTGATGAGCTCGTCATACTCGACGGAGTAGATCTGCTGGCGGATGAACATCTCCTGGAACGGTGGGGTGACGTTCCCAGTTTTCACAGTAAAAAAAAACGATTCGGAAACCTAATAATGGTGGCAATTCCGCAGCTAGGCTGTATTTTAGGGATACAAAACTAGAAATACGTGGTAGTGAAAAGTAAAAACAGGTTTCCAGCAAGTGTAATGTGCAGGATGCAATTTGCAGACACACAAAGTACACCCACATGCCGACAGAAGCCATGAATCACCACAGCACAGCACAAAAAGGGAGCCCATTAACTGGATACATAGCAGCGCTTCAGGGCAATCATTAGGTAGGGTTTGGACTGCTATTTCCACCTCTTTTCCACCTCCACCTAATGGACTTCTGGGACCACTACCAGGCTCAAGGACTCCTCATGGAGGGGCAACAGTAAATATGAACGCTAATTATCTTATGGGTTCATGGCGCATACATAACTACAGATTTGATCTGAACTACTGAGAGTAGTGGTAAAAGAAGTGAACATAACTTCGGTTGCATTGCAGTAGTGACGTCAGCTGCTCATTTCATGAAGTTACAACCTCAGTCTAACCCCTTCCTCGCAATATTATTATGCTTGTATTGATTATCGGATTTCCATCAACTCGTTTTACAACATGCACTTTTGTCTTACCGATCATAAATCATCAACTATGCAGTGCATGCGAAATTCCAGACAGTCTCACCTTGTTCTCTGGCTCCGGGTGAAGAGTTGCGAGATTATGCTGATATAAATAGTTTCCAACCTGCAAAATTATCATTTCGAAAGGATTATTGTGTGCGGGGTAGACCAATTAGGCGTAAGTTATTCTACAGCGTTTGCTCGATTATTTCTCCGCCATGAACCAGTTCTTTGTCCTGCGCTTTTTCCTGCCGAATAGAGAAGAGAAAAATATGAAATATTTTTTAGTCGAGACCGTGTTCAGCAGGAAGCTTCTACTTTCGAGTAGTTGACCTCAAAACACCTCAAAAAATACGCGTTGTTGTAAAAACGCTTCCTACAGCCATTTTTTTTACCAAATTTGCTCTAAGACAGTGTAGCAGCATGTAACTGCATGTGATCTAAAAATTCAGCAATATTAAATAAGACTTAGTAGGGCGAAGCAAGCAAACTTAACCAATAAGAGAAATACTAATTACAAGAAAAATAAGCCAGCAAACGATGTACAGTAACTTTGCCCCTCTACCCTAGTATTTGTTGTCCATAAATCCTTAGACAGAAATGGCTACCATATATGGATAAGCAAACGTTACAACTTACGTCAATAGCTATAAGAATAGACAATTCTCGTATATCCTTGAGACGAGGATATAATCGAGCATAGGTCTGCAACGACTTCTCCGTCACGAAACTCGCGCAGCGCTGGAAATACATGTCTATAGAAGAAAATTTCTTTCTAAAAGCAAACGTCGAATAGAACAAAATGACAATGAAAAAATGGAAAAAAATAGACCAGATTTTGCTGAAAAAATGATGAAACGATTCTGGGAGGAGTGAAAAATGAAAAAAAGTCAAAGAATAAAGCCTAACAAACTGACCCGTGCAGCAAGAAGGAATGCCTTGTCAGGGATGTGCTTCGCTTTGAACAGGATCGCCCCTAGTGCTACACCAGGAAATATGTAGGCGTTGTTGCCTTGTCCCGGTTTGAATACTCTGCCGTCCATTTCCACGTTTTCGAATGGAGAACCAGAAGCGAAAAGGACGGATCCCTAAATGGGCATATGTTTCTGGATCGTCTCCTGTGTTTTCTGGAGTTTTTGCACTCAAATTAACAGTTGTCAGAAGGAATTTTCTTTTCGGTTAGAAAAATCTGCTTTTCAAAAAAAAACAAGAAACAATAGGTTATATACTCTTCCCAAGGATCAGAGGATAAAAATGAAGCGACCGTAGCAAATTTCATTTGAAAATAAAGTTTACGAAAATTTCGTAGTTCCTCTCACATTTGTTATCCGGTAAGCGTCCTCAGCAGTGCATTCTGCTTTACTTGTTGGATTCGAAAGCGCAAATATGATCGGTCGTTGGTTTATACGAGCCATTTCCGAGATAATCTCTTCCGAGAACGATCCGCCCACGGTGGAAGCACCTGCAAAATCCCGGCTGCACATGTGATATCTCCGCATGCTCTATTCATTAGGCGGAGGCACAAACCAATGAGACCATCCGGCCTGACTGTTTTCACCACTTCCAGGAGATTCCTGGTGTCTGGCAGGTCCTGCAAAAAAAATTTACGCGAATTCACTCGAAGGCTTTCTTCAGGAAGGTATTTTAAATACAATGTCCCACTCTGACCAAATGGGTGCATAACTACTAATAAAAATGCCAAAAAAACCGTTTTCAAGCCCTCTATTTTAGGGAATAATAGGGAGGAGCTTTCGTCCTACAATGGACTTCTGACACATACGCTCTTACCGAGTACACTCCTTCAATGGCTATACATTTTTGTAGAGTGTGTTTCACCGGAAAAGTAGTTGAGGAGGCATTAGAGAAAGAGGAAACGGGAGAGAGTGTGCGGTACTCGGAGAGACAGGCGAAAAATGCACGACATAAGCACATGTACTTTACACATCGTTGTTTTTGAAATGGAATATCATCAGTCGACAACAATCTGTTACTGAAATGCTGTTATCGATCGAGGGCATCGATCGCATGGAACGTGTTGGAAGTGTGCGCCGTGCAGAAGGGCGCATGTGACAGATGTCCAGAGTCGAGCGGAGCCTCGCCCCAACATTTACCCACATGAACAACTAAAAAATGGGATTTTTGCCCATTCTACAGGGAACGATGTATACCACTGTGATCAGCATCTCTTGCCCTAATTATATGAAATTCTGGAATAAAATTTGGAGTGGGACAGTACATTTATGCTCACAGTGTCTCAGGAAGATTGTCACTAAATACAATTTTCATGGTTCTTCAAAAATCATTTCCCCAGCATTTCCTATTTAGGTGGAAAGTGAATTTCTGGCCTCACCTTAGCAAACTTCAAATGACGATCCATCAAATTCTTACTACGGCTTTTTGTGACGAGGCCATCGATATCCATAAGGTAAATTTTGGAACAAGCCTCCTCTTCCGTGAGACCTTCTTCCTTCATCTGCTGGACGCACAGTTCGGCTATGCCAGTGGATGCCTAATGAATACCTTATATTTGCAGGATTGCCGCTATCCAAGGAGCAGTGCACTGACATACCGCGCCAGCTCCAAAGAAGACAAATTTATGATCCCGGAGTTGTTTGTTGGTGATTCGTGTGGCGGCCATAAGACCTGCGACTACAACGGAGGCGGTACCTGAAAGAGAAAATTGGACCAAATGTCTCAGCAGTTCTTGAGGCTGACCATAGCAACGATGAAGGAATGTATATACATCCCAGGAAATGGCTAGATCGATGGGAGCGTGATTCTTACAGTCACGAAGACTTATTCAACTACAGTGTAGGAGCGGGCCATGTTGTATTGTTTGCGCGATTACGAATCATGAAGGAATTGTTTTGATGTGCCGCTTTTTGGAAAGGCAAAGGCTTGCTTATATATCCGTGCATTTCTAAAACGGTGCATCTTGTAATAAATTCACATTTTGTCCAAACGCAAGCTCGCAACCGAATTCTCCACCTTGCCACACTGGTGCAGCAAGAAAATTTTTGCGCACCTAAGGATATTGAGTGATGACTTTGGCTTTCAGTTTATCAGCTTTTTCGTAACCGAGAAGTGGTACGCCCAAAAGTGCAAAAAAGCGAAATCGCAGGCTTAAAGCGCGTAGAATCGTTCACTATCCATCTATCCTGCACTGAACTCACCTACCATAGAATTTTTAACAGTTGCTGTGACGACAACGTGAGTTAGCATGGAAGGAAATGTGTAACACCCTTATTACTATTATCCTACATATTTTCAGCTCTATACCATAGGGTAAGTGGCGGACGCAAAAAGTGGGCGGGAGGGGGGGGGGGGGTGTGGGAAAATGTGGGGGCTACGCCGCTATTGGGACCCAGATGGAAAAGAAAGTTAATAAATGTATTAATTATAATGAAAAATAATTAATAAAAAAATATTTCAATGATAGTATCTTGTGAATTCTACCTAGCCCTTTCAATTCGAAATTTGCAACGAGTCGAATACGCAAGCTTTCTGAAACCGACAGTACCTTGAATGTCATCGTTGAACACACAGTACTCGTCCTTGTACTTGTCCAAAAGGCGATACGCATTCTGATTGGCAAAGTCCTCAAACTGTATGAGGGTATCCCGGCCAAACCTATGGCATACATCAACTACATCTCTGCATAATGTGGAGCAATTTAAAGCTGATCCCAACTTTGTTTTCTCAACATTATCGACGTTTAATGTTCTACAAGCACAAAAAAGAAAATTCGAGATATTCACCGCTTTGTGCAAGCCTTCATGAAGTTGTCCATAAGGCTGTCGTACTCCTTTCCTCGTACGCGTTTTCGTCGAAGCCCGGTATAGAAGGGATCGTTCAACAAGCCCTAGAACAAAACGGAAAAGGAAATATAGTGGATGATGACAAGTTCCAACCAGAATTGATGAATTTTGTAAAATTTGGTTCCGATGTTATGTCTTGCGGGAGTTGAAAATCCATTCTCGTTCGTTTCTGATCCAAACTGCTCCAAAATTTTCCAGGTTACTCCAGAACTTCCCTACAGTGTGTGCTTAATTTCTTTTTTTTCATCCAAACACCTATGTTTATCACGTTCGCGACACCCGCGCATTTGCGTAGGTGGGACCCGTGCTCGACCGGTCGAGAACGTGGTCCCACGCGTAGTAATTTTTGCTCTCCATAAAAAACCAAGATTTTTTGTTGGAGTTATCCTTTCCTTCTCGAAGTTTCCCTCCATTTCTGTTGCCAATTTATTTGTCGTTGTTAGATTTTTTTGAGTTTAATGTTCTTAGGTATGTCGTGCACGACCGGTCATGCATGCGGTCGCGAACGTGTTACGGAGGTTTTTCTTACTCAACCGAAGATTGTTACAATATCGTTCCTAACTATTCGAACCGTCGGATTTGTTCAGAGTGGACAAAGTTAGAAGCTGGAACATCCATTCGAATGTCCTCAATAATTCTCATATATACTACGTAGATGTTCGGAATCAGGAGCACAAGGGATTAAAATGGGGGTTTCAACGTCTAATTCCATGCACTCACAATGATTCTGACGGCTTTCTACGGATTTATACAAAAGAAGAAGAAGAGATATTGCATTTGTAACCACTACTGTACTAACCTGATTATCCGTCCCGACGTCAATGATCACAGGCAGACACCACTCAGGCTGCACTCCTGCCAAAGCGACGTACAAGGCGAGCTTCCCCACCGGGATCCCTATTCCATAGGTACCCAGGTCGCCGAGGCCGAGAATTCGCTCGCCATCAGTCACCACGATGGCCTTAACCACACCTCATTTACCAGCCTATAGAACGGAACCTATAACTCTTAGCCTCAAACTCACTCTGACGTTTTGGGTTGGCCAATTACTGAGTATTTGATAGATTTTACTAATGCTGTTGTCGTTGATCGTCACGTAGAGACCTCTAAATATTTAGGATTCATATTACAGAGGAATTAAAGTAATGGTGACCTACTCACTTTGGATTCCTATAGATGAATCCAAACTTTTGACAAGCCAAGCCTACAGTTGGCGTGTAGACAATTGGCATGAGCTCCTTGATGTTATCGCAGAGCACACGATAAAAAAGCTTTTCTGTACGATCTTGGAGGGCGTCTAGTTGGATGTATCTGAAACGTAAGCAAGTATTTTGATGTCTTATGTTTACTTCTTATTCGGAGCTGATCTACTACATAAGACGTCCCCTATTTACTATTCCAATAATTAACCAATTGTTGGTAACCGACGTTTGTAATCCTCAAGTTAAAAAAATGAAATTTTGGGAAATTTCGCAGGGTTTTCCTTTCAGACTCTCAACAACTTCTGTTCATGAAGTGAATCAAAAGCAATGCTCCATTCCTGACCCAAAAATCATTGGAATTGGGTGTAGGTAAGGTGCTGTCGCCGATTTCTTTGGCTTAAGTACGTTCCAATGAACCAATCTACATATTCTCTGCTCATAATGAAAGGCATGAGGGATGGCCTTACTTCACAAGCGAACTGTTGTAACGACGCTCCTCTCAAACAGGTAGAGGTAAAACGGACAGAAGCGGTTGTAGCCTTTGTTTTCCGGTTTTCCATTACCAGTTCTCCTTTTTTTCATAAATCGGACCCTTATTCACCCAATTTTGTTGGCTAAAGGCTTCGTCAATTATCGAAATTACTCATCACTCACTTGGCCAAATCATCAGGTTGCTTGCGCAATTTCGCCATCACCCTGTAAGCCTGCTGTTCTTCTGTCATGAAGGCTGGTGGGAGAAGACCATGGATTCCAAGGTATTGCCGTTCGTACAGTGAAAATGCCATGCCCTTAATCAAAAAAATTTTGAGTCATATTGCCCTAGAAGCCTTGTGCATTACCGCATCACCTTATTCAAACGAGGAGTCTTCAGCAGCTCTACACCCCTTTTCGCTGGTGTTATTCGCTCAGGCCGGTAAAGCTTGTGGAGTCGCAACTGATTCGGCTCGTTGAGATCAATGTCATCACCGTTGTGTCCGAGAGCTGGAGCAGTTGTCGACACCGCTCGGACGCAGTGTCGTACCCTGTAAATTGATATTTATTTTTGTGCTTATTTTAATAGCAGCAGTCTATTAATCTATACAGCAGCTAGGCAGTGTTGAAAAGTGCAGAAGGGCTTCTGCAATACCCCCGTCTGAAGTGATCACCTCTCATGCTTATGCTGCGAATTCAATCAAATGCTGAGGACTTTTTCAATTTTTTTCATTTGTGATTAGTGCCGTAAGGCAGCTCCTCCTGCTGAGAAAACCTTGGAAAATGCTTTACATGTATTTATCGAAGTTCTTCTCTATAGTCTATATTGCTAATTCTCTACTAAAACTACTCTACTACTAAAACTCTATACTACTAAGCTAACTTTATCTCTGCACCCTACATTTATGGAATTTATTTATTGGATTCATCTAATCCATCTAACAGGAAATGAGGATGCTTTTAGAGAAGATAGCGATACATTTGATTGCTAAAAAAAGAGGAAAAAGTGTTGTTCACTACCCAAAAAATAACATAACGAGATGATCATGAGGAATCCACACTAGATCATTTATTATAAAAGCAGAAGGCGAGCGTATTGCAAAAGTTGCTTGAATGAGAAAAGAAAGCACGGCATTTCAATAGCTGGACGATATCCAGTCGATCTAGACGCTTCTGTAGCCGTTGTGTAGCATTTTTAGCCTAGTTCCTAGAGCATATCCGCTCACATATTGCTGTCTTGTTTCCTAGCAGTTAATTTCTCGAAAGCAAACTGAAAAATCGTTGTCAAGAAGAGCAGGAATTAGCCGGAGTTTTTCCCCCATATTTTTTATTGTCCTTTTTTGTGAAAAATCGCAGATACCACTGAAAGGAGTGCTCCTCGAGCTTCAAAAAACAACCAAATACTAGAGCACTCATGAAGGTTTTGTGGATTCTACAGGTGAAGTTGACACAACCACCCCATTTTTCTTCAAAGTCAACTGTTCCAAAGCCATGATCTACTGCAAAATCCAGTGTTGACTAGAAAATACTTTGAATTTTTCTTTTTTCGGCAGACAAAAGGTACTATAAATCGTGGATTTTTGGAGAAGAAATAGTTGACGGAGCTCCATGAAGTTAAGTTAAGTTACATTAAGTTATTATAGAATTATAGTTATTATTATAGCTATTATTATTTATTATTATAGTATTATAGTTATTATTATAGTTATTATTATTTATTATTATAATTATTATTATAGTCAGTACATTAAGTTACACGAAGTTGACGAAGCGTTGCTCAATAACCATGGCCTTCTGTTCCATCATTGATTTTAGATTACTCAGACTTTTGAAGGCCAATGAGCATTTGAGGAAGGCCAGCACATTCCAAAAAAACTCATGCCCCTTCTTCTCCGCACGTAATGAATAAGAAAAGTTGAAATCGCAGGATGCAATCCGCAAGTGAAAAACTGCATCGGGCTGTCCATGAGCTTGCAAAAAGTCGGTATGTCAACTTACGTGTCGTGCTGTAGGGCACGAAGCATCACTGCTGTCGCTTCTGAAAAAGGGTTTTGTAAGATTTTCGCACCGAATTACAGTAGATATTTAAGAAAAGTTCCTCGATGCGCAAACAACAATAGGAGGACAAGGCCAAGGACAAAAACGAAGACAGCCAGAGATTGAGAAGGATTGAATGTATGAAATCTACAAATCAATGAAAAGAAGAAGTAATAAAAAGGAAAATTAGTTATTTCATCTGAGAAACGAAGCTATGTGATCATTAGAATACCAGCAACTACTGTTTGATAAGGCGAATCGTAAGAGCAAGTACCAGCGCTGCTTCATCGCCTACGAAAAACCCTCAGCCAGGTGCAGCGCAACGGTCCACCGAACGGAGGTCGTTCTGACCATCGCCATAAAATCGCACCGGACAAACGACCTTAGGACAGACGACCTTAACTACTTCACGCTGGCGAACGTCGAATGGCATCGATGGGCAGCCTATGTCGTCATTCGCGTAGTCGGCACTGATTCATCCTGCTCCTTCTCTAGCGTCGAATGCATCACCATCGAAAAAAAAGTAATGAGTCATGTTGAATAGGATGTGGAGGAGGAAGTTGCTATGTCGTAATGGGTGAGAAGATCGCACATCATCGCTGTTTCATTCACTTAGATGCTAGCAGTGATGCCATACCTTTCGCAGTTTCATGGCACAAAACTCACAGTTAGAATGTTTTTATTATAGAAAATATGTTGGCTAACTACAAAATAATAGGATGGAAAATCATAATATTATTACCTTAGGGAGTGATCGATGCAGACTACAGTAAACGCCCGGTAACAAAAAAAAAGAGAGCAGACCACTGTTATGGCAGTGCATTTAACAAAATACTAAAGCGGAACTCTTAATTTGTATTTACTAGGGTGCCCTTCAGCCAAAACGACCACGCTTTTAATTTATTTCTTAACTAAATTTTAAGCCTGCCATAACTTTCGAGGCAGAATTATCCCACATGAACACAAAAGAAAATAAGAATAGTAAGTAACAAACATTTCTGCCTATAACATTCAGAAAAACATTCAAGCTTACAATAGTCAGAATCGTGATTTATGACCTAAAAAATCATTGCATAATGGCCATTTCATAGTCATGTAACGGATTAGAAGGGTAACGGACATAATAGACCTATGCGTGACTGCTTTTGTATCGCATGCTAGCCCTGTTTGTTAGCGATTTAATAGCGATTTAATACATGTAGCTGTTCTAACTTGGACAAATATCAACTATTATCCATCCTCGTTTCCCAACCCACTGGTCACTCATTGATTCTGCAGCACCTAATGTTAATGTTGGATTTAATAAATCAGTCTTAGTCTTGTGCCAACTCAATCTGGTAAGTGGTTCTTTCAGAGGTAATTTCGAGTGTGATTAGTAATTTCGAGTGCGATTAGTTTCTTTTTCCATTTAATGTATCTGGCACGTGTAGCAATGGGTGATCGTGTGGGTCTACTGATCTCCCGGTCCGCGACAACCTTGGTTCCACTATCAAGAAAGCTGTGCATTAGCAGTGCTTGATGAAATATATTTAGTAGTGTTCTTTCCAAGGAAATGAAATGATGAGTATCAATCAGTGATAGCAAAGAGAAGTTCATAAATCGTCACTTTTTACTAGCCAAAATTTGTGAGATTTGTTATAGATGTTTTTATATTATAGAAGTCACCACAGCCACTGAAGATACCGTCCGTTTCCTCAGAGAAGACAGTTGGATAGATACCAGAAAAAAAATTGAATGGGAATGTGGGTGGAATTGGGGCAGGTATAGGAAAACAAACAGTAAGCACAATTCCTCAATTACCGCCTCACCTATTCAACGCGGACCATAATTCTTTGAGAAAAGAAGACTGCTCAGTTGTCTTTGTCCGGAAATATAAAAGAACAATTAAAAGCCTTGGAAAGAAAGCGAAAAAAAGACGGAAGTAAAGAAAATTTAACAAAGTAGTTGAAAGTTTGGCAATGACTTGCCACTAATTTCATAGTTAAACCACTTATTTACGGTTGTTCTTGATTATTCTGAACAAGCTTTGAACAGTGATATAGCTAAAATGCCATTTTTCTAGACATGGAGAAAATCAAACAGTTGAACCCTCGCTCGCCTCTGCTCCCCCCCCCCCCCCCACCAACCCCCGCCCCGCCCCCGTCATTCTCCTCTCTTCTCCACCTCTCGTCTCTGTGGTCCGCTTTGAGGTGACCGGGTTCGGGAAATCCTTCGTGGAGGAATATGATAGCCTTCCCACTGGATAGACGTGACGCACAAATAACAAATTATTATTCATGAAACCGACAGGAACCTTTTGCGGAAGGTTCTCGTTCACCAGCAACAGGAACAAGACTAAGACAGGCTCCTTTCTCTTGCTCGTAAATCCTGGCCCCAAAAAAGACCAGCAATAAAAATTTGAAACTTTGTAGCTCTGTGATGACAAAGATCTACAAAGTAAATGATCAATTCTAATCGATGAATTTATGCACATGGAATCAAGAGATAAATGAAAACCAGTAACCAGTTTCTGGCCGTAGTTACTAAAGTTTTTTCTCACCCATTTTGCAAAAAGACCACAGAATTAAATGGCACCGCTGCAGCCGGCTCCTATTAGGAAAGGGCACTACTACGCCAGCACTTTTTCGGCGCAGTATGGTTTCAAATGTCATGATGGCAGAAACAACTAAACCACTGCAATACAGTCATTCAAATCAATCGCGAAAAAGCGAAAAAGCGAGGTTGCTTTCTGGGTGATGTAGCAAACACCAAGGAGAATATCCCAAGCTCAAGAAATTGATCCATTTCCAGGACCAAGGCTTAATGTCGGTTTCACAGCAACGTGGGCAATCGGGCAAAGTTTGTGGTGCTGCAGGCGCTTTTCGTGGAAAACTGGGTTTTGTAAGCCCTCAGCTCGTCCAGGCACAATCAGGAAAGTAAAGAGAAAAAAGCGTGAATTAGAACCATCAAGAGATATAATGAAGTTGAGCATGAAAACTGATGAATTCTGAGGTAGGAAACAATAAAAAATGCGGAGAACTCTTGAAACTGAATTGTAAAGGTCGTTAACTCTGGAGCAACGCTTAAAACCGTGGATCGTGGTCTCAAGAATGTGAGCTTCAGATGTGTCTACGTCAAGGAGTGGGATTTCGGGATAAATAGGAAACCCTTGAGAACAATAAGGCTGTTCTCCTTCGGGGGACCGGAACCATTATCCAGAAAAGCAACTGAGCAACAGCTTCAATACAGTAGACAGAAAATACATGCAACAAGGACTCAATGTCGACATAACCTAAATAGGAAAGAACGATATAAGAATAATAAAGAATTTTTGTGAGAGCATCGAGATAACGACTATGTTCTGATGCACATTACATAGGGTGGGAAATTTAATGTGAGAAACTTTCTGAGGTCAAATGTGACACATTATGAATGATGAGCGCATAGAGAATTGTTTACAAAGTTGTCAGGAATAAATTATAATTGACGCCCGGCAGGGAGTAGGATAGCATTGACCAATAATGTGAAATGTAATCTTGTATATGTTCTACTAAGTGCTGAAACTTTAATTTTCTCGCTTATTAGTACAATGTGTTAGCAAAAGTGTTGTCTTTTTTGTGTAAAATTTAAATGTTGTCATCCTTAGGCTATAAGAAAGTAGATTGTTAGCAGTAAAAAATAGAATTAGGGGATATAATCGCCTATTGTCGTGTACAACAATCGCGCTCATATCAAAGGATGAATTTCTTAGCCAACGACAGCAAGATATAAAATTTCCAAAAATTTAGGATAAGATTGGGCTTTGTGAACGATCCAAAGAATCCCGAAGGCAATGGCATTCCGCAGGGCTGCTATTAGCACCGGGTTCGCATAAAGAGCACGCGGAACTCGGTTGGCTTCTACAGCGATCGATGCGTCCGCTGAAAGTGCATACTAGGATAGAGAGCAGGAAAAGGAGGAAAGCTATTCATTCTTGGGAAAAGAAACCCGGCGCTTGCCTTTAAGTCACTGTCGAAAATGAGGGGATTTAGATATAGATAAAGAGGATCGATTTTTTTAGGCAGAAACTCAGGACACACATTCTTCGCGATGGTAGAGGACGAGTGTTGTGGAAGTAAACTTCCATTTTTATGCTAGCTTACTTCAATAAATCTTATTGGATCTCAATCTTCCAGAAAAATGGACTTAGCCGGTCCGCAGGATGGTACTGTGAGTGAACGGGCACGAAACCTTCGGTGTTTTATCGAAACTTAGTTGATTTCATTGCCCATGAACGTTGATAGCGCTGTGAAGAAGAGGTAACAAAAAGATTTTGTTCCCCATGGCCTGTTTCATGCCCATAAAAGCTAGCTATTTTCCCTTATTTTTCTGTCACTGATCCTCGGGGGGATATAATTAATGTTTTTTCTCACTCATTCTGTGAAAAGAGAAGAAACCTGATGAATTGTTGGTAGGGACCGTTTTGTTTTTTTTTATTGACTTAAAAATCTCTCCTGCAGTAACTTTTGGCGGACTCTTTCTTCCTTTCTGTTAAAATTTCAGGAACAATTCAGGAAAAAGCAAAACGTATGCGTAGATGACACGAGGATTAGACTAGGTCGTAATCCTCCAAAATCGAAGCAGCGCAGCAAAATTTGCAGGATGTGTTTAATACCGTTGTTTAAGAAACATTCATCAAGAAATGAAGTATTTTCTCAGTTTTTCCCACATATTGCATCCTCTAATAACTCATAGAGAACATGTTGAAGCAGATGTTCCGTCGCTTCCTTGTCACTGCTGCTTCGAGAATCATCTATTACACGCATCAGAGAAATTCGTTGCTGTTCTGTGGTGTTAAATTCTGTGGTGTTAAACATCGTAGAGATAGGAAGATGTTGAATAATTTTTGACAGAATCTGCATTAAATTCGCTAAAATGAGGTAATTTTCCGAAGGTAAATACGTTCTGAAACTCGTTTTCAACTATAACTTGCTGTCAATTAATTGAGTACAGTCGGGTCCGGCAGCCACTGCAAATGGGCGCCGGCGGGCACCATGAGCTATAAATCACTCGAGCTTGGGAGAAAGCGAAGAAAAATACAATTTTTTAGTCCATAGTAGACAGAGTGCAGTGGATATGTTAAGGCTATAAAGCAGGGGACCATTCTCACAACTTTCACGTTTTTTCATTTTTGTGATTTTCATGGGGAAAGATTTCTGAATACACAATAAGCGAAGCCAACTCTTCCATTTTCTGCTATAGTACACTGCTTCGCGAATACAAAAATGGCCGTTATTCTTCTGTAGATGGACACAGTACTTCAGTTATCCCATCTGAATAATAAAGCTCATCCAATTCGGGATCCTCAGAAATAATTGAAATCCGTATAAATTGTTCCATATCCATTGCGAAGTAGTTCTACCGCTGTCATTTATCTTTCGTGGAGCAGTCCTTTACGGCGGAGTTACTCTCTCCCGGTTTCCCTCAACTTTGAAAAAGTGGTTTTTCACTATTACTTACACTATTATTATTACTTACACTTACACTTATCGTAGTTTATCTTCGAAATTTATGCAAAACGTTGCCGGATGCCTTCCTGGACTACCCGAAGGAGATCACGGGGGACGTTCCAAGCAGTGAACCCCAAACACTGCGATACTTAACTCTGGATCTCCAACGGAGTGGAACCAGCGATAGGGACAGATTGCAATCTGCCGCTCAAACCACTGAGCCATCCGGGCTACTTTTTATGTTGGAGTTTGTTAGATAACTGCAGCAGTCGTAGACAGCATACAATATGTATTTGCAAAACGGTAGCACAGGCCGGATTCGATCCCCTGACCACTACAACGTCGATCTTTCGCTCAACCCACTGAGCTATGCGCGCACGCGATGCAACATACAAATAGTGTCCAATCTTACTTACACTTACACTTATCGTAGTTCATCTTAGAAATTTAGGTGAAAAGGGATCTGGATGGGGCCACTCCTGTGAAGCTTAAGCCTAAGCCTTAAACCCATTCTTAAGCATAGGGATATGCTTATCTACCCTGTCTACTATGGGCTAAAATTGTATTTTTCTTCGCTTTCTCCCAAGCTCGAGTGAATTATACCTCATTAATACCGGGGCGCCGGAGGGTGGCGGCAGCCGGCGCCCGCCGGCGCCCATTTGCAGTGGCTGCCGACTGTAACAGCGGCTATTTTACACGTAAATAAGCTTATCCACCTACTTTTATATGCATAAATTTATTCATATGAATTAATTTTTCCATTCTATTATTTAATTTCCTTCATTTCTGTTATGTAACTTTGTACACACACTAATTACTTTGTATGCATACTCATTAATAGCTAGCAAAGGTCATCTCATAAACAAAGAGGAAGGACGCGCTGGTATGAAGAATTATCCATACACTTATGGTGAGATCAACCAGGAACGATAGTCGAGGACAAAATAGAGGGAAAATAACACAGGTGCCTTTCTGAGATGGAGCTAAAAAAACGGACCCAGGTTTTAGAAAAATGAAAAAATGGACTAGTCGTCTGAGAGGAACCGCAAATTATCTGTTATTGTAGGCGTGTCCAAGAATCCAACAAAGGAAAGAGTCCACCCTCGAGGAGGCAATTTTCTCAAGGGCTTAATGCGATAGATGAGAGAGGCAAAAGCGCTCACAGTGGTGCACTGAGGCAGGAAAATTGCTTTGATGTGACTCATACTGTGGTAGAAAACGGCACTTACATAAGTGAGAACATTGCTAGGTGTTCAGTCATAGGGGAGATTCAGATGCAGCAATTTTTTTGAGGACAAAACCATTGATATAATAAGCAATGATGTAAAGATGAAACTATGCACAGTCGTTCTCGAAATGATGAACTTATTCCGCAGAAACGCGGTGGGATTTAAACGATGAATGCAAAAGTCGAGTAGGTCCTGCCGCGATTCTGCGGCTGCGACGCTATGAAACTGCACGCCCGATTCGTCTATCGTTTCGAGGACTGTATGTCCCGTAAAGACAAAAATAATCCATGAGCTACTCAACTGCGAACAAATTACGCCTAATTACACGAGCGAATTAATGTTACACTTTAAATGCATTCAAATACTTCATCAACAGAGTTCTATTGCTATTTGTTACTCCCTGCTGGGAGCGTTATTCGTCCATGCAAGCCATGGGAGAAGTGTGAATAATTCCCCAACTACTCAGCGGAGAAAGAAAAACAAAGGCACGAATGCACTAAAGCAGCCATTTGCTGCCGGTCCTAGCTCCGAACGCTGAAAACAACCAACACCGCGATTGGAGGCCTTTCCGAAATGTAAAAATACGTAGCAGGGGAGATTCGTACCTGCCTGTACGGCTGAATGGCCACTCAAAGGCGGCGGCTGCAGCGCGAACAAGATGTTCAGAGCGGAGTTTTTGTGATGGGCGGCCCTTCTTTTCGCACTCATGAGAATGCAGCTATCTATTTTAACGAATGAGGACCTGTGGGCGGGTTAGATGTTGAGGAAATCCGTGTTCGGCCAATGGCAGGAATGGAAACGAAAACGAGTGAACGAATATTGCATTTTAAATGATATCTATTCGAATCAGGAATTCTTTGTTAGATAGAAGAGCAAGAATTAGAAAGTTGAAAATTAAAGGTGTGTAGAGTCGTTCTCAACTATTAAAAAAAAACTTTGAGAAGTTCTGGTCTGGGATTCATGGACGCATAACTAGGCGAAACCAGGCTGGCAAACCAACTTTCGCGTCCTGCATCTTCTTGTATTACGTAATCTCTACGGTAATCATTTCGCTAACCATCGCTGGTTTGCTTGAGTGTCGTTTCATGAATCCCAGCCCTGGATTATTAGGAATACACAACAGTTCTGGTATTCTCGTGAACAGAGCTTAATTTCACCGACAGGCTTTAGAAGACCTGAAGTAGAGATGGCTTCAATGAGATAATCTCTGATTTTGATTAAATATAGCATCAGAACTGACCAAAATCCAACTTCAGGAGAAAATGAGAAGGTCATGTCTGATCGCAGCAACGTAGTGATCATTTTCATCCCTTAGTGTTTTTGTACCATTTCTTACAGTTATATGAATTACAATCAAGCAATACCTTCCAGTATACACAGTAGGCATGAAATATTTCTACCGCCTAATCATCTGGAAGACACGGTATCTTCTCCCCCTCTTTTACCGATTTTTGGACATAATTCTTTTTCGATCGTCGTCTTCAAGATCTGCCCTTATTACTTTCTAGCACTTTTGGAGTCATTTGTTTGCTCTTTTAGCCGATAACTTCTTCTGGAGGGCTATGCTTTCAACCGGTACTCAATTTAAGTATAATTGAAAATTAAATATTGTGCTCGTGAACTCCTAGAAATATTGTCCCATCTGGAATTCACTCAGAAATGTTATGTTACCCAGAATTATCGCAAGAGGCAGCCCATTCGCTATTCCTCATCTTTCATCAGCGGAAATATCACTCACATTTTCGCTACATGTTCGTAAATGCATTCGCTACAAAGAACAGCGCACTGATATCTGTAAGCAAATCTCCGCCGTTGCCCCTGAATTCATTTTCAAAAGGGCTAATGCCCGTGCTAATGCACAATATATCACGAACAGCATATCATGCCAATAGAAATGTCCTCCAGCTCTATATTAATCCTGGTGCTGCCTTTGGTATCCACCTGTTATTTCTACATCCGAAATGCGGTTATGAGTTTTCCCTGAAAATCAATTAATCGCCGGTGTCGCGCCACTATACATGAATTAGCTGAAGCAAAAGCCACCAATGTGTTTTCATAAACAACGTTCTGCTATAACTATTCATCGGAATGCTTATGGAGCTGCACATGATATTTGGGAGAAATAATGGGCTAAATAAAATGTAAATAGTAAGGGTGGATGGTCCCCATTCAGAAGATGCTCGACATCTGCTCATCATGTGAAACAGTATACAAAGAAGTGACGCTTTTATTCGGGAATGAGACAGATCCTCTTGTAAATGAACAATGAGTGAGAATCAATGTGTATCCAAGAAGTGGGCGGAGTACGAAAGTGCCCGAGCTTAATCATTAATCATTAATATGTAAGGATAAATTTGATTAACCGAAAGTTCATATATCAGCATTACTAATCGTAAGTAAATTGCAGAAATGGATTAAAATCTAACCTGGTTGTCTGCATTTCCGAACCCAAGGTACAGAATTAAGTTCGGGCAGAGTTATGGATAACATAAGCAACTTTACACAGTTCGCTAGGATAGTTTGAATATAGCCGAATTAAAGCACGTACTGCTCCTCCAAAATATGTCCTCCTTTACTCTTCCTCCAAGACTTTTTGATTAAGAAACCGTTTTCGTCAAAAAAAAAAAGACTGAAAATCACAGCCAGAGATTCCGTCGCCTCTGGCAACCACATCGGCAAATTGTGGATGGCGTATCTAATCATACAGCTAAAAGCTCTTAGAGAGAATTCAGCAAATAAGTTTATATCTGAAGTGTGCTGTCAAGAAAATGAGCCGAAAAAAAAAACTAGAAATGACCTGGTTCAATGTCCTCGCGTCCTAAGACCTTACATCATCTAATGTTCGAACTCGAATTATTTCCGCTTACAAACTGTAATACGGAATTTTCCCTCTCCAACTATACCATTATTTTGATGGTGGACAAAAATCTCGATTGATCTGATCCCTTACAATCACCCGTTTTTGTTTTTCATATGGCAATTCATCGACCGATTAAATTCCGAGCGCCAGTTAGACGAAACTCCGGGTGAACTTGCTCAATCACGGACATATGCGTGTATGCAGAGGCCATTCGCTGCAAACACCAAGTGAATTGCTCGTTTTTTGCAGCTAGAAAAGGGGACGTTGTGCCCTTTTTTGCTGCGCACAATCGAAGGACGATGAATCATCCACATCGTGAGCCATCTTTTAAACCTTCGGTCGTACTAGCTAGCGGTGCATACCAGAGTTGGAGCAGGAAGAACTTCGTTCTGCTCTCTTGAATACATCTACAGCATTGGACCTACAGAAAGGAAATTTTCTCACTGATAGGTGCAACTTCTCCTAGTATATTCCATTTGAATCCAGCATTATATGAACCACTAAGAAATCCGGACCTCTTCACATATTACTTCATGAGACTAAGAGTTCGATCAGGATCCTCTCCAATCAAAATTCCTTCAGGCTTTCGATTGTTCATATGCAATGGAACATCACTCTTCAGAAAACGTGCAAAATCCTCTAGATCCAGAGCGCGGGGCAGGATGTCCAAGATTTTTACCTTGAAACCACACAGGACATGTCGAAAAAGGCGACCTCCCTCTCTTACTTCTCCGTAATGTTGTAGACACTTTGTTTTCTGATGATTATCTAAAAATTCGTCAGAAACTAAGCTGATGAGCCATTTGCTCGTGAGCAAGCGCATTTTGCCGTCTCCTACAGAGACTAACGAAGCGCCGATTCCAGATGGTGAAGCACAAAAACAACAATACAACTGGCGAGACTGAACGGAGATAGGAAGAAACAAGATTAATCACCAGCGTTTCCGCATAGAACTTGTCACTGTTACAATTCAGGCCGTAGAGCTCAGAAAAATTCAACATTGCATTTATTTCTAGACAACCCTTCTGCAATTCTTAGTAAATAGTACTGGTTATGCATGCATGGTGAGGAAGTCTACTCAGAAAAGCATAAATGGACAGAACAAAGCTAACATCATGAGAATTTGCATAGATCTATATAACACAACGTGACTAACACCTCTTGCAGGTGATTTTGCAAATATTTACAAAATGTGCGCTTTCGTCAGCAAAGAGGCCGAGTGGATCGGCGACGAAGGACTGCCACGAAGCGTGAAAAAGCACTGGCGGCCAAGAGGTTTGAAAGGTCTGAATAACCTCCCCTTCTCGCCGTCGACACTCAAAGGAGGCGTGGCCTTCGCGATGACTACGTACCACGCTCGGAAGGCTTCGTTAACAAGTACACTAGTTCTCTCCTTAAGCATTCTGTAGTTTGAATAACAAGCACATCCTGGAGCCAATACATGAATACTCTATCTGAAATCGGCGCGAAAAGAAATAGCTGTAACTCACTATACAGAACTCCTCGGGAAATTTGGACGACGAAATCGAAATGAGCGTCAGAAACCGCACCTGGTAGTCCACATCGCATCATGAATGACCATCGTCATCAAGTAGCCTTTCCTTGTAAGTTTGGATCCGTTGTTTTTACTCGGTATGCTGTCGCGCATCGCTATTTATCTGCACCGCTATTTACTCGCCCACTCCGAGCAACCCTCAACTTCTATATGCCACATCGCAAGTGACGTAATAATTTATTACTATAAATCTCTACTGTCTTACATAACCTACTCTATTTAATAAAAAAACTATCAACCTAAAGAGCATTTCCTATATTCCTAGTCACGAATACCGTATGTGATCATTTTAACCATCTGTTTAGCCTTATTCCTCATCCATCGACGTTCGTGTCAGCTTTGGAACAGGGAATCCCTGACGTGAGTCTCGTTCAGGCCATTTGTACGTTTCATTGAGTACTGGAGTGTACTCGTATGAGTAGAGCTGCTGGCGGATGTACATCTCCTGTAATAAATATGTAGATAAATATATAGTCTCACACACTGCTCAATATCTGTGAAATCGGTTCACCATATCCTCCGGCTTTGGGTGAAGAGTGGCGAGATTTTCTTCATATAGGTGATTACCAATCTAGAAAAATAGCAATATCATCGACACATTGAGAACATCCTAACAATCTCCAGCCAGCCGTCTGAACATTTAGGTTTAAAGAACGGCTCCCCCAGTAATCTGGCGCAGCTAATGAAGGCATGTGAGAATAATTGGGGTCCGCTGCCTATGCCTTCAAGTGAAGTGTCCTTCAAGTAAACACACTTTTCGGTGCCTGTGCTGAGGCTAGACGAACGTTTGGGTGCATTATTTATTTACTTTGAAAATTATCCTGGAAAGAGTTGCCCGAGTCGGAACGCGGACTTCGAATAAAAACAGTTATAAACTAAAGTATAACAATATACAGCAATTATATACAAACATGAATACGAAACCAACTTTTATTTGTCCACCCATCCATCGGTGGAATACCCTGAGTATCGTGCTCACCCAACCTTCATCTTTAACCGAGCCAAGAGGGAACCTTCACTTGAGGGGGGGGAGGGGTGGTGAGGAGTTAATATTGAAGTTTCATGACTTTCATTTTCCGTCCAAGATTTCTCAGGACCCAGAGGATACGAGATGAAGGCCGCCTATACGTGGATGCAGTAGAAAGAGTACCAGGCAATTATATTAGGCAATTATGTATATTACTATTTTCCCATGATTGTGTTTTATTTCGTTGTGTTCTCTCTTTATAGTTTCATGCATGGCTGATCATGTAATAAATACACTACACATATAGTATTTGAGACTTAAAAAATTAACCCATGATAGTCAGCGGAATGAGTAACAAGTCTGCAGTAATTCGTGACTGGTGAATCGGAAATCCCAAACCAATCCCTAGTGATCCCCATTTCTCGGGAGCTATTTATATGCAAACTTAATACGGTGGACTTACTGCATGAGCAGCATCAAATTCATGAGAGGTGGAAGCATGCACAAACATGGAATGACATGATATGACATGATCCCTCAATAATAAAATAGCTTATGCCCCCGACAGCTGAGGCCTTTTCATGAGAAAAGGAAACAAAACCGCAAGAAAAACCTACATCTAGTGCAATCTTCACAGACAATTCACGAATATCCTTCAACCTCGGATACAACCGCGAATATTCATTCAGCGACTTTTCAGTCACGGATGCTGCGACTCGCTAAATACTCGCATATTACCAACGAACACGTGCAAGTTTTTGATAAACACAAAGAAACGTACCCGGGCCGCAATGAGGAATGCTTTTTCCGGAATGTGCTTCGCCTTGAAGAGTATGGCACCAAGAGCCACACCAGGAAATATGTACGAATTATTACCTTGGCCTGGTTTATACAGTCTTCCGTTGAATTCTACGTTGTCGAATGGGGATCCGGAGGCAAACAAAACAGTACCCTGAACAAAAATCATCTATCACATGATAGAGTCGGACATGCCTCAGAACCGTTACTAAAATAGAGCAGCCGGTAAGATTTGAAAGATACAAGATACATTATTACATTATGTGAAACTCACATTGGTATGTTGGTATGCAGCCTCAGCAGTGCACTCAGCCTTGTTTGTGGGGTTCGACAGAGCAAAAATGATGGGACGCGGATTGATTTTGGCCATCTCTTGAAGAATTTCAGGCGTGAAAGCGCCACCAACAGTAGACAGACCTTCAATGCCAATTTTTTCTTTTGGAGCTCGAAGGAAAGTAATCTTTCTTACCTAGTAGAGCATTTGGTTTCACCATTTTAACTACTTCCAGAAGGCTGGCAGTTTCAGGGAGATCCTGAAAGAGATGGTTGAATAAAAGCTGTGACAATGATCTTTTTGTGCTACATACACATAAAACACTGTAGAGTAAGAGGAGATGCTAAATACTAATAAACAATGTATAGCGAATAAGGAGAAAGGAGTAAATACTGAGAATTCTAGGTATTGTAACAACGTGTAGAAATCTGACGTGTCAGCAAAGTGGAAGCAACATAACGAACTTTCGAGCATTCCAAGGTTTGTAACTAGCTAATTTTTTCTGTTTTAACTTTTCTTATGAAAACTCGCTCAATGGATCATTCTGCAGTGATCAGAGATGCGATAAACTTGAAGGACAAAGTTTTCTCCACACTGGCTCGGACCCACGCACTACATTGCTTTTGGGGCACATGAACTCAAGAAAAAAAGAAATCCTAATCCCGCTCAGCAGTCAATTCTTGGTGAATTTGAACTTATCATTATGGAAAGATACGACACGTTTTCTAAAACATTGTACAGAGCTACGTATAAACAAACTAAGCCAGGGGCTAACAAAATGGGCAAAAACTAATCATATCGTCGCACTAACCTTCGCATATTGTTGATGTCGAGCCGATAGATTCTTTGCACGATCTTTTGTAATCAGACCTTTACTGTTCAGCAGGAAGATGTTGGCACGAGCATCTTCTCGAGAAAGACCCTCCTCCATCATTTGAGTGACAATTAGTTCAGCTATTCCCAATCCAGCCTAATGTGATAGATGAAAATAAGCATAAGCAATTCTTCACCAAAACGACAAATAGAAAATAAATCTCATAACCCACCGCCCCCGCTCCTAAAAAGACGATTTTCTGCTCCGAAAGCTTTTTCTTAGTGACACGTGTGGTTGCCAATAGGCCGGCCACTGCTACAGCAGCTGTTCCTAAAACGATAATACCCCTAATTTTCAAGGTGTCTGCATGAAGTTTAACTGGAATACCTTGAATGTCATCGTTGAAAGTACAATATTCATTTTTGTACCTGTCCAAAAGTGTAAACGCATTCTGGAAAGCGAAGTCCTCAAACTGAATTAGAGTGTCGCGACCGAATCTGAACGTCTGCTTAATTATAATAGTCTTTTGATGGCATATCACAAATGTATAGACTTATCCCTACTTTTTCGTGACCGCCTTCATGAAGTTATCGATCAATCTGTCGTACTCTTCACCTCGGACGCGATTACGTCTCAGACCAATGTAAAACGGATCATCTAGCAACTTCTGAAGCATCAGGTTAAGACCTCCTTGCGGTAAACATTTCAATGTAACCAGCAGTAGTTCCAAGACAGCAAAACATAACCAACATCAACACTACAAACAATAAAGTAACATCGTTTTGTTCCACATCCATTAATAACTTGTGTCTCTTTCAATAGTTACAATTAAATCGATGTTGTGCTAGCGCAGATCCGCAGCAGTTTGACAGACCCATCTCTGTACATACTAAACACGCACCTGGTTGTTGGTTCCAACATCTAAGAGGACTGGTAAGCACCAGCGCGGTTGGATACCAGCAAGAGCAACGTAAAGTGCCAATTTTCCCACGGGAATTCCCATTCCGTACGCTCCGAGATCACCAAGTCCAAGAATTCTTTCACCATCTGTCACTACGATAGCCTATAAACCAAAGTAAGCATGTATTCTCATTGTCTCATTTCTAAAAGACTCTGACCTGAACATCGGATACTGGCCAGTTAGAAAGAATCTGATAAATTTTACTGATGCTGTTGTCGTTAATGGTGACATAAAGACCTCTGGAACAATGGTTTACACATATAATGCGTTAACCTCACACAGAAAGTTTCAGCATAATACACTCAATACCATAACTACACTACCCAAGAAGGAAGCAAAAAATAAGCCGGTAGCAGGAGACGTTCAGAAGGGAATGAGAAGCTTATCTTACTTCGGATGGCGATAGATGGCTCCAAACTTCTGGCACGCTAATCCAACTGTGGGAGTATAGACAATAGGCATCAGTTCTTTAACATTTTCGCAAAGCACACGATAGAATAGCTTCTCTGTTCGACATTGAAGCTCATCCAGGATGATGTATCTGTAAAGTCAGTACCCGTATCCACAGCAGGGAAGATATTTCTATGGAATAAATGTCATCAAGGATAGGCACTGTTCCATACAAGGTGCCGAATGTAGGGGGAAGGGGCGGGGAGGTGGGGGGGGGGGGGAGATTATTTGAGGTGCTGAACATGAATATCGTGTTCATTTTGCACCATAACCCCATTTTTGTAAGGTTACGGTAGGTATGTTGTATATACTGTATGTCATATAACTTGCTGAAACTTTGCACTGGAGGGTTATTTGAGGTGCTGAACACGAATATCGTATCCTTTTCGCACCGCAACCTCACTTTTGCACGGCTACGAAAGGAATACGGTAGGAAATTGGGAGAAAATGCTTACTTTGGGTGGGAAACGGAGGTAGCACGCAAAATAATGTTGATAATGGTGACCAGCGTCTAAAACAACCCCTCTACACATAATTTGAGACGATTCTGTGAGATAGCGCATCTACAGTACACCTCAACCCTATAGAAATGCATTTACGGTATAAAATGAATGCGATATTTGTGTTCAGCGCTTCGAATAACCTCCCTATACCAAGTTTCGGCGGAAATTTTTTTCCTGAAAATTTGGGGCCCCTAATGTGGAATAGTGGCGACTGACGCACGCATCTAGTATAAAATACTCTATACAGAATAATTCACCACCACCACTATCTCATCTAATTTCCGCGAAATTTATGGGGTTCGAAAGTTAATGATTGAAAACAATTTAATGCGAGATCATGTTCTAAACCAACAATGTCTTCGATTCTATTAGATTGTCGCGAAATCTTCCCGAAGAGAAGAAGAAGGCTGAAAGTGGCGGGAAACTTCTGCGACAACCTAATATTATCTTTACCTTTACCTTAATCTTTATACAGTGGACGTCAGTGGCGGTGGCCCATCTGCGGCCTCGAGAAGTACGCCGCGCTACCGCGCCGCGTGCGTCCCTAGCGATGTTTTCTGCTGCTGTTATGCTATATCTAGCAGCTTTCCATCCGATTTTTCCTAATTCTTGACCAAATTGGGAGAAAACGACTAGAAATAGCATGCCGGCAGCAGACGACACTGATCCCGGCGCGCGCGGCGCGGTCGCGTTGCGTCCTTCTCGTGGCCGTGGATGGGCCACCACTGTTGACGTCCACTGTAACTGTTTTGCGGGAAAATATCTCTGAAAAAAAAAACTTAGTTATGAGAAGCAGACGTACTTTTCCAGATTATCTGGTTCGTCTCGTATTCGCTTCATTGTTCGATACACCTGCTGCTCCTGGCTCATGAATGCAGGAGGAAGTAAGCCATGAATTCCAAGATATTGCCTTTCCTTCAGAGTAAAAGCCATGCCCTGAAATGAAGCTAATATTCTGCGGTAATGCAATATGTACTCCCCGGTGGTAGATCTGCAATGAAGGACCTGAAATTTACCACATTCTTTCCGTGCTGTAACGACAAAGAGCAATTATCTGCTTAGAAAATAAGATCATTCGGTCAACCCTTTCTGGTACAGATCCATAACAAGAGCAGATGCAGGCGGCTGCTCCGACTCACATCACCAACAAGTGGAAGTTTTATAAAATTACCTTGTTGATCCTGGCAGTGTTCAGTAGAGCGTAGCCTTTTTCGTTAGGAGTGACTCTCTCAGGACGATACAGCTTGTGTAAAGCAAGCTTTTTTGGATCTTTCAGGACATTTCTGCTTGTAAAAGTCGAGGCAGTCGTACAGATATCTCGAGCATGACGACCATACCTGAACATATCATCCAAAAAATTATGCGCAAATTACCGCAGATTACTGTGTTGACTACTTTTAGTACCAACCGACACCTTCCAAAAATACTGAGCATAGTAGCGCAGATTTCACCTGAAATAAGAAAGTTGTACTATTCGTGATAATTTGTTGAAGAAACGTGTTCACAGTCCCTGCCAAAAAGATAGACGGATGACGCTTGCGGTTTCATATCGTCGCGGCCTCACAATCGCGGCGGGACCTGCTAAGCCCTCTCGTGGGGGCATGCTCTCTCCACATCCTTCGTCCAGGTCCCACAGCGTTTTTGTGGTCACGGAGCCCGTCTATCTTCTCGAGAAGGGCTGTATTTGTTCACGAATCATCTGTTGTATCATGCCATCTCATACATTAGCGTGCGGGCATGAACTGTCACTCAATTCCACAAATGCAACTTCTGTTGAAGGAGCTACAGTTAAATATAAAACAGAAATATCGTGTTCCCGCGTCTCCGGTTCCGGAGTCGTAAAATGGAAGTAGAGGGCGATTGAGTCCAGCTAACTGTCACCTTCACTTTTAATCATTTAAAAACGTAGAGCAACCACCATGTCTCGCATGGAAGGACCAGAGCAAGAGCAACACAACCAAACAGGCGCACACTAGGCATTGGTTCTAGTATAGTCACTGGATGGTTCCTTGCGTTTTCCTGATCCTTATTCTTACTTAAGGAATGGTCGCTCCATTGTTTCCTGGGCTGTAGCAGATGAAACACAATTGAACACCGTCAGCTACCTTGTCAATTACTCGTTAACGACTTCCCATGAGCTGACAGACCATTGGCGAGGATGTTAGAGATAACTGTACAGGCTATTCACCGGCGCACTGCATCGCGTTGCTCGAACGCATGCTTTCCTAGTGCTTCCACATCATTTCCGGAGCCGTTCTAACATGCCAGGTATAGTCTGTCCGAAACGACGAGTCCGCCCACGCACGCGGGGATCGAGAAGCTGCCACGTTTGCCAGCGCTCTCACGCTTCATCGTTATCTTTATGGTATCAACCAATGATTTGGCTGTGACGTGGACAACGTGGCAGCCAACACCATCCGTCTCAGCCGCGCCGCCCCTCAATCCCCGCGTGCGTGGGCGGACTCGTCGTTTCGGACAGACTATAGCTAAAAACCACCGGGGCCAACAAGCTGGAATGTGTGCGTTTTGTAAAAAGCATCTCTGCGTCCTCCACGTAGGATTTCATCTATACCGAGTCGGTTCTGAACCGCCTGTAGGTACAGAATCGACTCGGTACGAGTGAATTCCCTCGTGGAGAGCGCAGAACTGCTTTTGACAAGCCGCGCACTTTCTAGCTTGTTGGTCCCAGTGGTTTTTAGCTACCTACCGTGTTAAAGTGACCCCGATGTGGAAGTACGTGGAATGCATGCGTTCGAGTAGTGCGATACTGAGTGCGCGGTGAATGGCCTGTAGCAACTGGCCAGTATATAAATGTAGTGATAATGATATGAGCATTGCGTAAGCGTTACGGAAATCGAACATGTTCATCATTAAGGACCACACATTGTGAAATCTGTTCGGTATCGATTGAACACAGAGCCATAGACTGTCCAGTCTTTCAATGACTCCACATCTCACCTAAATCCACCAGACATCACGATTAGTAGACATAACAACAGCAGCTTCATTCCTAATTGTAAGCACGACAACATTATATTTTTACACAACGCAGGAAGCAAAGGCTAAGCCGCAATGCCAACGAAATCTCCTTTCTCCATACAGCCAGCAAGGAGATTTTTAACCTCCGCACAACCAATTTTACTAAAGAGGAAATTTAGAAGTATATAAGGTTCTGAACAAAAAAAGCGGTTGAAACCACATTTTGATGGCTCTTTCTACTTCCTTTTCTGTTGCACAAAAAATTAAATCCAATCATTTGCGCAGACGACGGGGCTTTCAAAATCCAAGGTGGGTTCATGGGAAAACAAAGTAATAAATGAACTGATCTAGATGCACTACAACAAACAAAGGTTGAAAAACAGATTGTTAGAAATAAGCAGAGCAAGGGCATACAGACGAAGACAGAGAGAACTAACTCTCGCTATTGTCGATTAGATCGTTTTGATCTAAGATAGCACTTGATCTGCTGATCAAATGAAGGTTAGCTCACTAGGGATAAAAAAAGGAAAGTGAATGGAAATTTTCAACAAAAACCCGTTCTTGGATGGATAGACGGCTAAAAATGCTCCACATAGATTATGTTCAATGCAGAAGGACTTAAAATTCGACAAAAAACGATAGAGAAGCTTCAACACATGTTATAGTTCAAAGAGAAGAATGCAAGGCGGTTTTGGCAGGCCGCGGATTTCTGCTTTCCGATTTCGTGTTTTAACTTGTTCTGACATGTATATACATATGTTAACCTGATGTTCGAACATGTCCGATCCAGGCCTTCGCATGAGGTCCTCCCGGGACCAAAACCCGAAACGATTTGACCTTTTGACATAGTTCAACGGTTGTCAACGGCAACGGTTGTCAGTTGCTGCGATCCTTCCCTCGACTGCTGCTCAATCTGTCGGCCCTTTAGCAGCAATTGCTGAGGGACGGCTGCAATCAAGGGGAAGATGGCAGCAACTGACAACCGTTGCTGCTAGAGTTTCTACTCGAACCATTACTGCGTTTGGCATGCGTTCGTCCTGCACAGTTATCAGAGTACGTTTCCCCATGAAACACACAAAAGACGCGCACGTCAAACGCGCTCATCTAGTATGAATTGCCCTTGGTTCGAGCAAAAAAGATTACGAAGTCCCCTTTGACTTAGGGAAGGCTTATGAGGCCCCTTTGTAAAGAAACAAGCTAGAACAAGTATGTGAACAGTGGTTTCTGTTTTTTTTTTCAATTTGACGGCTCACTTTTTTTTGTCACAGCATGAGGAAAAGCGTTTTAGTAAGTGTCACTCAGAAGCAATAGGCGTGTGTGTGACCTATGTATTCACAGTTGCTTAAGCCTTCTTCAGATCACTTTTCACTGGTGAATGGCTCATACATGCGTACTTTGTTAGAGAAACATTTATTAGTTCACTCAATATCAAAAGGACAACATGCAATAGTGTCCATAAGGCAACATCCATCTATTGAGAAACCAACTCGTCCAGGGGTTACCATACATCCAGTCAATAACATTCTGATAAAATTTGAATTGTTGTTGGCTGGACGAAGCTAGCTGAGACCAGTTTGACATTCTTTGGTTGAGCAGTTGGCGGGCCTCCTTAAATATTCCAGACATACTGATGGCTTAACTCAACTAGACTCAGTGCTAGATCATAGATGTGATGGAAATAAGCGATGTTTACCTGAACTGCCCTTCGATTGCAGCTTCTCCCGTCCTCTTGCAGGAAGTAGAAACCGAGTTGCTTCATCTGAAATATTCGATCACCAACTCTATTCATGGATTCTACCTTTGCTTACTCCTTTATGATACTAAGAAAGGTCACAAGATTAAGAAGGGTATAGCAAGCTGTTGAGAACACTATCGGAGGAGGCCCTTGTTCTCCAGAAATTTCGATGCAGTTTTTACACTTGCATATGTGTAACGCCTTGTTCATGAAGCGTTTTGTAATGCCTCATCCAAATAAACGTAGAAGAAAAACTTTCGTCTGCAACATTCTCATAGGAAACAAACCAAGAATCTGCGCAGATTTTCCTCTGCTTCTTTCTGAAAGTTTTCCAAGAAACGATCAAGAAAGCTTTGCATTTTCATGCCATTACTTCAAAGAAAAAGAAAGTTGCGATAGTGCAGTGTCATTTATGCGTTTTTTCTTAGAATAGGGTCCAATTCACATTCTGTTGTAGGACCTCGATTGATGCTTGAGGTGATCTAGAATGTTTGCTCTACTATTGATCTGTTGTGATCTACGCTAGAATGTTCTGGAACTGCACCTCTTGGCTTATATGAACCCCACCATTGTCGCTGTATGTAGCTGCGTATTTATACGCCTAGCTTCATACTCACTCGGCTGTACTACTATTCTGGTTGTTCTAATAAAGTGTTCAACTACGACTACCGGACAACTATCTACATCAATTTCTATCTTTGCGTAGTTTTTCTTCTATTTATATTTGCGAAAAAAAAAAGCAACAGACTGTACCTTCCCCAGTTTTCCTCCAAGATTCGTTTCACCGTCGAACTGAACGAACGATGGTGAACTGTTTGAACACTTCGAATCCAGCCATTGCCAGTTGGTGATTAGACTGAAACTTGTAGACATGGTATTATCAGAAATTAACAGTTGGTAAAAAGCCTTTTAGGTATTATTGAATCTGCTATCCTCAAAGATTTAATGGACTTGGTGCTAAATTTCCTGCTCAGTCATAGCTGCAAACAATTCTGAGCTATTCATCAACAGAAACAAATTGTTGGTTTATCTTTTGTTGGGTAGAACTGGAAATGCATACCAATGATGGCACGCTATTAACCATCCTGTTAGAAGGAAATTCTTCATTATGCGGTTACAGACCATTCTTCATCATTCATAGCATTGCAACGAAAACAGTGTAACGTTTCTCTCGCAGCAATAACGTCACGTATATTCCAACACTCGCTGCACGCTTTAATTCGGATGTTTTGCTCAACAATAAGCGACTCTTAGTAGCCCCAATGGTGTTTGCTGACAGAAAGCTGGTTGTGGAACTTAATTCGATTACAACTGCCATCGTTCGCAAGAAGTTTCCTACAGTGGACAGCTGTTTATAAGGCGTTTGTCACGCAGTGAACTTCGGTGCAATTGCGGACCCAGTTCAAAGGCTATAGGTGCGAATTGATAAAAACATCGCTCGCATGTAGCCTTTCAACTGAGAATTTGATCTATTGGAATGGATCAGCCCGCGCGCGTATTGCAACGCGATGTTTACTCCGAGGTGAATGCCCTGTACCTCTATTTTGACGGTTTATTGTCCCAAAAAATTTTTAGCAAGAGGCGAGGTCATTCGCACTCGTAAAGAGACGTACCTGAACGGCAGACCACCACAGTTCGCCAAACCAGACAGTTCGCAGAGTGACGTCATGTAGGCGTTGTCAGGTGCGTACCACCATGAGATATCTTGAGCTAATCTTTCGAAGTAAGCCATCGACGATGGGTTTGGCTTGGCATAATAGTAGCCACCTCAAACAAGTAGGTTTTATTTCAAGTCACAAAGCAAATTTGAGATAGTTGTTTACCCTGAATGTGGTTCCGGGTACAAGTTCTTTATTCTTACTTTCTTATTTCGATGAAATATTGCCAACATTCCTCCAATAAATCTCTATTTTTACCAAACGTCTGCACTTATTACTTCACCGAAAGACGAAATACTCATTTATGGAACGTGCTGAGTCGCACCTAACTTGATTGTTTGTTAAAAACTTGCAGCTATGACAAATTACCAGAAACCACGAATGAAAAAAAAAACCGAGAAAACTTGTGGAGAGCAACATGCACATGTTGTCATGCGCTTTCGTACCTTTATGACACAACTTAGCAATTCACACGGTCCTTCACATGGACATTTTTTGGAAATGTTTGCACACTCCCTTTCAAGGACCCTAGATGGGTATAGCCCACACGAATTGTTCTCTACAAATATCTTCCTGCAAGATATTTATCATTTGTGGCATTGCATTAGTCAAGAGGAGCGAGTAATTTTCTTGAAGTGACACAATTTTTCTGATTTTACATACGGAACTGAGAAGAAATGTGGATTTCCACACTTGCTGTACCGGGGTTTTCCATGTTCTTCTGGCACATCATATTTGACAAATCTCGAAAATTCTAACCACATTTACTATTATACAACAAGTATGTAGAGTATGCATCGATGGCGGTGCGTTTTCCGCGGCCTTGAGAAGCATGGTCCACCGCGCCGCCCGCGCTGCAATCCCCTCCGCGACAACAGACCATGGGGTTTTCTCTATAGTTGGTTAGTTTTCACAATGGTTAACATCAAATATGATGAAAAACCGCCAAGAAAACGCTGATTTGCCATTCCAGCGCGAGCGGTGCGGCCGCGTCGCGTGCTTCCCCGTGCCTGCGGAAAACGTACCGCCATCGACTGCTCACTGTATGTGACCAAGTTGAACTATTTATTCCCTTCATGCAAGGAAAGTGCGATTCTCTCGCTCACGACCATCTAAGGTGCATCTTTATGTAGTACCTTAGCGGTATTTTTCTTGGCAAAAGTAATATTTTGACTTTGAAGCAGAAACTAACAATTTAATGGGCATTATTGGAATTACTTGTAACTAAGGTTGTATCTCCTAATTGGAGTTCTACAGTCGCTTGCAACTGAATTCCACCAGAAAATTCCACACGAGAAGCCGCCTCCATCATTAGGATTACCCAGGGCAAACGTTTTATCACCCCCTAATTTACCCATCGTTGACACCGGCTCCAGCACTTTTACTCTGGGTAACTCTAATGATGCACCTAGAAATATATCCCTCTTGTCCAAATGAGCACAAAAAAAAGAAATTATTCCAGGGAATTCTGAGAAAAATATCTCTGGAATCAGCTCCAAGTACCATATCTACATCGGTTTGGACATCTTACTCATAAGACCAGGTCCAAATCTAAAAAAAAAACAGGTGTGGGGCGGGGTGGGGGAAGGGAGTGACGGGAAGCAATTGCAAGCTTTTGGCTCGCGCTCAACACGATGGTGGCTATGACTAAGCGTTGTGAGAACCACCGATTCTGCCTTCTGCGCTATATGGGAAAATTACGATATTTTCAAATCAGCAACAACTTGCCAGCTATCATCGGCCCATTTTCTGAGGCTCTATCGAAAATTATGTCCTCCGTTCTAGCGGCGACATTGAAACTTGAAAGACTCTCTGCCCAGAAAGTATCCTGAAAAAGGCAATATCTGTTAATGAGCATCAATGAGTTTGAAATCCTATGAATATGACTTCTTTTATTTTCTTTTTATGAAATGATGTGTATACCTGTTGTATCATCCAAAATGGTCTGCCCATTGCTATAAGTGCCCGCGCTAAATTTGCTCTGAACAGGTAGAATAGCTGGTAAGGTCCGTCACCATAGTTGAATGGCTTCTGAAAAAGCATGGTGTGTTCAGCTTTATAGAAGCCTGAAAATTGTAGGGGTTCCCTACCTGAAGACCGGGTACAGGCCAATGAAGCTGCCTAATGTTCGGCCACAGTTCTTTCAATGCATCGGCTGCAGCGCGATCCATGGTAACTATGAGAGATTGCTCGTGAACCCCTGGAAATTCTCAGAAATTCACGGGCTAAACTTCATTTGCATCTCAGTTGTGAAAGCGGCGAACCTGGCATCTGTTCTGTGTTGCATAACCAGTTTAAAGTCATATTTAAAGCATGTACATTGAGAATTAAAACGAAAGTTTCCTGATTCAATGGTAAAGCTGACAGTGTTTCCTTAAATTCTTTGCTGGACATCTGGAAAGTACAGGAATTAAGTACGTACAACAAATTCTGAATTTTTTACAAGAATTTATTTGCATCATAATTCTGAGGACTTCAGAGACAACAGCTCGAGCATCAGCGGTATGCAGTGTATTTTCAATCGAGTATTTTATAAGGATAATCCAGGACCATTTACACTGGAGGCAACGTCTTTTTCCAGGCCTAAATCCTAGTTTATGGGCAAAGGGTCAGCTCAGTCTGGATAGATAATTGCACCACTAATCTCAGTTTTTCTAGACGATAGGTGGGTAGTAGTTCAAAGTATATGTAGGACTAATGTTACCAATTTAGGGTTGTTTTTGGTACTGTTTGAGAAGTTTTTTGACGATAGGTGACTCTTATGTCAGCCGGTGAATTAGATAAAGGTGTAATTTCAACTTTTTGTAGATTGAAGCCGTTCCGTCCCGTATCTCCTAAAATTCACGGACCAACTGTCATTTCTAGCTGGAATTTTATTCTTACTGACAATATGGCGCAAAAAAACATTGCTGATACTAGCCACTACTTTTTAAATACGTACTCTTTTGCAGTTTGCTAGTTCCCATGTATGATTAATGAACGTTGATAATTCAAAAAGAAAAGGCGCTACAATAAGGAAACACTCAGTTTCTTCTACCTAAATCTGCACGCATTAATGCATAAGCATCTACAAATGATTACATGTGATTTTTCCCTTCTTTCCTGGGACCAGAGGGAAAGAAAAGTATGTAGTTTTAAATGTATGAGCTAGTGACCACACTTCATATATTTATATTATCCTTTCCAGATATTTTATCCATGTCACTGTGTCACCCTTCGCTACTCACTCCCGTGATCATCTTGTTTGGCTCCTTTTCTCACTTGTAGTACTACCCCAACCAAAATTTATTCACATCTTCGGAGGCAAGAGGAAAAGGCGGGGTATATGGGTCGTTTAGCAGACAAAAATTTTGCGCCATCCTGTTCCTATGGCAAATTTCCAGCGAATGTTTTTTCATCTTTGATCGACAGCTTTTTTAGAGGACCCATCCGCCTTTGCCTCTCCTTCATGTGAACATTTTGGACAACCGGGCGGACTGACATGCAATGTTTTATTAAAACTGTCACTCAGGATTACACAACTGTCACAGATTTACTCGCAATGTGTTCAGAGCTAGATGAAGAGTGGAATTAGCCTGAATTCTATGAGAAAATGACCATCAGAGTGTTGCTTATTTATATTTTTGTTTCACTAGACGCTTACCAAGAACTTTTTTTTAGCAAATTTCTCACTGAAAGCTGTGGTTTCACGGGCAGTCGTTGACAATACCTTCGAAACCATATAAGTCCGTTCGCCTGGTTGGGGAAGGGGGGGGGGGGGGAGGGAGGCTTATTTGCTCCATGTTCGCCGCCAATGTCTACACAGGGATAAAATTGACCCAAGGGCATTGAAATTTCGCAGAATCCAAATCCAGGAGATAATATTCATGTGCTCAAAGTTACTGGCTGGTGATACTGTGCTATTACTAGTAATCATAGCCAACGATAGTTGGAGTGCTTACTGCTCAAGTAGATCAGTTATTCAAGCCAATTAATACATGAAAACAAATAATTTTCTTGGAACGACAACTAGGGCTGAATATAACTCACCATTGCATTAAAGCTAACTTCCTCGTAATGATTACGCACATAGTCCATACATGTGCAAGCAATAAATATTTTTCTAATAATAAGAGCATAAAAAGCGTATTTCAAGTATCGCCGTACAGAAAGTCGTTTCATCTGAATAAGGAAGTGAACCCTTCAGTCTCAGAACATTATGGGAATAGAGGAGAATTATGCACCAGAGACCTAGGGAAACATGTGAAGAGGCGAAGTTGGAGCGCTGATCGCGTGCATACCGGGAAGAAAACAGAGGGCGTGGTTCTGTACACAGTTGGTTTGGAGAGAGATAGAGTGAGAAAAGAACAAGGAGCTGTTTATTTTGCTTTGGGTCATTCCTTTTTTATTGCTATTCCTAATCTATTTGATTCCTCCATGTGCGATAAGTTGTTAGCAATATAATTTGCAGTAGTGCTGTGACAAGACCACAGAAGAAGAGAACTCCATGGCGTACAAGTCAAAAAAGAAAGAATTGACGAAAGCCATGCAACTGTTGAGTTGAAGATATGCCTATGAGGTTATACATTACCCCGTGGTACCTGCTGTCCTACAGAAATTCAAAAAGAAGCGGAACTGGACACGGGATCGCTCTCGACTGCCACGCACCAACGCCGTTCACTAATTGTCATAGGCGAAAGTGTATGAATTGTATAGGCCGAAATTTCTCGCATTTCCGCCGACCGGTTTGGATCCGGTTAGCGTCAATAACTGGATAATATCCTTGGAATATTCTTTGAAATAGTTATGTATCACAATGTTGTTTTGTGACAGTACAGACCGATTAAATCGACGATATCTCAGCACTATGTACTTCATAGTTTTCCCCTGAGGAGTTAGTAGTTTAGTTAGTGAATATTTATTAATTTATTCATTTTACACACCAAAGAGGTGTGGCATCACAGCAAGCAGAACATCACTTATTAGCATAGTAGCAATTAAAAGAAGAAAAGTAATAAAAATATTCTGCTTAATAACGACAGGTTACTGCCGACCCAATAGCAGAACTTAAAGGCAAGGTAATGGTAGACGTAATATATCCTACTGGGGAAGGATGCAATTTACATATGTAGGAGCACCCAATCAACCATGTTCTGTAATTAGAGGGTTCATTTTGTATGTTTCGGGAAAGAGACGCATCATCCGGAGCTTGGCCTACCGTGACGGGCAGTATCTCGACTCAAACTAGCGATTTCTGCAAAGGTCTGGAAGTTCTCCATTTGTGTCTTCCAACAGAGGAAGACACAGAGAAAAAAAACTTATCATTTCTTCACATCTCAAGCAAACCCTCCATGTCGTCTAATTCTGACTCGCCACTTCCGCATTTGCACCGTTTCAATTTTCTTGTTCTCACCCAATGGTTCTGAATGGGACTTTTGGCAATAAAATGGGTGGTTAAGATGGGTTGCAACGACGATACACGAAGATAAAAACTGAAGTGGTAGCCTCTCTACGTAGTTACTCGTCACACTGTGCTTGTAATACGTATGTGTGTTTGTATCGAAAACATATGTCATAATAGGGTATATTGGAGTTTGTGCTCTCAGTTGTTCTAAACATTAACTGACGTCTGAATCCTCAGCACCTTTACGAACCGAAAAATTTCGTATACGCACATACCGGAGAATATTTATTTACCTATACTTATGCTACTTTATACTCCAATGCACCGCTAGGTGTACACATCAAAGAACAGCAAACGGCTAAGCTGTTACGAAGGATCTTCACTGGGCCTTTTTGCCAAAGCTAAGTAATTTTTCACCGTAGGAACAGAATGTGAAGGATTGGGAAAAATGACTGTTTTCATGATGGTACTACTACAAGCATTGGAGCGTGTATAGAAAACCTAACCCAGGATTTTCGGATGTTAGGTATTCTCTGCCCCAAATCCTAAGCTAGACTTGCTTCCCTGATAGGAAAGCAAGGAACGCACCGTATGGACAAACGGAAATAAGCTTAATTATTTGGAATCTGGCTATATGCATATGTATGTCTTTTTAGTGAAAGCTAGGTACATACTAGTAGCTAAGCAATATTCAAAAAGCTTAAATATTCCATCTTTAAATGATCAACACAATTTGCAAGTAAAAATCGAAGTTTCTAAAACCATAAACCCAGAATCGGAGTGAATTTTTATTGAGCACATATACTACCAACACTAGCAAAAAATGGAAGTTTGGTGGGAGATTCAATCAGTGAAAAAAATGCGAATTACACTCTGCCCACGCAGTTGTCTTTGACTGGGTCTACAACAAGTCAAAGTTAGTGTAACGACTAAGTTAGATGTGAATTTGTGCCAATTTGTTTCTGCTTAGTTCCCTCATTCGTCGTCCATGGATGAGCGCGCCAGCTTTGGTACGGGGAATCCAGGTTTGCTGTCCTGTTCCGGCCATCTATATGCCTTGTTGATCAGCTCGTCGTATTCGGCTTGATATATTTGATGGCGGACGTACATCTCCTGAAAATGTTGAGGAATTATCCAAGAAATTTCCGGTAATATCGCTGCTGAAAGGTAGTGGTGAAGCCCACCATATTCTCCGGTTTTGGCCAAAGCATAGCCAGATTTTCTTTATAGAGGTACTCTCCAACCTGTAAAAACAACACTAATTTATAAAATTACCCATTTAGGTGAAACACTATGGAATTCGCTAACATACATCGATAGCAATCTGTACAGATAACTCGCGAATATTCTTCAACCGTGGATAAAGCCTTCCATATTGGTTCAATGCCTTATCTGGTACCATTCTTGCGCAGGTCTATGCAGAGGAATGATATGCGTAGAAGTCGTAAGAAGAAGAGGAAAATCACTCACTCTTGCTGCGATAAGGAACACCCTGTCAGGGACTTTCTTCGCTTGCCATATAACTATAGCCAAGCCGACGCCAGGGAAAATATACGAGTTGTTGCCTTGTCCTGGCTTGAAGAGCTTCCCGTTGAAGTCAACGTTCTCGAACGGAGACCCAGATGCGAACAGCACTTTTCCCTGAACCCTACTTCTGTTCGCGTGGATTTAAAAGCTTGAGAAGAAAATGAGGCTTCCATTTAGATATTTTTTATTGAACTGATTGTTGCCTCGACAGTGACCTACGTTAGTGTGCTGAATCGCGTCTTTTGCCGTGCATTCCGCTTTTTGAGTAGGATTCGACAGTGCAAATATGATTGGTCTTTCATTCATGGCGGCCATCTCTTTGATGATTTCGGGTGTAAACGCTCCGCCTTGTGTGGAAACTCCTGGAAAACAGAAAGGCCATTCATCGCTTTCCTTCATAATATAGTGTTACTTGCAGACGAACCAATAATCCCGTTAGGTTTCACCGTTTTAATTATTTCGAAAAGATTCTTTGTTTCTGGCAAATCCTGGAAAGTCATTCCATGAATGTAACCCCGTAGGTAAACACTTTGCCAGGTAACCAGCCTTGGCGAATCTCCGGTGCCTTTCAGTCATTTTCTCTGCTCGTTTCTTCGTCACTAATCCACCAATGTCGTTCATATAAATGCACTTGCACGCTTGTTCTTCCGTGGCTCCTTCATCAAGCATATGCGTTACCATGAGTTCTGCTATTCCCAGGCCGGCCTAGAAATGGGGTGCTATGAGGTCTTTTTCTTGTGGATTCCGGCAGAAATCCCAATGTATACCGCTCCAGCTCCATGAAAAACAAATTTCTGTTCGCATAGCTTCTTATTTGTAACTCGAGTAGTTGCTATTAATCCGGCTACAATCACGGATGCCGTTCCTTAAAAAAAACGTATGTGGCTCATAGCAAAAATTCGCCCTTGAATTGCTTCTATACGTGATTATGGGTGCAATTCATAGTAGATACATGCGTTTGACGCGCGTGCGTCTGCATCATGAAGAATAAGCCTAGACGCAGACCTGACGCAGCTCAGACGCAAATGTTTGCGGTCTTGCATGGCTCACACATTATTTTCATTAGGACTTGCCGCGTTGACCAGTCTTATTGAAAAAAAAGACCTCTACAAATGGATGCGTGCGTCCAACGCTCGGCTGACGCACGCTCATAGTATAAATCACCCTATTGCCCCCTTACTACGTAGATCAATGTCAGAGGAATGTTTACGCACCTTGGATGTCGTCATTAAAAACACAGTATTCATCTTTATATCGATCCAGGAATTTGTATGCGTTTTCGAATGCAAAATCCTCGAACTGAACCAAGGTACCTCGTCCATACCTGAAAATTTCCTAGAAACTTTTTTGGAGAATCAGGCTGTGAATAGAAAGGGAACTACATTTTTACTACTGCTTTCATAAAATTGTCGATCAGACGATCGTATTCCTCTCCTCGTACACGTTTTCGTCGAAGCCCAATGTAAAGAGGGTCTTCAAGGTGCTTCTGAAAAATGAAGGTTATATGTACTTCTTTTTACCTACCAGTAACTATCTGACGAACCTGGTTATTAGTGCCAACGTCTATGACAACCGGAAGACACCACGAAGGCCGAATACCTGCCAACGCCACGTACAGCGCCAGCTTCCCAACTGGAATGCCCATCCCACATGCTCCCAAGTCTCCAAGGCCGAGGATACGTTCGCCGTCGGTTACCACGATGGCCTACGCAAATAGCAAGGTATACCCTTTACCTGAGAATGGGTAAGAAACGCTTACCTTGACCTGTTCTTGCGGCCAGTTGCTTAGAATCCTATAGATTTTGCTAATGCTGTTGTCGTTAATAGATATATACAAACCCCTTAAATGGACTCTCGTTACCTTCACGATAACGTGGATTACAGGGGACTTCAAACCGCCGTGTGCAAGAGGCGGGCAGCGGCGCGGCTCTCTTGGGCAGAGACACAGGGGCTCTGCATGCTGGCTCTGGTTGTCTGCTTCTGCCGGCGGCAGAGAACTCAAGTGCCACGCCGCGCTGCGATCCCACCCCTTTCACACAACCGTTTGGAGTTCTCTGTATGTTTCATGTTTGCCTACGGACTTACTTGGGACAGCGGTATATGGCGCCGAATCTCTGACAAGCCAAGCCTACCGTTGGCGTATAAACGATTGGCAATAATTCCTTGACGTTTTCGATAAGGACGCGGTAGAAGAGCTTTTCGGCCCGGTTTTGCAGCTCGTCGAGTAGAATGTACCTGATACGCATCTTCATGAATAAGTGCTCAGAACCCCAAAAGCAAGTTTCTGATCCCGTCCGGAACTTGCTCACCCAAAAGCTTGTCGACAACTTTTTTTTACCAGATTGTCAGCGAGAAAAAGGCGAAAAAAAAGTTGTCGAGAAGCTTTCAGGCGGACGACTTGTCGGCAAGGAAGTGTGAAAACAAGTTGTCGACAAGCTTTCGGGCAAGCAAGTTTCAGATGCAATGAGAAACTTTCTTTTGGCGTTCTGAGAATGTTTGTGGTGTGCTTTCTATTTCGGAGCATCTCTTACTCCATGGGAAACTTGCTCATACCCCTCAAATTTTTTGCTCACTTGAAATCCTTTTAATCCTCTCTCTTAAAATCTACATGTGATGGCTTGAAGCAGTGTTCGGCCTCACTTTTTTTTCTGGGATTTTTATATTCAGAAGCACTCAGAAGCGCTTGGAGATAGAGCGAGAGCTCAATGTTGAGGTTTCTATCTTAGTTGAAATGGGGGTGGGTCACTATTATCTCCGGTGGACAGGCAGTACTACCGTAATTTCCAAGCATAATAAGTGTATGACATCCTGTGTGAACTCTAAGTAGACACTGACAGGACCCTGATAACGAATCCGGCACATCTCATCAGTCCCTGTGCTGGGCAACAATGGTGTGACAGATGTACGTGACAGATGTCTCTCGTTCTCATGCATGCTCCGCCCACCTCTGCACTTGACTCATGAAATCTTACGACTTGTATTTGTATTTTTATTGCTGATTGCTATTACTTGTTGATGAAGAAGCAATAGCAATATTACTGTTTCTTCTGAGTAGAAGTAGGATTTGCAAAGAACTATGGATGATTTCCCAAAAGCCTGACTTCTGCTAGGGAAGTTTTAACTCTGACTGTACTTCTTAAATTTTCACGGGAAATTCATGCATATTCACAACAGCTCATGCTATCATTCACTGATTTCTCAACTTTGCCTTGAGTATCCTAGGGCTTCAGTGGAGATTTCCTAATGAGTTCCTATGTTAATTAATCAAAAATTAGGTGAATAAGTGAAATTACTCTAAACTAAAAAAATTCGCCTGGAAATGTGAAACGCCTAACTACGTAGTTCAAAGAAAATTGAAATAAACTCGTGCAAAATTACTTGGAAAGATTATCGGGTTGCTCACGAATCCGTGTCATCACTCGATACACTTGCTGATCAATGTTCATAAATGTTGCTGGAAGAAGACCGTGAAGCCCAAGATAGTGACGTTCTCGAAGCGAGAATGCCAAACCCTGAAATTTCGGAAGTTTAGACACTTTGAAGCTACTTGAAGAAAAAAAAATGTAACCTTGTTGAGGTGTGGATTCTTCAGCAATTCAAAGCCTCTTTGACGTGGATGAATCCTCTCATTGCGGTACAGTTTGTGTAACGCCAACATTTGTGGGTTTGAGAGATCATAGGCTTGGCCTTGTGCTGCTTTCTGGCATTCCCACGTTGTCTTGGCAAGGCCGCGGAAATTTATCTTGTTCCTTAAAAAATAGTTTTTCAAGGGGTTCGGATTAAAGGCAGCAAGAGCCGAAATCCTCGACTCCGAGCTGAGGTGCCGGTGGTGAAGTACAGAGTCAGAACATCATAAATGTGAAACGAACACAGACAATGATGGCTTACCTGCAGAGAAAATGGAACTGCTGTCGCGAACACGCAAGGTCGTGTTCGCGTGCGGACGAGTTTTCCCCGGCCCCAAAAGCCATTGCGGCGCGTGGTTTTGCCGCAAAAGGACTACGAAATGCGTTGAATTCACAGGAGCACTGACCACATGCACCAAGCCAGGCGCCACAATGGCTTTTGGGGCCGGAGAAAACTCGTCCGCGCGCGAACACGGCCAGGCGTGTTCGCGACGAATGTTCCATTTTCTCTGCAGGTAAGCCATCATTGTCTGTGTTCGTTTCACATTTATGAGGTGCTCAGTCTGTACTTCACTACCCGTTCCTCAGCTCGAAGTCGAGGATTTTGGCTCTTGCTGCCTTTAAGGATGCTGTCAGCTTTTGCTCTATGGAAAATCACAATATATCGTCCTCTTAATTAATTTAATTAATGTTCGCTACGCCTACAGTGGACGACAATGGCGGTGGCCCATCCGCGGCCTCGAGAAAGACGCAGCGCGACCGCGCCGCGCGCGTCGGAAACGGTGTCGTCGCCACCGGAATACTATTTACTATTTCCAGGGTCTTTTCCTCCGATTCGCTCAAAATTCCTTAAAATCGGGTAGAAAAGCTGCTAGAAATCCCATAATAGCAGCAGAATACATAGGTTACAGCGCGCGCGGCGCGGTTGCGCGACTTCCTTCTCGAGGCCGCAGATAGGCCAACGCCATGACGTCCACTGTACTTCTAACGCTCTAATGATTGTGGCGCCTAGTGCAAATCCCCTTGTAGAAGTTGCGATTGGTTGTAGTCCATCAAGCCTACACCATATGAGATGTGAACGACCGGACCTTGCCGGTAACTCATTCAAGGATTATTCAACATAAGCCGGTTGTATCGTGAAAAAGTATTCTCGTGGCCATTCTAATCCAAACATGGTCCTTCAGCGGTCATGTCAATATATCACCGACCATCAGTGGCGGGAACTGATGCAATAGCTGGTCCGTAGTACCTTAACCCGGGAACACCTCAGCCAGTCTGTATTCGTTAGATATGTGGTGGAACAGATGCGACGATGGATTTTAGTTCTTTTCTGTGCTCATTCTCTGTCTAGCCATAACTGACGTCGTTAGGTTGTGTTTCTGTTACGTATCGATGTTTGACGCGATTCATAATCCGTTTTACCCATACTAGACCTCGCGATTTCACTGAAAGGGACTGTGCTGAAGGAGAATTTCGATTTTTCTGGAAATACTCGCTTTTCGCAAGAATGCGATTTTTCTGAAAGCCCAATGGGTTTCTTGTTAATTATTTAGAGACTCACAGGTTTGGTGGCAGCCTTCTTAGCATATTAAAGGCTCTAAAAATGACAAAATTCTGTAGGCTAAGAAGCTCTACCACTAGCTAATTTTTGCCTCACTTTTCTACTGTTTGAAGTTTCTTTTCCTGAAGAATACAGAGGTGTCGACGTCCACTTTTGTCAAAAATGCAGCAAGGAGGGTGTAGTGCTAGTGATTCCCGGATGTTCTTCTGTGGCGACGACCTTCTTAAAATGATCCACACCTTCTCTCTTGGGATGTTTTTGTAAACAGTTTGTTACAAGTAGCGCTAACAGATTTATGGCCCTTCAAGAGCTTTCCTCGAGCGGCTGTGCCTACAAATGGGTCTATATCCCACCACGTTATATGTACGTATCTCCTTTTGGGCCAAGGCTGAACTATGGTGGTATTTATTCGAAGCTCTTATCCATCTGACGTTATGTTTTTCCTAAGGATATCGTAATTCCAGAGCAAGTTGGTTTGCTATGAATATCTCACTTGAAAGCTTCATGAAGGTTAGAGAGGAAATTTCGCTTATAAACTCACAAAGAGGCTGCATGAAAGGAAGTTCTATCTGAAACGCGAAACATTTTGTCTTAGTAAGCTTTTTGCAACCTGCGGTCTCTGAAAATTTTGCTGACGAATCGTGTATTTTTTCTGTCAACACTCTTGGAAGCTCCACTTTATCAAAGGATCACCACCCATAATCACAAATTATCACAACTGAGATAACTCAACAGTAAAACATACTACTGAACCGTATTCTAATTGCACAACCACGAAGACGAAAACAGTTTTTCGAAATTGTAGAACATTAGAAAGCATCTACACGTGTGAGATGTCCTAGCAGCTTCTGAGATCATCTAGGAGAATGAGACCATTATCCTGAGGTCAACAGTTAAAGATCATCTTACAATTAATCGGGTTAGTTGAGATCCAGAACAGACACGAGAGAGAAAGAAGATTACTATGGCAGAGAGCAACTGAACTACTAATTCCTACTGTATGTACTGTCCACTACTATTCGACAAGCCTCTTAGCGGCAAAGAGGCTGTAAGAATTGCTCTAGCAGAAGCAATTGGTCGTAGCGGGCTCTGTGACAACGCTCCTTCGCTGTCTTTCCCGACACCGTGGTCTTATTCGTCGTCCATGGAAGAGCGAGGCAGTACGGGGACCGGGAATCCATGCTTCGAATCCTTCGATGGCCAATCATAGGTTTTGTTTATCAGCTCATCATATTCGACAGAATAGATTTGTGAGCGAATGTACATCTCCTAAAAACTCAATAGCCGTATTGTAGGTCCATCGGCAGGTGCGGAATGTGGAATTAGTTTCACCTTATCCTCTGGTTCTGGATGGAGGGTAGCAAGATTGTTCTCATAGAGGAAATTTCCAACCTGAAAATGTCATAATCACTTGAATTCAGGAAAAATCCTTTTTTTTAAAGCACTGCAGCGCAAAATTCAGTCAGCACAGCCTGAAACGTAACAAGGATTTTGACGGGAATTTAAATTTATAAACGCATTGATCTTGGGAGAAAAGATGGTCAGACTAATGCGGTTGTCCTTCAAAAAACTCGTACAGGACAATTTATAAGGGCAATTTACACAAGATGCGCGCGTTAGACGCGCGTGAGTCTTCATGACGAAGGATAGGGCCAGTCGCATCGCTGACGCAGCTCAGACGCACGCGTTTACGGCCTTGCGGTGGCCGCGCGTTCTCTTCATTGAGGATGTGCATGCCGCATTGACCGCCTTCATGAAAAATCCTTGGCAAATAGATTTGTGCGTCTGACGCGCGACTAACGCACGCAACTAGTATAAATTTCTCTTTAGATTTCCAGTCGCCCGTCGAACGCTTAGTGATTCAAAACAAGTCCAACTTAGCTAGTTTTTTTTACCAATTTTCTTACTTCAGCACCGGATCTTCTTTTTTTATTGTGTTGTGTATCATTAAATGAGTAAATAAATAAACGCATGAATAAATACCGAGTGGCCGCCACGAATAGCCGCGACGTTGCGAATCCACACGTCTCACCTGCGGTAGATACGCGTCTGGGTCTACTCCTCATCTATTCTTCACATGCAACGAATCCACGAATTTACTATATGTTGCACTTATGTTATGTCCATACGCTAGTCAAATATTGTCGGGTGGGTTAGAGAGTGCGTCTGTGACTTCGTCTGCAATTACGGCTGCGGCGTGGCGCGGGCCGCCTGATCCGCTGGTTCGTCTCATTTTTGCACTTTCGTTCGTAAGTAATAAAGGCTCAGCGTGAGGAGAGGGAAGTGATAAAGATATTATATTTACTGTTATTGCTTTTTGATGATAACTCACATCGATAGCTATGTGCACGGACAACTCCCGAATATCTTTCAATCTTGGATATAGTCTCGCATATTCCTCCAATGACTTCACAGTAACTGATTGGGCACAGCGCTGGAATTCAACATTTTTAGCTTCACATTGGAGGTGATTCCAAAGGAACCTACCCTTGCAGCAAGCAGGAATGCCTTGTCGGGAATGTGTTTCGCTTTGAATACAATTGCTGCCAATGCCACACCGGGGAAAATGTACGAGTTGTTTCCCTGTCCAGGCTTGTAGATTTTTCCATTTAGCTCTACGTTGTCGAATGGTGAACCGGATGCGTATAGGACGGTACCCTGGAGGAGTTATCTCGATTTGAATAGGCGGAAATCAATAAAAATGTGAATAGTATTGTGCTTGATGTTAAAAAAAGAAAAGCACTTACGAAGGGTGGTTTGGCCAGAGCTCATCCATGACTGGTGGATGCTGGCCAGTACCAATTGCTCGGATATGTTACGCCTTTTAAGGTATTCATTAGATAAAAACTTACATTTGTAAAACGATACGCATCCTCAGCTGTACATTCGGCTTTGGTTGTCGGATTGGAGAGGGCGAAAATCACGGGCCTCTTGTTAATTCTTGCCATTTCTCGAATAACCTCCTCTGTGAATGCTCCGGCCACCGTGGATGCTCCTGCAAAACAAACAGAGGACAAACTCAAACTCAGATACTTTCTGGAGAAGTAGATAAGTTTCAGGAAATTTCGAAAAAAAAGGAAAATACAAAAAGAAGAGCTTGGCGGATAATGGAGAATGCAAATAATGAAAAGACATAGAGTTAATAATAAAGGGAGATGCTGTAGTGGACAAACCTATTAGAACCTCCGGCTGTACTTTCTGAACAACTTCCAGAAGACTCTTTGTTTCGTCCATGTCCTGAGAAACAATATTTTCTGTGCAAAAACTGCACTAAATCACTAAATAACTACATACCTTAGCAAACCTTAGATGTCGATCGGTCAGGGAACGATGGCGACTTTTCGTGATGAGCCCACCTACATCCATCATAAAGATCTTATCACAGGCTTCCTTTTCAGATATTCCCTCATCAACCATTTGGTTCACACAGAGCTCGGCCACGCCCAGACCAGCCTAAAATCGAGCAAATTTCACAGAATTTCTGGAAAATTCCTCGGGCTTGTCAGAAATTTCACTCCTCACCGCTCCAGCGCCGAGGAACACCATCTTTTTCTGAGATAGCGGTCTGCCTGTTACTCGAGTGGCAGCCAACAGTCCGGCTACAACTACTGCGGCGGTACCTGTAATAACTGGAGTTTATGTATAAGCAGTTTTATAGTTTTCTGGCTGATCAGCTAGTTAACCACTCTATTAACTCCTTAAGTCTAAAAACAAACCCTGGATATCGTCGTTGAATACGCAGTATTCGTTCTTGTAGCGATCCAAGAGCGTATAGGCATTTTCAAATGCGAAATCCTCGAACTGGATCAGCGTATCTCGACCAAACCTGGATTTTTAATTGCACAGGGTACCAACGCTCATTCATAGACAGACGCATTTAATTTTTTCTTTTTTATGCCACTGCTGACCCAAACAGGATTGAATTTCCTATAAATACTGGAAAATGCTGTCCAGATTGATTCTTTGGAAAGGCTCTTTTGCGTTTCAGTAGCCGAGTTCTATTTTTTTATACCACAGGCTTTCCTAGTTTTCATGCTGTTTTTTCAAAATAGCTACGAATTATAGCTCATGCCGCTAACCGTTTTGTAGCCGCTTTCATGAAATTGTCCAGGAGCAGCTCATATTCTGGACCGCGAACCCGTCTTCGACGTAGTCCAATATAGAATGGATCGTCGAGAAGTTTCTGAAGAACACTTTCTTAAACTGTCCGGCGGCAGACGGGATGAAGGAACGGACCTGATTGTTAGTGCCAACGTCGATGACCACCGGTAGGCACCACTGTGGCTGAATTCCTCCCAGAGCAACGTACAGAGCGAGTTTTCCGACTGGAATCCCCATTCCATAGGCTCCGAGGTCGCCAAGGCCGAGAATTCGTTCGCCATCAGTGACGACTATGGCCTGGAACAAATGGACAATTAAGGAGTACATAATATTCAGGCTGATGAACAGTCGATTTGACCTTTCACTGACATATCAGTTGCAGAAATGAGCTGTAGGCTGCCTCACGTAACTTCAGAAATTCTTTCTCACCTGAACATCCGATACTGGCCAATTACAAAGGATCTGATGAATTTTGCTGATGCTGTTGTCGTTAACGGTTATGTAGAGACCTCTGAAAATTAATTTAATTTTTCATCAGATAAACAGGAAACCATGCACCGTATTTTGCCCGAGTTGACTATGCACACTATCTTAGTTGCTTTTAGATAGTATAAACGCTTCACTAACTTTGGATGGCGATAGATGGCGCCAAACTTTTGGCACGCTAAGCCAACGGTGGGGGTGTAGACGATTGGCATCAGCTCTTTGACGTTATCACAGAGAACACGGTAGAAGAGCTTCTCGGTACGATCTTGCAGCTCATCGAGTTGGATGTACCTAAAGAATAGAATAAAATTGTCTCCTCATTGGATCAGCCTCTGAATTTTGACAGCGTCTTTGTGGGCACTGGCCAGGCAACATCTGCCAGCGAGCAACTTGACCCTCAATGATGTAGTATTTGTTCGAAATAACTCGTCTCCTTGGCTGAATAACAGTGGCTTCCAAGGGGAAGTAGCCATGTTCTTTCTACCTTATCCCTCTTGCTTGTTACATAGTTGTCACTTGCAGACTATATTCTTCCCTATTAGACGAGTATGATCAATTTTTCCATAATCCTTTTTGATTCTCGTAGGTAGTTGGCTACGGTTTGTAGTGTTCTTCCAAATCTTCCAAATGGTAAAAGCTGCTCATCTGGACCGTTGAAGAGATTGAATGACTAATTACTGGAATGAATATAGTTATTCAAACTGGTTACTTGGGTGGTTCTCGCCTTTTCCTGTCATAGTTCTACAAGTCTTTTTCCCGTTCTTTTGTTCAGTTGTGGTGACTAATGTGAATACCAGTTAAAATGTTACGCTTTTTCTTTTCTCCCCTAGAAAATCTCTGGTTAATAGCAACTCTTAAATTATTTTTAGGCTTTCATACGGTTCGAACTGTTAGGGGCTTTAACACGACTTTTCCCAAAAATTGTCCAAAACTCCCTTTTTCAGCCTGGACCGAGAAAATTGGAGTCGTGCATTTGATTCGAAGGGTATAAAAAATCTCGAAAACGATTATGATGTGGGCACTGTTCTTATCCTCTTCTCCCTCCTCAACCTCCTCCTACTTGAGCGTTTACATGAAGGAATGATGAATGGCACGCATAATGGAATTTTGCCTGAACCAGGCTTAAAAATGATGAGGTCAAAGTTAGTTCACTTTCAACATAATTCAGCTCCATAACCCTTCTAGGACAGAATTGTATCATGAACCCCTACATTTACTTGCATACTCTGTCTATAAAAAAGGATTCCTCGCTATTATTCTTCACATAGCAACGGTCATCAACGGAGATTCACAACACTTCAGCACGAGCTTCGTTAGGAGCATCTGCAGGGCGAATCAATAGCGGCAGCCCAAACAAGGAAAAGGGCTCTAACAACGATTCCATTGGATATTTGATGCATTCGCAATGTATCTAAATAGGAGGAGGAATCCATACTTTGCCAAGTCATCCGGCTGCTCTCGAAGCTTTGTCATAACTCGGTATGCTTGCTGTTCCTCGGTCATAAACGCTGGTGGAAGTAGCCCGTGGATACCAAGGTAGTGACGCTCGTACAGCGAGAAGGCCATACCCTGAAATGATCGAATCTATAGGTATTACCTTGGTCACAGGCGTTATCCAACGGGTACCTTGTTCAAGCGTGGATTCTTCAAGAGATCGTAGCCCTTCTCACGTGGAGTGACCCTCTCTGGACGGTAGAGTTTGTGCAGCGCCAGCTGTTTCGGATCGCTGAGGTCCACTTCTTTGGCGAGTGCAGGGGACGAGGAGATTCCTCGAACGCCCATATTGAGCCTAATATGAAGAATTAGCCGAACATTTTCCTTTTACGCAATCTCCGGAGTACAGTGAAAGTACCAATCATCTAAATTCGGGTAAGAATCCCTTAATACTTACAGCTGGCGCTGCTGGACACGCAACATCGTCACTCGCCGGTGTGGGCCTATAATGGTAATAATAATCTTATTTTTTAAAAATTGGAAGAAGGATCATGTAGTAATTATTCGGATGAAGCGAGTAAGGGCGGGGTGAACATTCTGCGAATAGACGAGCAGAGTCAACCCAAATGTCACATTATAAAAATTTTCTTTACAGGCATTAGTTTGCTGCATGCACGCCCTCTGTTTCATAAGAGATTAGATACTGAAATGTCCTTTTCGGAAGGTTAGATACTGAACTGTCCTTTTCGGAAGGTAGCGTGTTCGGACAAGTAGGGATAATTATCCGTAAAAACAAAAAACCATTTCCTCCTGATAAAGATTTGCAAAGACAGGAATCGTTGCAATGTATCTATTTATTTGTACAGTAGGGTCCGGCAGCCACTGCAAATGGGCGCCGGCGGGCGCCGGCCGCCGCCACCCTCCGGCGCCCCGGTATTAATGAGCTATAAATCACTCGAGCTTGGGAAAAAGCGAAGAAAAATACAATTTTAGTCCATAGTAGACAGAGTGCAGTGGATATGTTAAGGCTATAAAGCAGGGGACCATTTTCACAACTTTCACGTTTTTTCATTTTTGTGATTTTCATGGGGAAAGATTTCTGAAAACGCAATAAGCGAAGCCAACTCTTCCATTTTCTCTTATAGTACACTGCTTCGCGAATACAAAAATGGCCGTTATTCCTCTATAGATGGACGCAGTACTTCAGTTATCCCATCTGAATAATAAATCTCATCCAATTCGGGATCCTCAGAAATAATTGAAACCCGTATAAAGTGTTCCATATCCATTGCGAAGTAGTTCTACCGCTGTCATTTATCTTTCGTGGAGCAGTCCTTTAAATTGGAGTTACTCTCTCCCGGCTTCCCTCAATTTTGAAAAAGTGGTTTTTCACTATTACTTACACTATTACTATTACTTACATTTACACTTATCGTAGTTTATCTTCGAAATTTATGCAAAACGTTGCCGGATGCCTTCCTGGACTACCCGAAGGAGATCACGGGGGACGTTCCAAGCAGTGAACCCCAAACACTGCGATACTTCACTCTGGATCTCCAACGGAGTGGAACCAGCGATAGGGACAGATTGCAATCTGCCACTCAAACCACTGAGCCATCCGGGCTACTTTTTATGTTGGAGTTTGTTAGATAACTGCAGCAGTCGTAGGCAGCATACTATATGTATTCGCAAAACGGGGGCACAGGGCAGGATTCGATCCCCTGACCACCACAACGTCGATCATTCGCTCAACCCACTGAGCTATGCGCGCACGCGATGCAACATAAAAATGGTGTCCACTATCACTTACACTTACACTTATCGTAGTTTATCTTAGAAATTTAGGTGAAAACGGAGTTGGGTGGGGCCACTCCTGTGAAGCCTAAGCCCAAGCCTTAAACTCATTCTTAAGCATAGGGTTAGGCTTATCTACCCTGTCTACTATGGACTAAAATTGTATTTTTCTTCGCTTTCTCCCAAACTCGAGTGATTTATAGCTCATTAATACCGGAGCGCCGGAGGGTGACGGCGGCCGGCGCCCGCCGGCTTTCATTTGCAGTGGCTGCCGGACCGGACTGTAGATGGAAATACCACGTTGAATGACCGCGAAAAAAGCATGAATACAATGCAAAAAAAACTATTGAATCTACGATAAAATTGATAATAAACTACAATATATCTGAATTATCGCTGAGTTAGCTGCAGGCGTTACCATATGTAGTTTCGTAGATATGTGCAGAAATTCGATAGATCCCTGTTTGAAACCCATTTATTTGTCTCCTGAGTCTTGGAGAAATGCATTAGAACATAAGATCCCCAACAATTTCCAGTGTGCAATAAGAAATGCAAGAAACGGGATCCTGCAATTGCCCTGAAGCCAGAAGGATATGAAGTTGAATTCCAATGGAACGTAAATTCCATTTCCGACACTATCCAGTTGACTATGTATAATTCCAGGAATTGCACACCTCATTAGAAAGTATGTAGTTGTGATTTAGTGCCATACTATTTAGTTCAGTACTAGTAGTGGTTTATTTATTATTAGGTTATTTAGCTATTGCACATAATTCTTTTATTTATCTTGTGAATTTCAATGTTGAATCTTAGAATAGAGGGAAAAAAGCACGACATGCCCTCTAATGCCTCTCTTGCTTTGCCCTCATCCCCAAATTATTGCGTTTGAATTGCTTCCGGTGTTTTTTTAGTGCAGTCGACGTTGTGTCATGCCAAAGCAGTCCTTGCACGTGATACACTGTGGTCCATTAGCAGCAACATCTTGCGCAGAGATTGCTTATCGGATTACTCTGTTAGGGCGAAATTGGGTTCCTAGCAGTAAAAGTCACGTACTGTTTCATTGGGTAAATAAACAAATAAGTAAGTGAATCAACAAGTACTGAAGTCTTCCTTCTTCTGCCAACCTTCATACCAAGCAAAAAAGCAATATATGTGCGTATGTATGTATGTTCGTCTAGAAAACGTGAAGTTGTTGAGCATACTACTTAGGAGGAAGAAGCAGAACGACAATCTCTGCGGAGTTATTTACCATAGAATTTGTCTTCCTCCCAGCTCTCCCTCACACTACTGAAAATTGCTCCATGAAATGGACAAAACTCTGCATTAACAGAACTTTTCTTATTTTCTTATTCTTATCATTATTTTTCAATATCTACTTTTGCCAATTCTGACTTGAAACGTTTCTTTTCTTGAGACTTCTTTTGACTTAATTATTGAAACTCCAATCGCTTAGGTTCCTTTACCGGCAGAGATTTCATTTTTTTAATACAACATCTGCGGCCGCTATTGGTATAAATAGAGTGACGCTGGCTCGCAGGTCTTAAGGTCTGGCCTTTCCCTAGGAGGACAGCAAACCTTATTGCGGACATTCACGGAGGATTATGAACCTTACCAAGAAGAAGAATAAAAGCATAACGAAATTGATTATAGTGAAAAGAATGTCTGCAGGGTGGTTAGAGTTCAATTTTAATCTTCACATTCACTTTTCGACTTTTACAAAGTCAATGACGGATCGAGAGCCACTGACTGATGGAATATTCACCATAGATATTTACCATGAAAGTAGCAGCGATGTTCAGCACGGTACCTACAATAAGGTGTTAATTTTTATGATCAATTTTCAAGAAATGTCAGACATGTCACTGCAATCTGCTTCTAAAACATTTGCAGCTATGCCATAATTATATGCCTTAGAACGGAAGAAAAAAAACCCATATAAATCCAGAAACGTGGCATGGGCGAAATTCAAGTAATGATACAAGTGAAGTGAGCGATGTTCAGGTAATGTGAGCCAATGAGCCAAAAGAGCCTACAAAAGCTGTGGCTGCAGAGAAATCAATGCAACCTAACTTTTATAGCAGGCGCGAGCGGCGAGAATTGAGTTCAGCCGACTTGCTAGTTCCTCGTAAACAAGTTCAGGAAAAAGTGCAAACGTTCACCAACTAAGAATGGCACGAAACTCTGTAAACTTGAAATCTTCGCGAACTACCCATAGCTGGAGAAAGCTGTGCGATCTTTGCATTTATTTGTGTGTAAATGAATAATTTCACAAAGATATGTACGAATTAGCCTGGATAAATCCAAGGATTCAGATAATTTACAGAGAAGGGCGTAAATACGAGATCCCTACGCAAGTGGATACTGTACAAAGAAAGGTACACTGGACGTCAATGGCGGCGGCCCATCCACGGCCTCGAGAAGGACGCAGCTCGACAGGTCCGCGCTCGCCAGGATCGGTGTCGTCTGCTGGCGGAATGCTATTTGGAGTCGCTTTGTTGTCGATTTGGAAAAAAACGGGTAGAAAATCTGCTAGATATAGCATGACTGCTGCAGAAATCATCGTTTACGACGGGGCGGCGCGGTTGCGCGGCGTGCTGCTTGGGGCCGCGGATGGGCCACCGCCATTGACGGCCACTGTATTTAAATAGTAAAAACAAATGAGTGAATACGGATTATGACTAGAACCGAATAAATTTTATGTTAAACTAATAGTTCAAGAAGCAGTGCCAAAAAAATCCGTTCTATGGAAACGAAAAAAGTTTCAAAGTCCTCCTAATTTTTCATCCAGGCTTGTAATGCTCTTTTTTAAATCATGATTACCGTATTATTCGAAATCGAACACGTATAACATATTATTTGATTCTAAACATAGTCCGTGACAAGTTCATTTGCCCAGTAGAAGGGGGCCGCGTCGCGCCAGGGGCGGCCGCGGCGCGGCTGCTCCCGATCGATACAGTAGGCTCTACACGCGTTCTTTGCAACACGAGCAATTTGCCCGAGTTCCGACTTGCAGCGCACACACAGCTGCACATATACATACAATCTCTTTGATGGATTTTTGCAGTGGCAATAAATTTTTGCAGTGGTGCGGTATGCGTACCACAAATGCATACTGTAGCAACTATGTATCTAAAAAACGGTCTATGTTTAACACAAATCTATCGCTACATTTCGTATAGATACAATTTTTAATTAGTTCATGGTTTTAACCATCTGTTTGTACAAAGTAAAGGATCGGCCAGTTCTGTGTCCTTTCTTTGTTTTAGGCCTAAAAACTATCAAAAATCCAAGCAAACTTTTCCAATCTTTTTTTTTTTCAGGTACATACTCTGTGGAAAAGTTGGGTAAACGACATACACGTACAACCTACTAAACTTCGGCAATAAAGATAAAATACCATTACTTGTAACAGGAAACGTTGAGTGCATTTAAACACATAACTAAATAATAAACAGGTAAATTGATGGATAAATAATCAAATAATTTCATATTTTTCTTGAGAAAAAAAAACACCACACAAACTAGAAAAAGGTGAAAAACACCGCAAAAGTGACTGAACTGGCAGAGATCTTCTGCAGTGGGGTATCAGTCCGTCTCGTACGTTCCAAGCAAAGACACTATCCTCGGGTGTTGGCTCGCCTACATACAATTAAAAGTCGCTCATTTGGGGCAAAAGCCGCATAAATGGAGTAATTATTGCAAAGGCAGCTATGTCCAGCATCTGCAGCAGCTTGTGGATTATTCAGCTCTACACAAAACGCGAAAAAATCTTCCATACAAGTAAATGAGTCTGACTATCTATTACTGGACCATTTGCTGCGAATTTACCTGGAAAATTTGCCCACTACATAGTGTAAATACAGGGAGTGTCTGGATGACCTGAGTAAACCTCAGAAATTTCAAGAATAACAACAGTCGCCGAACATTTGCATATTCAGGGGATATTTCACATGCTCGCTGCTAATTCAGGCGAATTTCATGCATACTTAGACTATTATCAGGCATTGGGTGTAGACTATTTGGGAGCAGCGGAGCATGTTTTGCATAGGGTGTGTGTCCAGGGAAAAGAAGGATGTGATGAGTGCAAGCGGAGAAGCATGTTCGTGGGGTAAATAACAAGTGCTTTGCGAGAAAAAATATGTTCAACTACGAACTGCTGCTTGGAACTTGCACAGAACGGGAAGCCGAATGTCCAGAAATTGCTGGAATATTCGGAAAAGAGCGCGAAGGAAGGATTTCCTAGACATTTACACTTGGCGTCGCAGAAATGGTTTACAATTGCTCCAGAGAAAGCATCATCAAAGAGAAATCCTATAGAAATGTCCGCTAAAGGCTCACAGCTAGTGCATTTCCGGAGCAATTGCTGAATCGATTCCTATAAAAACCACTGCGGCCTCCTCTTACAAAGCCAATGCAGAGGAGATGGATGTGATGACATAAAGATAAAACTTTGCATGAACAGCTATGGTTGCCATGTTACGCCCCCAGAAGTACTTTTTTCGTCAGCAGTATCGATTCTGCATGGTCGTCGACGAAGAATCGACGAAGAAGGGTGGAGAGAGATGCCGAAACGCATGCAATCCCAGCGGCTCTACGCCCTATCCTGGCACTTTTACATAACAATATGTTAGGTTGCAGTCAGGCATAAGCTATGGGACTAATTCAATGACGGACGCAGAATTTTTCTTGGGAGTGAAGGGGGGGGGGACGAAAGGGGGGGGGGGTATAGACATTCAAAAGCCGGCAACTTGGCGAACTTAAAAGTAGCCCATAAAAATATAAAATTATACATGAAAAAAATACATCAAAATGAGCTATTACAGAAATTTTATCTAGTTCGTAAAGCAATTTGCAAAAATATGTCGACCCATTATATGGGATGTGCGCTGCTGGGGGCCCCCCCCCCCGTCCTCCACCTCTGCCCCTCCCCCCCAGTGGAGCAGCTTTGATGTTACGTCAACTGAATGGCCTGCCTCGGAACCTTGTGGGATACAAATAGGTAGCGCTGGTGCTGGTGATTGTAAACCGTTAGCTTGAAGGTAAAATCTGAAGAATCTCTTTGTACTTGCTTGTGCTTGAGCGTAAATCCTGAAGAATCCCTACGTAGCTCGTGAACTTCTCAAAATTCCAATAGATTTCTCAAAACGACGAGGTTTATTATATACATATGTAAATTATGAATTTTCGAGAATGCGATTACCAGTAATGTCTGAATATATGTATGTATATTCGCTGTTCTTCGCTTGGATACGTACTTCCTAGTCAAGATTACCTTCGAGAATTCCTTCACAAATGTTCCCTGCCCTTCAAAATTTATTTAATTATTGGAGCACACGAAATAAATTTAATTGGTGCTTCGAGATCGCAAAAAAATGGATGCACCAAAAAATTCCCGAGTACATCGCTATGGCAACTACGCATAACATGAAAACTTCTTGTGCCCTGGTATTTGTCTTACTTACAATTAGTCTCGTAATCTCTTGCGAAATATGCGATGCATAGTGAATTCAAGCTTAAATATATTTATTTACTTATTTATTTGAGTACACGTGAAGTGTTCCATGAAAAAAAAAAACAGGTAACCAGTTATGACATACTAAAGGAGAACTTGAGAGACGGAGAAGTATGGCTTACTGGAGAAAAATATATGTAGATTCTAAGAGATTCTTTCTCCTCAGGAGTGAAATAAATCACAGCTTCCCCACAACGAAGCATCCATGAAGGCACTAGAACGACAAGAACGTATAATGTCCAGAACGAGATAATGCCAATCGATAAGGACAATCCTCCTCAATCCTCCATGGAAGACAGAGAAATAATTAGATGTGGGGCCGGAGCAAGAAACGTACATACGTAGTGTGAAATAAACAAAACGAGTGAATCCTTGAATCAGTTATGGTCTGTTTCGAAAACGGTAATAGTTGAATATTTGTGCCTATTTTCTGCATTTCTCGCTTGCCTCTCCGTATACCGCACACTTCCTCGTGTCCTCTCCTTCTCTGAAGTCTCCAAAACCTTCTTCCGCAGTGAAGTACAGTATGACAGATATGCACTTTCGGTTAGGTGAACAAATCCATGAAGAACTTGTCGAATTAGAGCTAACTCAAAATTCACAGTACATAGGTCTTCGCGAAGCTGAAATAGAATACCAGAAACATCTATGCTTTGAAATTTTTACAGTTTCTAAATTACAAATCTAAATTACAAAAAAAAGGAATGTACTTAGTTACTACTCTATGTTCGTCAGGTCTATTTTTTATGCACTCGTGTTTGTCTCCAACATGAGTCAAATAAATTATTCCATTATTCGCCCATTTATTCATTTGCACACTAAATATTGCCTGTTTTGCTGCAAAACATAGCGTAAACGACATTACTATGATATAAACACTGCAACATTTTAGAGGAGACCATCACAATTCATCTGAAAAGAATCCAACGATCTGCATCTCAGTATGGGATTCACTTTTTCCGTTCTAGTCCACATTCGCTATCTCAATAGAAGAAACTATTGAACAAGTAACCTTAAGCATGAGAGAAGCTTTGCAAGAAGAAATTTTTAGCAGATTTGCTACCGTGAAGCTAGCACCCTTCGAAATTACGAAACTACCCAAGTTTCTCGAACTGATGTATAGATTGGATCCGATTCTTCGCAAAGAAAGGAGAAATATGGTATGGAGAAGAAAATAGCTCACCATTAGCTTAATTTCTTACTTGCATGTAAAACTCAAGACATGTATAATATAAGCCAATGCAATAGTAAAACCTAATGAAAGAGATTGTTATAAAAAAAACCAAATAAGGCAGAGTTGCAAAAACAAAAAGGACAGCCAACAATCGAAAGAGACCCTTGAGAATTGAAGTAAAATTGAAAATCCATGAGTTATCGTCTTTTTTCCAGAAAAAAAGGACACCAATGTACAACGCCAAGGTTCAGCTGTGATAAATGTGCTTTTTTACAGTCCATGCTGCTCCATAATAAAATGAAAATCGCTTCAAGACGGCGTTTTTCGAGCTGGCGAAGCTACCCGTCGCCTCGATAAGCCGTCAACCGAAGTAGTGAGCAAATCGTAGGCTTCCCTTGCCACTCACAGCTCTTATTGATTTCGCACAATCTTCAACGATGAATCCCAGATGGAATTCAGGCGTTATTAGGGTCGTTATCCAAGGCATCTCATACGAAGACATGTACGGAAACAGCCTGAATGATTAACTACACAGTCGAAAACCTTTTCGCTATTAATTCCTTATTAGACTTGTGTAGAGATATACAGCTTTGATTTTTCTACTCTATAAAGAAATAATAAGAAATAAAGAAATATAAATGAGTTTTCTACTCTATGAAGTGACTTCTTAGCACACTTTATGCTCCTGGGTTCCTTTGCCGACTGATTGAGCAATTTCTGCTTTTCTGTTCACAGAAACCATATTAGGGATTAGCTATAACTGGTTAGCAATTGTTTTCGCGACAACCAGTAAACAAGTAAGACGATGTTCATGTTCATGCCGCAAAACGAGAGACATGCTGAAGTTTTGATCAGTCTCCCTAGTTTCATCATAGGCCAAATCACGGGATAAAAATTAGGTATTGCCACCAAGAAAGCTGTAAATTCAAGAATTTTTATGGCAGAAATATTGAATAAAACTGCAGAAGCTGCTACTTCTCACCCGATATTTTGACGATCTCGCGAATACCTTTATTGGTTCTTCATTCTGAAGTTCTTTCAACACTTTGCCATGCTTGAGTCTGTACTAGTAGCTAAGCTGGCATGTATAATACGCATGTTTTTGATCCAATCTTTACCAAAACAGGAAGAGCATGGGCAGCAAAATATTGCAGATTTAGATATAATAACTGGTAAATTGATATTTAATGATAACTGAAAAGTGTGCTATAGAGGCTTCCATAGATTTTTCATGCCGATCAGTGTCAGGAAGGGTGTGGGCATCGAGAAGAAATCCTGTGAGGCCTGATGTTGCACATATATTAGGTATGTGAAGAAAGTTTCAGTCGTTTTTTAAGCAAAATTGAGTCTTTACTGAGAAAGAAAAAAGCAGATGCATCTATCATAGTGTTGGCCATCGCTGGCTATAACCTTTCTCCATCTTTCTGGGAGAAGACGGACACCGCAGCGGCAGGAAGCCTCGTCCTCCGACTCGATCCATTCCTTCACCCATTTTTTCACATCATGGAAAGATTGGAAGCCCTGCTCGCAAAGCCCGCGGGACATAGACCGAAGCAAATGATAGCTTGACGGGGCACAGTCTCATGAATAAGCCGCATGAGGTATCACATCCCAGCGAAGTGCTTCAAGCGTTTCCTTGACGGCTTTCGTGGCATGTGCCAAAAAAGCACTACCCCACATTGAAGACCCAAAAATTTCAATCAAAATTTTTTCCCCCCGAAATTTGTACAGGGGGTTATTTGAGGTGCTGAACACGAATATCATCTCCATTTTGTACCGCAACCCCGTTTTCGCATGATTACGGTAGGATTACTGTGGCAAAAACGCTTATTTGGCTCAAGTTTGACATGATTATCACTGTAAAACACAACGATGTTGATGCAAACCAAAGCAAATGTGTACTGAATATTATTGACAGATGTCAAACCAACAAACTAAGCAGCGTTCACAAAGCATTTGCAAGGATAACTAGATACTATAACTACTTATCTCTAGAGCGCAGAAACTTTTTCACATACCTAATAGCATCTTTTCAAAGGGGGAAAGGATGAAGAGGAATAGAACAACTGCAAACCAGTGCAATTCTGCAAGCAGTACATCAGCTGTCGGCGGCTCTAATGAACTTCCCAAGCAAATTTCTGCTGTCGAAATGCCATGGCGTCTGCACAATGTGAATTCAATAGTGCACTTTTTCATTCAGACATCAATCTTTATTTATTCACCAACAATAAATTCAGCAAACATTGCAGCCTTGTGAGGAACGTGAGATTCACGTGAATGGGACGCTCAGGGAAATTTGATGAATTGTACTGGCGTGAGCAAAAAACTATCCATAGAGCTACAGCGTGATAAATTACCATTTTTAAGGTCTTCGTTGGTTCTTGTATTTATGCTCCAGTTGCTCCTGAAAGATTGGACCAGTGCCTTCAGGATGTGCTTGAATGATAGCATCGGGCAGTAAAGCTCGTTAACACCCACTTCTCTAATGAGTTAGGCATATTATACCCTGTAGATCAGCTGGTGAAGTGTTGTACGGACGCCGAAAATCACAACACCTCAATAAATCAAACTCTTTATTCAAAGAAGAATCTTTTCAATCGAAAGCCAAGTTTGAAGCGTCAGATCAGTACTAAAAGGCACAATAAATAAGTGAAGCATTGACAACATTGATAGAAAAATGAAAGTGAATGACAAGTGTTTTAGTATTATTCTCTCTATGTATAAACAAACAATCAAATGAGGTCTTTCTTTAGAATGGAATCATCATTAGAAGCGAAAATGAATCACAAGGCTTCACGTAAACAATTCACCGTCGAAAACATACATCTACCAGTTTGCTGGCTTCAACAAATGTAGTATAAAAAGTATGTACTCTCTATATGTTTTACCTCGAGTTTACCACTATGAAAACATACAAACATTTACAACACTTGACTTTTACCCGTAGCGGCAAATACATTGGCAAACGTAAAAAAGGCAAGTAGGTTATGAACGAATTTTTGTATTAACAATCAATATGTACTCTTACAAATGTCCTAAAATATTCAACTCGTTATCTATAGCCTTTTGGGAGATTGGTCATCGTCATCGGTACGAGTTTTCTTCGCTGACATTTCTACGTCAGCTCCTGGAAAAATATTGGAGAATTTGGAAAAGCGGGTTATTTTCATTCAAAGGAATAGTGATAAGTAGAATAGATAAAAGTATTAAATTGCCCACCTTTCCGATGTCTTAAGCCGCTTTCAATACCCATAGCTGCTTTCTTTTTGTACTGTTCACTCAAAGGCGGCGGAGCTGGTAATCGACTGGATCCATCCAGTGGTACGAGCTGAAATTCTTGTTTTTTTAGCACACTAAACAAGGAATACTTGTCAATTCAGAACTTCATACAAACCTCAGGCTCAGGTCCTATAAGTGTTAACAACACTGGCAACAGACACAAACCGTTGAATACTGCTAATACCACCAGGGTGGTCATGACAACGAAGAAATATTTGATGACAAAGTCAAATTCGGAAAATACCAACATGACGATACCTGAAAGGAACGAATTCGTAAACTGAACTGCAATTAGGGAGGATGAGCACTAACCAAGCAGTGTAGATATGGCACCGTGGAACACAGGCACAAACATATGCTGCAGGCATGAATCAAGACGATCATCAACTGTTCCGAGGGATGTTAAGAACGCCAACACAACGTGTGCGGTGAACTCGACTCCTGCAAATAACTGCTATTCTACAATACTAAAAAAATTTACCTGAGGAACCTGAAGACAAGACAGAGGCCGAAGCAAGCACACAGAGTGACATTTTGTACGAAACAGTTCGAAAATCTCGCAAAGCCATATAAGAATAGAATTTCAAACCCACCGATTCCGACAGCACAAATAAGGGTAACAGCAGAGATAGGGTTCATCTTTACTCCAAGCAAGCCCATGAAACCACCAAGTTCAATGGTGACTATCACAACGATTACCATCACCTTAATGGAAATGAGTCAAACATCCAGTGAATAGAGGAGAAGCGGAAATAGTGGAAATTGTGAAAGCATCCAATGTTGGTAATGTTAAACATACCATGGCGGCCGCCCATGGGTTGAACATCATGATGGAAATTACTGCGAACACAGCAAAGGCAATGATGCAAATGGCACAGAACAAGTTCCATCTAAGGATAAAAACTTATAAAAACGATAACGATTGCTATAAAAAGTGGGTTTAGGTCAACCTTAGGAAAAGATACTGCTCCCAGAAAGTGAACTGAAGACCAGAGGGGAAGTTGGACAGACCTTTCTCTGTGTACTGCTCACAAACCGATCGTACCTCCTAAATATTACAGACTGATAGGAGCGGAGCAGCAGTCTGGCTCATAAAACTTCTAGAAACAAGCAACTACCTCTATCATATCCACTATTGCCGGTGTGTCAGTGAGATTAGTTTGGTAGAAAGGTATCTGACTATACAGCAATGGACGAGCCGGTGGCACAACCCTCTCGGCCTGAGCATACGTTCCATAAAAAATGTTTCCTCTAGTGACCAACTAATTCTCACCGGTCCCATCTGCCAGAAAGGAGGTGTGGGCTGGAAGGACGCCTGCGACACATAGTACATCATGTTGTCAACATTGTACCATCCAGTTAGATAGTTATAGAAGCTTTCTGGACGAATTATTCCATTCTCTACCATCTTTATGTGGCCGATCTAAAGCATTCCATTCATGGTATTGCGTTTCAAAAGTAAGGAGCCGTGAAGTGGACTTACTCTTCCGGTGCAGTTGTAGTTGTGACCATATGAACACACGAGCCTACGTGCAATAAGAGATTCTGGAGAGGGTTTATCCTAAAAGTATACTCATTTAGCAAAATTAACCAGTGATAACCACAAAGCAACACACCTTGCCTTTGACCGGCTTTCCATTCACTGGATCCAAATTTCCAGCCTTCAATTCCTTCTCAAGCGCATTATCCAGAGATTCTAACCAGGTTCGTACCATCGACATCCAGTAAGGTTGAAGTTTTCCATTGGCTTTCACCATGTATTTCGTGTCACCTGCAACAAAACCATACCGATAAACTGTTGATACTGCACCTACAGTGGACGGCAATGGCGATGGCCCATCTGCGGCCTCGAGAAGGACGCAGCGCAACCGCGCCGCACGGGCCGGGATCGGTGTCGTCACCTGCGGAATACTATTTCTAGGGTCTTTTCTCCACGATTTGCTCGAAAATTCTTAGAATAGAGTAGAAAAGCTGTAAGAAATTGCATAACAGCAGCAGAATACATAGCTTACGGTGCGCGCGGCGCGGTTGCGTGACGTCCTTCTCAAGGCCGCAGATGGGCCAATGCCATTGACGTCCACTGTACATAGGCAACCGCTCCATCGAAAAGCCATGTTTATGTGTGCAATGTGCCTGTCACATGTACCTCCTCATAATTTTTGTGTCAAGAACGTCACAAAACAGCAGCCAGCTGCACTTCGAACCACTCTTTGTGAGAACCATAGAATGAAGAAACTTCGTCTCAACTTTTCCTGAGCAGCTGACAAGGACTTTTTCCCACAGTTCGTACAAAATTAATAAGGCAGCGTTATAATGTACAGTCGGGTACATAGCTGAGAGAGTGCGGCTGTGACTTCGTCTGTAATTGCAGCTGCACCGCAGTGTCGGCCGCCTAATTAGCCAGACCTTCTCCCCTACAACGCCGCTCCCCCTACTAACACTTGCATAAGAAAGTGTGAAAATTATATCGAACCAGCTGACCATTCGCCCGACACTATGACGTTGCACTTCATATAACAATTGCATCAGGAATATGCGTGGAATTTGTATGACCCACCAAGTGCTTCCCTGTACTCCTCAATCAATGGTTGTTGATTTGGAATGTCTATAGTTTTTCCACGCAGTACAGCAAACATCGGATAGAACGAGAAGTACTTCTCGCGAGCCCTGAAAACATACTTCGTTACAGGATTAATCCTTTACCAGCAAAATTTTTCGTGTAAAATGCAAGAACCTCACCTCATGAAAGCCGCCGGAGGTGTATTTTCAGGCAGAACATCAGCCAACTCAAGCCCAAGTGTCGAAGTATACATTCCATATAAACCAAAAGCTATTCCAGAAATAGTCATTAACAGCACCAAGGCCTGAACAATGCCTTAATTTTGAAGCGAACCTTTGATGTTCGAAATGTGCTTGACTACCTTAACGAACGGATTCTTGAGCGCAGGAATGTAGTAGTTTGTGAGGAATCCACCAACGGTGTACCACGGCTGGTCTCTAGTGTAAGCTTCAATGTACGCCGGATTCGTCAGGTCCGCCTTAGAAGACACCTATATAAATAAGCAAGGAATGATGCTAAATATCTCCTAGCTCACAAGGCAAGGTCATGGTTCACAGAAAAAAAAAACGATATGTTTGATTCTTACGTTGCTCGGAATTCCGTCAGAGTTCTTCTCTTCTTTCTCAGCGTCGCTGGCTCCAGGGCCACAGTAGACCAAGTCTCTTCTTCCGGCTCGTAGACGACGTAGATCCAAACCGATAAAGGCAGGGAAGATGAACATTAAGGAAATGAGGTTGAAAGCAAGCAGAACGGCAGTCTGAATTAGCAATTCAAGAACATGAATGGTGATTAAGAGTCTTCAACCGTTGAAAACAAACCTGAGAGCAGAACGACCTCAGTGCAGGGATTGGCAGCACATAACCGGCACAGAAAGCGAGGATGTTGTTAATGGAAGTGACCATAACAGACATTCCTGATAGCGTAATCATAAATTTTGAAGTTGAAAGTTACCGCAAAGTTGACTAAATTATATAACGACAACATACCAGTTTCCTTCAGTAATATTCCCATTTCATCTCTCCTAGCAGTGTGAATAATCTCATCATAGTTGTGCAACAGGAGGAACATATCGTCGATTCCAAGACCAAGTGACAAGAAAGGAACAATCTAGAACTGCGAACATACTTACAAATACCAAAACATTTCTCAATAAGCGTCGTTACCTGAGTTGTAGCGACATTGAAATGAATGCCAAGGGCTGTGGTCACTCCAAGTCCACAAATGGAAGAGTATGTCACCAGGACAACCCCCACGAAGGAAAGAGCGACATTCGACTTGATGGCAAGCCAACGGCCGTCGATACGTGCTTGAGTAAAGGCAGCGTAGATCACCTAGAATGAAATATCTGCTTGCTGGTATTAAAATGAGATAAGTTAGAGGGAAAAGAAAAACTATAAGATAAGACTCACCATAAGCACATAACCCATAATAATGATTGTGTAGTTGAACTGTGAAAACTCTTCCAGCATATCAGTGATAGAGGTGGATGCGAGTGGATGGAAAACACGATTCTCTTCAGGCTATAACAGCAGAAGTTAATGAAATTTTACATATTAATCCATCTCATTATCTACAAATCACCTAAAATCATCTTTTAATCAAAACTCACGTTTAGGTTGGCCTCGTGACCATAGATCCTCTTAGTAAAGTTCCTCTGCCATGCAAATACAACATCTTCGGCCCATCCTGGATTCCAGGTGGCTGTGTCAAGGTTAGGATGCGTATCCTTCTTGTCCTGAATTATCCTATGGGTATAATTTGGAATTAGAGAAATAAATAGCATACCCAGATAATTGTGCAGCCCGCAGGTCACCGGAATAGCGTAATAGAGCTTACATGCGACGAGTATCTCCCCGTAACTGCTGCCATCCTCCCTTCAAGTGCTGCCACCTTTTCCCAGTTGCTGCCAAATAAGAGGAGGAAGGCTTCAGCGGCAAGGAAGGGAAAGATGGCACCAAGGGGAGATGGGATTAGGTTATGACCTCAACGTGTTGCGCTATTCAGGCTGCGTTCTTGCAGCACAGTCTTGCGAATAATAACACAGTACCTTAAAACGCAGGAACACATCAAATGGGCTGGCAACAAGGAACACACTTTGAAGTGCTTCAGCTGACTTGAGCATACCATTTTCACGTGTTATTCCTGGAAATGTAAGTGGTGTAACGTGGGAAACAGAAAACAAACGAACAGCGAACGTTCATAATACGAACCACCAATGATCAAGTCTTCAGGCCACTCCATGATTGTCTTACCAAAACCTTTGCACCCACCAGTCATCACCTGAACTTTAATCTTGAGCAAAACAGTGATGGATTTCATAAAGAAGCCAACCGTAAAATGTCATGAATTCTAAGCATAAAACTTCCCATGAAAATTCATTACCTTCTTGAAATCCGGTTCCTTTGGAAATTCTTTCTCGGTTAGGAACTCGCCCCATCGGTCAGGATTCGAACGCATCCACTTCAACAATGATTCACCATACTGCTGACACATAACTTCTTTAGGATCTTTCTTATTCTTCGAGTCTGAACACAAGCCACTGGATAAAATTTTTATGAAAGAAAAAAGAAGGAATGCATGATGAGACTTACGAGTGACGTTCCCAATGCCCGAGGTGTCGTAATCAGAATCCTCATAAGCATAGTAATCCTCGTCTTTCTTCTTGTTGTTGTTGGTGGCAGTAGTGTCACGTTTCTTACGACCTTGAATAATCACAAGCATCTATGAATCGACAGTGGTTAGAAGAAAGTTGCTACCGAATAAGTCGTTCAGCAAAGTCTCAGTAAGTTTCGATGGACCATCTAATTCATCTTCCTCGGGTATTTCTTTCTTTTCGAGGTGGATCTGGAAGAACTGAGAGATAAAATTCAAATGAGTTTTGCCTTGATTCACAGCTTTACTCTTCCTTTAGAATGGGGCCATCACTGCAGAGCTTCCTCAGAACTGTTCTATTTCAGCTACCAAGTAGTTTTTTTTTTAATGAGAATCGCTAGTAACCGGTTCCGTCCACGTTGCCATAGCCGGCTAATGCTATAGTTCCACTTTTCCCAACTTTGTCGATGGTTTCGCCCTACATTCGAAAATTGCTGCCCCGTCTGGTCCAAAAATATGTAGGTTCCAGTTTTTCGATCAAATCGCAGCCCTACACTCCAACGAGCATCCATCTGCCCAAAAGAAATAAATTAACCTTCTCAGCGTCGCTCTTTGCCATGTTCCACTCGTTGAACTTCTCCAGGGCCGCACATCTATTGAAATAGTTAGGTGCAGTTTTTGGGCATTCGAAGTCAAGAGGATCAATACAGGGGCGATCAAGGTACGCGGCACCGATTCCTGCCTGGAATTCGAATACTGTGGCATGTGCACGCATGAGTTTACCAAGTGATGAACATACCCTCTCGAAGAAGTTCCCAATCGGTCCGAGATCAAATAGTGCACCAACTTCATTCATTACTGCAGTTGGATTGAGATTTTTCCAGGTGACGTTACCTTTCGGAAGCGAAGTGACAAATGCGTTGACTTCATCTCTGAAAGGAGATATAGATGAAAGGTGTGGTCTTTCGGGCTGTTCTCTTTTCACCGAGATATAATGTGTGATAGAAGCAATGCATGATTCCTTTCATTCATAAGAAAAGACTGTGGAGAAAGTAGTGGGAAAATGAGGAGAAGTAATCGATTGAAAAATAGTTCTTCCAGAAATGCACAGGATACAGAGCGGAGATCAACGCTGATTAAAGCTTGACATTTGGCGTAGAAATAGCAACACATGCAAAAACAGCCAGAACATTTCCATATGATTATTGTGCACTAGTTTGATATGGTGCCGGTCAATAATTCTTGCATCACAGGACACCGCCCGTCCGGTCTACCGCGCCGCACTATCTATGCGATGCGGCAGACCAGCCTGGTGTTGTGGCTGTCGGTCGTTGCTGGTGTTGATGTCATGTTTTCACACAAGCATTTCAGAATAAACACAAAGACACAGAGGAAACACAACAGCGTCCAGATGGTCTGCCGCGCCGCGTAGGTGGTATTCTGTGTTGCAATAGTGATTGTCCAGCACTGTATGCTTCTAAGACTAACCATTCTTTGCTAATCAACTAATACCTATACCGAGTTCATGTCTCAACTGAATTAACACCTACCCCAAATTTATAGGAGGATCTGGCCCAAGTGGCTTCGATCCTTCCCAGTAGCAGTCGATTGGGGTAATCCAGATACATGGAATGATCTTGTCGAGCAGCGAATTCATCAACTGAAACCAGTATATTAGGAGATTCCTGTGACCAAATATCAGATCTTTCCACTTATGATACTAAGGTGTTCTTCGAGCTAATAACGACTTGGCAGCAGTGTTCACAGGCAGTAGTTGCCCGGCTGACCTTCGCTAACCACCGCGTGGAAATATTGAAGCTCGCTCACCTTGGCCAACGGTCCGATATTGAAATTCGGGCCAGGCGGCTTGAAACATATGTCGCTAAGCGTCCACTTCCTAAAAAAACTTGTTTAGATTTGAAAAGAAATGTGATCAACAAGTCCGTTATTCCTGAGACCTGCTATTTCGCATGAAACGGGGGAGTTCCACGGCAACTCTTCTTCTTTTGTTACAAAGGGACCAATGTAAGAAAACACTAAAAGATGACGAAACTTACTCGCCATACAGCTCAACTTCATATTTAGAGATCTCTTCCATGAGACGCACATGTCTGAGAAGGGACTCTTGGGACAGAACGTTTTCGTTATCGTGGACTGGAGTTTGGATGACAAGCTAGAATTAGAGCTCTGCTACTAGATACGAGTGCATTTGTAAGTTTGAAAAGCAAAAATTTACGACGTAAATACCTGAAAACCGCTGCCGAGCCCGTTTTCTCGCGGTAATTCGGGACCTCGCCGGACTTCCGGCTCGATTGGCTCGTCGCCAGCTGCACGTTTTGATATCTGAATTATGCGGGGTTTTTGACAAGGAATAATCCTCAAAAAATTGGAACGATAGAGCAACTCTATAACATATCTGAATCACATTTATAAGGAAGTTATGCGTTTTCTTTTCCTTAATATAAGGAATCGCCTAGAGGTTACATACATAAAGTGGACGTCAATGGCGGTGGCCCATCCGCGGCCTCAAAAAGGACGCAGCGCGACCGCGCCGCACACGCCGAGATCGGTGGACCGCTGCCGGAATGCTATTCTGGGCGCTTTTCTTCCCGAATTGGTCGAAAATCCTTAAAATCGGGTACATAGAAAGGCTGCTAGATATAGCATAACAGCAGCAGAAAACATCGTTCAGGACGCGCGCGGCGCGGTTGCGCGGCGTACTTCTTGAGGCCGCGGATGGACCACCACCATTGACGTCCACTGTATGTGTGGATATAAAACCACTGAAGCACATATTGTTCTTTCTATCATAACTGTGCAGGACGAACGCAAAGCAAACAGCGTAATGGTTCGAGTAGAAACTCTAGCAGCAATGGTTGCCAGTTGCTGCCATCCTCCCCTTGATTGCTGTCATCGCTCAGCAGTTGTTGCTGAAGGGCCGACAGTTTGAGCAGCAATCGAGGGGACGATGGCAGCAACTAGCAACCATTGCCGCTAGGGTTTCTGCTCGAACCTGCACAGTTATCAGAGTTATTCGTTGCAAACTGAGAAGTGGTCACACAGAGTATATTGCATTTTAGCTTTTTCTAGTTTTTCTCGTAGGGAAAATATCAAAATGTCCCACCCTGTTTGCTTCAGCTTGTACCTTGGAAAGAAAGCTTAATTCGTCGTTAAGTCGGCCACCTTCTGAAAAGAAAATAGTCTATGAATGACTGTATATACAACCGCACATATCTTGAATGGTAGATGACATACGGCGCCGGTCAATCGCTGTTTGCATCACAGAATGCTGTCCATCTGCCGCGCCTCACCACCTATGCGGCGCGGCAGACCAGCTGAGCGCTATGGTTGTCTTTGATGATTGGTGTTTTCTAATGTTCTCCATCATTCCTCTTATTTCCAAGAAACATAGGAGAAACATCAAGACCGGCAATGTCCGACAACCACATTGCCCAGCTGATCTACCGCTCCGCGTAGGCGCTGCCGTGCGGCAGACCTGACGAACGACATTCTCTGATGCAAGAATGATTGACCGAATCTGTATTAAATCAGAAAATTAGAAACGGGACGTGACAACTGCAAAATTTTGGCTGATTAATAGAAAGAAGTGAAAAGGTGGCAAAATTGGATTGGGGAACGTCCATTTTCTAGTGAAATGACATTTTTCAAAATGAGAAAAATAAGTCACTCACGTGATACCCATAGCTTGACAAGATCGGTTTCAATGATAACATCTCTAAGACCAGCACAACAAGCCGTGTAAAGAAGTAATCTGCAATAGTGACGTCATCAGTAGATGTAATTCATGACCTTGGGTAAACTCACGAAATAACAACTGTAGACCATGCCCATCGCTGAACAAAACAGCCTATTTGAAATAGACAATGTTGGAAGAAACTTCTCGAGTACAAAGCGATACGATTACCCCGAGCAACACCCTGAAGAACATGCCTGTCGATTCAGTGGAATGAGTAACATGGATTACCCTGGTAACTCACCCTTCGTATTTGTTGTAATGACATATCAGCATCGCACCATGTGGGCGCATGACTGAATTTCAGCTTCCATGCTTCGGTAAAATCGGCCGAGTCCGAGTTACCGATCAGTCGTCGCTCGATGAACTGGAATTTAGGAATTTAGGGGATGATGTGAATTTTTTCTTTTTTCTTTGTTTTTTCAACATCTCTCTTATGTTTCCTTTTTGCTAGTGCTCGCCTAGCTCTGAGGCAGCATGCATAAGTGAGATTACCCTGGGTAAACGTGTTAGCACCCAACAACTATACCCAGCGTCAACGCCTTTACCCTGGGTAATCTCAATGATGCACCCAGGCCCCTTCCTGAAGATCTCAGAACAAGATTTTTTCCCAATCTTTGCCCACAGCAGTCATTTGATGAGGCATTCACAAAACCACACCCATTTCATGCCGTTACGCCTTTTTTTTGTAGGGTTACGGTAAATGTACGGTAGATACGGTGTCCTACAGAATCTCTTGAAATTTTGCACAGTGGGAGGGCCATTCCACATGATGAAAACAAATGTGTCTTTTTTCATGAACAATGGGTTTCCCGTTCTTCTTGTTCTGGTCTCTTTTTCTTTTCGAATTCATGAAATCACGAGTCTTCGATTCGTATTAATTGCCTGACCGTCGAACCTTGATTGATTGAGAAGTTTTCAAAATGTACTCTGATGGTGTCGCCCTTGTTGACGACTGTAGCCAGTTTGGGAAGAAATCAATAAGTGAAAGGTTCATGAATTTTCACTGCATCGAATTCCTTTCGGAAAACAACATGGGAAGGGAAGTTGTATGGAAAGATTGAGAAAATCTCATTGAGTTTTCAAGGGAACCACTCCACCTCTTTCACAACAATTTTTTATCGAGAGAATTTTTTCATCTTATTCTGAGATAGAAGATGGACATATCATTGGGAAAAATAATATAGAATTCTATAGTAGTAATTGTTCAAATTTTTGGTGCAAATTTTAAATTTGTTGGTAATTAAAAATCAAGTCTTAAAATTTTTGTTAATCAAAATTCAAATCTATCACTCAATTTGATATTCCTCTAAGAAAAGAGTAAAGGTACTCCACTTATTTCGTTACTACAGTCTGTTTCAAAAGCGGCGATACCTTGATATTTGTGTTTACCGTCTGTTTTTCTCGGCTCTCTCCTCGAACAACACACACTTTCACGCGCTATTTTTTTGCATGATTTCTATCGTTAGTCTTTACTGGTGAAATGTTTCGTACTTGATCATCATGTGATATTCGCTTCAGAGAATTCTAGGCGTAGTTTACACTAATATGGCGCTTCGAATTCACTATCTTCTTCAGGTGTTCGAAGATGGCGGGTTCAAAGTCCAAAAGGCATGAAGACCAATTCTAGGATTTACGGTAATGTTTTAGTAGGCATAGTCTGGTCCAATGAGAAAAACAGTTGGAGGGACGCTAAAGAGATAAACTGCTCGGGAAATAGCGCAGGAATTGGAGAGGGTGAAATGAAATCATGCATTATGCTCGAATACTCAACTATCATCGAATTTGTCACAGAATACACTTCATTTTAGAAAACCTATTCGGGAACATGGCGCAGAACTGGTCCCCTTTTTCTTCTTTCCTTCCTTCTCACTCCCCCTCTCTTTTCTCTAATCCCCTCACCCCTCTATAAGATTGATTCCTTGGGTAGAAGTGGTGAACGATAAATTCGCTGTTGTACTTGTAAAACATTTAAATTCTTCATCAAAAGAATTATAACAAATTTCTTAAGTACTGTAACCTTTATAAGAATTCTAGGACCATTAAAAAGTGATGATCGCCACTATCCGCTCAATATATCGATTCCATAGTTATAATTACTATACTTAGAACCGAATAAAAGTCCAATAATTCAATTCATTTGATTATTCGTGTGGGACTAGATCTGAAGGATTCAAATGTTTAAAATGAGAGAGATCTAAACGCTTTATCATCATTCCTGAAAGATTATATTGCTCCGACTTCAAACATCCAATCTTTAGACTTATTCGGGATTGAATTTTCGAATTTCGAATAAATCGATAGCTACCCAATGCCATATTCGGTCCTAAGTATAATAGTTATACATATAATAATTACACATTAATAATTAATTACATCACACGTATCCAACGAACAATCGTTGCCTCAAGAGACGTGCTAAATCAGAGATCACCCATGGGCTAACCCTATCCCTGACCTTATGGAAGATAGGGATCAGTGCCGAACAGCAAAGAGATTAAGACACCGACAGATTGATCACCGCTTAAATCAGAGATCACTACCGTTGCAAATGTCCACTTGGCTATTTTCTTCCGAATTCGCTCGACGGAGTGAAGAGGGCTGCTATCGGCCTGGTTTTTCTCCAGAAGACAAACATCGCTGCCGGGCATTGAGATTCCAACTGTCGTATAGAAGGTTAGGTTACGAAGAGACGCCAGACAGGTAATGGCAAGTTGAGAAACTACGGCAGGATAGGAGGGCAGAGAGAAAAAGACAGGATCATGATGACCTGTATCCTTGTGTATGTGATTATGGGAAAAGAAGAGATATGTGGATAGATGAATAGAAGAAGATAGAATCAATGACAGTTTATTGATTTCTTCGAGTAGTCTGAAACTGTTCGAACAGCAAATGTCCAAAAAATTTACTCGTAACCACCAAAAAATAAATACGAGAGCCTCTAGTAGGACCTATAGTAAATCAATAGAGAAATGGCTGTAAAAATCCATCTCATATTTTCTTTCACTCGACTGTTCGATTGAGAACGAATACTCGAATGAACCGATTGTAATCGAGTGAGTGAACTTCGATCACAATAATTTGAAGGCATAACCTCACAAACATGTCATAAAAATTAGTTCTTCTACCAATCACATACAAATAGAATAAGATTTCAATTTCGCTGGACCTGATATCCAGGGGAAATATTTCTATGTTCATTCACTAACCGTCAACAAGTGGGAAATTTTTACCATGGATAATTTTGGGAAGTTAAACATTTCGGAGCTAAAAGAATAGTTCGAAAGCATTTAGTTGTATATGGTGAACAATATCAGGGTAAAACAACCACAATATCAATCGCAACTCGTTCGCAAGTTGCTAAGGACTGTTCTAGAACAAAGTACGAGAGGATATAATGAGTACTACGTGATATCCCAAGGTAAATCCTTTCGATAGGCTCCGCCCGCCCTGACCGAGGTATGGGAAAGAGCGCAGTTCCCATGGTATACTACACTGTAGGAGCTACTACCATTCAACTAGGCGTTATATGCGGGTCAGTTTGGTAGTCTCAGCAAAAAAAAGGAGATATGATAGAATATCCCTACATGGTCACCAGCCTACCCCTACACAGAGGTCTAGGAGTCAATGGAGGCGACGACTCCCACGCTTCTTTACGGCAACAAATTTGCATTCTTTCAACTTTAACCACGAGAGAATATGTTTTTAAAAAGAATCGGACCAAGCTCAAGAGAAAAATTCCGGAAAATTGCGGATTCAAGGGTGATGTTAGTCTATAAACCCAGAATCTTCTAGAAAATAATAGCTATAACCAGGGATCGGGAACAGAAAGCGCAAGAATCTCAAAAATCCTGGTTTCTCTGGAGGAATTAGTGTCATAGATCCAGGATTTTTGGATTTATTGATAGGACAGCTTTAGAGACAGACTTGTAGAGCTAACAACATCAACCAGGCCCAAGTCCCTACGAAAGACGTGTAAACTTAGATCAAATAGGTATTTGCTCATAGAAAGAATAGTAGTATGGAAAACAATTTTAAAAAACCTATTCTAGACGCAGACAAGCCAGGATCATGCGATCTTAGCCGAAAAAATAACGCAGCGACTATTATTCTGAGGATATGCCACATGCAGATTTGCGTGCCAGATAAGGAGAGATCAGCTACAGTGTGGTCTTGCTCTCTTTTCTGGAGCACAGCCTGTGAAAGCTCAATTACATTGGTTTTTGTGGCGGTTTACTGACAGAAAAGTTATAAAATATTTAAAAAAACATGTGAACATCTTGCTTAGGATCAATCCTTTGTGTCAATAAATTTTTTTGGCTATTTTCCTTCTTTTTGCTGCAATCCATGAACTTTGCCTCTACATCCCATTCCTCCAATCAATCTGCTAAACCACTCACCCGTCGAATAGGATTCGTTGGCTCCTTGTCTGGTCCGGTGGTGTCGGAGTGAACCTTCATGGTTCCTGAAATGAACGAAATTCTGCGCCTGTCAGTTCTCACATTATTTTAGTAGTAAACGATAGAAATTTGAAAAACGAAGGATTATGGTATTATGGTACCAGGGAGAATGGCGATGGAAATGTAGAAGTTGACTTAATGGCACATCGTCATCTTGTCAGCTGACTGACGAATGTGGGCACACAGCTGCGCGTTGAATTTTCCAAGAGAGTTCTTTTTCTTTCGATCAGAGTACGATTTGAGAGTCAGAAGGAAAATCAGCCGAGAAGATGGAGAAGGCGAGAAAGTTACGCATTTATTACTTAGATTTCATCCCTACTTTCATCCTGAGCAAAAAATATCTATTGTTGTAATGATTAAGGACGCTAGCTTCGTTCGTTGCTTCGTTTGGAACTTCCGTCAAAGTTCAAAAGTAATGAAGTAATCAAAGAAAGTTCTGGAAATTCTCGAGAAGTGAATGAGAGCTCAGAGAGGAATGTATGGAAAGAAAACACTGGTAAATTCATCAGAGAGGTGCACCATTTATACATGTGTCTTAAATCGCTATCGATCACAATCTTTTTTTCGTTCTTTATATTCACTTCAACTCGTGTTTCCACTCGTGATCCATGTGAAGAGAGTTCCTTGATGAAAAGGCCATCTTTAAATGACAAATTACGATTTTGTGTTTGGGGATTTGTGGGAGGGGCGTGGTTTCACATATGCACACCAATAACATATGTATGTATGTACATAGCATGTTAAGATTTATACCATTTCAAGAATAAATTTGTTTCAGAATAAATGAATGTGTGGAAGAATGGGCGAATGAATGAATGAATGAATGAATGAATGAATGAATGAATGAATGAATGAATGAATGAATGAATGAATGAGTGAATGAATGAATGAATCAGCGGATGAATGAATGAATGAATGAATGAATGAACAAATGAATGAATGCCTTTGAGCCTTAACATTATGATTGGTTTATCCGCTGTAGAGGTTGAGTATGCATGATTGTTGGTGCAGGCTTCCATGGTTTCCAATAGACGTTTTTACTTTTCTTTTGTCCGAAAAAACCATTATCATACTGCAGTGAAAACAGTAGATATAACATGAAATAGCATGTTAATGTACATATGTAGTTGAAAATTACAAATATGAAAGATAGTGAGCGATTTTTAAGGCAAAATACCCACAATTTCAAGCGTATGATTTAATCCAGAAAATTGTCCCTACCTGCAAGCTTGATAATTTTAATATTGGAGAACATAGGCGACAGTACATAGGCTTTTCAGCCGAGATGTCCAGAATGGCTTAGATGTGTCGTAAGAAATCTCCCCATTATAAAATACGCTTACTAAAGCCGACAAGATCAACATATTCAACAAATTATATTAATTAATCAATCAGTTGGTTACAAAAAATTACGAAGGTGTGGAAATGTTCAAATAGGAGGAAATGACATTTGATCATGATTTTTTTTTCACAAATATAACCTCAGTAGCCAAATTTAGCAGATTTGAACATAATGGGATAATATCCAGATCCTTCTAAATGCTCACCTAATCCATGTGCGGTTTTCAGCAGATTCAACTAGCAGCGGCGCGCCGATACTTAGCCCCGTGCACAATGGCTAGCAACCGGACTAAGGACAAAAATCGGATGGGAGAGAATCGCCTGAGCAGGAGCGATTTGTTGGGGAAGGGATAGAGATGAAAAGTGAGTGATGATTTTGGGAAAAGTGGATTTTTTCTACAGGGAATGGGAACGAAGGGGTGAATCCCACTGCCATGAATTTGTGTAAATCACGTATTTTGCTTTGAAAATGGCTTTTGAGCCCTTCACTCGACATCCTGAGAAAATTTCAGCCAAATTACTGGGTAGACATAGAAGTGGACAGCAGAAACAAAAGAATTACTAACCTTAGAGCCCTACATGCACAAAAAAATCGAGGGATTGGCAGAGTGCTAGGGGGATGACGTCGTGCGGTGGATTTTGGTGAAATTTTGCTGAGTTCACTCAGCGTTTTTCGTTACGAAACGACTTGATGGGGAATCTTCATAGTAGAATGGAAATTTTCGGAGGAAAAGAAGTAAAATACATCAGCACGTTGGGATTTTTGCGTGGGAAACGCCTGTAAAGTGTCAGAGACGTAGAAGCAGCATATAAATTTGATTAAAATGATTTTTTGCTGCTGTTCAGTCGAGCTCTGGGCTTTAGATGTGAAAGAGGTATTATATTCACTCACTTCTTGTGTGGTGTGAAGCTGCTAGAGTGAATTTTAATAAATAAATAAATAAATAAACAAATAAATAATCAAATAAACAAAAATAAGTATGCAAGGTACAAGCATGTTACCTTCATATCTTTCTTAAGTTCCTATAAAATTTATTTACTTGCAGCTGAATGTTCTTGTAAGCATCTAAACAGCTAGATAATCTAGTATATAACACAAGTGAGCGAAATACATGGGCAAAAAAAAACTCTCGATTCGGAAAAAAACTACTATTTCACCGCTATTTTTCATTTTTCAAAAGTACTGCATCTAAAGTGGGGCAAATGTTACAATTACCAACTTTCTAAACAATACGTCATAGTGAAACACGCGTGATTCGAAGGTTATATAGCAATCATAGATCGTTGGTGATAAACAAATGATGAAAACATATTACATTTTGGCTAAAAATATGTAATTGAAAATCATCAAAAATGACGTCACGCCTTGGCTAGATTACCAATGGCAAAATAAGATAGAACAAACTCGGTGAATTCTTCCGTATCCATGGAGAAACTATGGGAAGGGGACAGTCCAGAAGCCTTCATTAATCACCGCTTGACCTAATGTCCTTGGATTGGTTGGAATTCAAGAACTCTTAAGATCCTATTAAGGTTAAGGAGACGAAACGTGCGTTATTTGGGCAGAACCATTAATGGCCAAAGGAACAGGGTGTTTTCGAACTAATCACCGATGGGGGATGGTGATGGTAATTGATGAGACGTTACAAACTGCACATGCACTAGTTCAGGAGATCGTCTTGTTGGAAAAATCGATAATCGATTGGACTTATGTTCAAGCTGCTCATGGAATTTAGGACATTTGCCTTTAATAAGCAAGTACCTACGTAGAGTTTGAGAACTTTTCACTTCTTCTGGGAGTTGCGAGGCTTGAGATGAAGAAGTGGTCACATAGTGTTTACCCAACGGGTAATTTAGGATGTGAGAACTTCAGGATTCATGAGATGGTACAGCGGTCGCACCGCCACCTCCTCTATATGGCAACTACAGTAAGGGAAACGGAAAACTGGACCATGTACGCGACTACACAAAAACACGCAAGAATACGGATGAACCGAATGCAAGTGCGAATACAGCGGCGTATCACTGCGTTTCAGCTGCTGGATCCTGATGGGGTGGCTAATGCCGAGCGGCCCGAAAACTGGAACTATGCGAAAACGAGGCGAAGTCGCTGTGTAACACACTCGGACATTTGGGTGTAGCCTACAAAAATTCGACGCTACAGACTGTAGCGAGAAAGGTCGTTGTGAAAAATTCTCTCAGCCAAGATTTTAGTGACGCTCAATGAGAATACGGCTATCCGAGTGTGGGTTCTAACGCGGAAGAGCTGATTCAGGATCCTGATAGCGTCAACAAAAAGCTGTACCGTGAAATGTTCCTCGTAGGAAGCGTTAAAATCCTGAAAAGTCCAGTTTGTCTCACAGTTTCTGCACAAAAACCTTCAGCTTAAGCCGAATAGCTCGAATCCAGCAGCAATTACGGGGTTTTTCCTCGACGATCGTGATGACATCTGCAAAACCTGACGCGTGCCAAGTGCTCGCGTTAGTCATCCTAAGACCTATATAAAATTATAGCCATGTTAGGAACAATCCTAACAAAAATCCATAGGAAAGAAGGAATTTTTCAGAGAAGAAGGAGCGAGCGATGAACTCCGTTCGAGGTACAAAGGTGAACGAACCAGCGCTGAGATTCTGCACTTAACCGAGTGAGGCGTTCGGCGAATTGTGGTAATGCGGGTACCGTTAGGAAGGGTTTTCTGTCACGTTCAGCTACAAATCACAATACTGTACTGCCCTTTCGTTTTAAAAGTTGAAGAGTAACAAAAGAAGACTGAAAATGGAGCAAGAAACTGATGGAGTAGGGGAAGTCTTCGAAAAAGAGGCAGTCAAAAGATGAGTAACTAATGGTATTGGACGTTCTAAAGGCTGGTTGGTAGAATAAATTGAAGAGGTAGGAAGGCCAAAAGTAAGAATAATGGGAGGATGGAAACAAATACTAGTGAGCCTCCACTTGAATTCTCTTGCTCGTAATTCACATATTACCTTCCAATATTCCGGTATTGGCTAACATTATATTAATGATTAGTGAATATTACTGGGTTGATATGCTTGAAGATTTTAAATTTTTCGTTTTTGCCAATTTTTTGTTTAAAATTTTGATACTAGGAACGCTGGCCTCCATTAGGAACAAAAAAAAAACTATGTGAGGAAACGCAGTGGAACACGGGTCAGCGGCGCAGTCCTGGAACGTAATGGGCTTTAGAGGAAAATTTGGTGAAAAAATGAAGAGGATAGTAAGGAAGAGGCAGGATGCAGAGAACGAAAGAAAATTCGCAAATGTTATATAAAAGTTAAGAAGTCTGCAAAAAGGAGAAGAGGAATGAAAAACAAGAGATTAACGCTTTATGGAACAGAATAAGGGAAAGAAATTGCAAAAACAGAGGGGAAATCTGTCAAGGAAAGAAGTGGAAATGCAGCAAGTAGACAACTTACGAGAAAATGAGAAAGAGGGCAACGGTGCAGTGACGGAATATCGTTATAAGAGCTGTCTCTATCCCAATCACCATCGCACACATAAAAGAATGTCAATCGCCATTAAAACTAGGGAACTGCTAAAGGTCACCTGCGCAGAAAATCGATGGATGGGGAAATTTCTAGAGATTCCAGAGAAAATGCGCGGATTCTGAAAGGCCCAAGAAAACTGGATTTGGCAGAGTTGATAGAATATATTTGAACCAAAATTCTGGCCCTGCAGGGACTGAAGAAACCTGATAGATAAATGATCCGTCCCAAATAGCCTTTGTGTAGGGGGAATTAGAGCGCATTCTTGGTGGGAACCTTTTTAAGGCATGCTGCGAACCCAGGAATTTGGAAAATTTCGCGGAAATAAGGGAGTTTCACCAAAGTAGCTAAAATTTTCGCCGTTAGAGGTCAATGTTAAGTGCTCTTAATGGTGGATTCCACGTTGTTTACATTTTACTTCGGTCAAGTTTCGCCGGTAAGAAAACTTTCTTTCAACATTCCGCTTTTAGGAAGAAATATTTGTTCAATGAACAATTTATAAGAGCAGAATTTCCCTTATACTAAGGACAACATCAATTAATCAACTCAGTGGAACAGTGTGAACTGAACATACCAAGGTGAGGGAACCCAATCTGCTCACCGGAGAAACCCTGGAAGTTCCAAGCCACAAGGCGAACCTTAGTTCTGTCGGGAGGTAAGGGGCGGGATGATTAAAGAAGATATAGGCGTGGCTGTCACATGTGTGCTCCAATCAAAAAACGAGCCTATCGCACATTGACCAATGGCATGAGTTCAACTGTGACCTCAAGATATTAGTTCCTCATTAGAACAGGTTCTCGGTTACCTTTTGTTCTGCTCATTAGCAGCGGGTCACGGCAGTGAAGCTAAACAAATAGACGACTTTGTAGCTACAATATGCCAGATTAGAACAGAATTTGCGCTGAGTGCTGACCATGTAGCTTATCCAGACTGCAGAATATTTACCTTGAAAAATAAAGACATGGAATATAACAGATATATGATTTTCTTCATGTTTTCCTTTTTTGAGCGGTTATTGAGTAAAATCACCGTAGCCTTGTCTAGAAGGCAAACGAAGCGCTCCCTCCTCTTGAGAACGAAGAACAGAAATTTCTCAGGATTGCGCCACATTCAAAATAAATTTTTTTCGACGTCGCTTTTAATAATCCAAGTTTAATACCAGTTTTAGAAGCTTTACTGAAACCACGCCCTTTTTGCCAACCGCCACGACCCAACCCCCTCCCCCACGCCCGCGGAGAGAAAATTCAGCGTTTGCCACGGGCTTCTATCTATTGCTTATCCAGAGGAAAACAAATATGAGCCAACATGCAATAAATGGATGATAAATAAGTAATGACAAGTAAGTAAGTAATTAAGAGCCTTCAGGATTTAATAGGAAGGAGAAAATCCTCCATATTCTCCATTGTAAATGGCTTTCACAAGTGATAATGCTGTCCTTCTGCACCTTTAGTTTCTAATTATTGGGATAATAATTATGCGAAGCGATTGAAAATGGACTGTTCTCGGCGAAAGTCCTGAAAATTCGTACGAAATTTTCTCAAATCTCTGCAAATTTTTGCAAGAATAGCCAGTACAGACTTAAAGACTACTACTACACACATTTTCATAGAAAATGTTACATACGATACAATTAACGTAGTGTACTCGGAAAATCAGTGCATATTGAGCGGCTAGCACTCCTCCCAATCCTTTAAATGGTTTCCGAGCCTCCAAACCTCTTCGAATCCATAAATCCACATTGAATTAAGAGCAAGCTATACGAGATCCTCGTTCCTTATCATGCGCAATAAGCGACAAAAACTTCCGTAACGTCATGAAATTTCATTGCGATTCCTGGATCATTTTCTCCATATGCAGGGAGCGTCTGAGCAAAGAAAACGTGAAAGAAAACGGATTTGCAAATCGCGCTGCGGGCGATGGACGACGATGGTGATGGCGGAAGGCGCGACCGGATGATAATGTGCTGTCCGAATCGGGCCGATGGTAATCGCGATCCGCAGACTCGTGCACAGACATAAACATTGTAAAAATCTCACCGCAAGGCGGACAGTTCAAGAGAAACGGCGATTCACTAACTGAGAACAGGAATTGTGCCCAAATCAACTTGCAGAAGGACCACAGAGGCTATCCAGAAGGACCATAGGTACCGGCCGGTCCTTCTAGCTTTCTGCTGCAGCCCTTTTGTAGGTTTGTGCGAAGACATGTGCGTTGTTGACTCAGAGTCATAAGAAAAAGGACCTCTGCGACCTTTGAATTCAAGAAAGAGCTGCAAATAAGTACTCTAGTTCCTCAGAGTGAAATGGAGAAGTCTGCACCTAGCAAGACGAGATAACCATCGTACATCTTTTGAAAAACACGACAATATTTCAAGTGTTCCAGAGAGAGACCAACGAACACTCCATGGTTCATTGCTCGTATTATCGCGTGGAAGAATCTTAGAAATACATTGCTAGACCTTTGATCTTTGTCAAGAGTTCAATGAAATGCGTTGAGGTTGTTTTTAGTGCGAATATATACATCCTCAAGTAATCTTTGGACGAACGGCTACGGTGAAAAGTAAAGATGGAAACACTGAAATTGCATAACAGATCAAGAACCATTTCAATGTGTCTTTATTCGTCTGGCCTGTCTATGTGTGTGTCTATTTATTTCTTTTGTCTTCCCCTGCCATTCCTTTTATTTTATGCGTTTTCGTCAAATTTACTCTATTTGCACATCAGCTGTCACTTTTCTGTACATGGAAATTTTTACCTGGGGTCGTTGTTCGGACATTTGTCGTACTTGTATGGATAAAATTTATGGAAAATTTTCACTTTCAGAAATTTTTTATCTGGTACTATATTCAGTCTCAGGTTTTGGAGGTAGAGTGTAATCTCAGCTTTCACATTTTATCAGTACCCAAGTTGGGACGGCGTAAAAAACCACATAATACCCCGTTTCGATCCTTTCCTGATTTTTACCCATGCATCTGTATATTATTAAACTAACTGTTCCTTTTTCTTTCCCGAAAACCTGCAAAACGTATGATTTTTCATTGTTTCAAAACAGATTTTGTTGTTTGCAGTTCAGACTAAATATCAATCCCATTTTTTTCTATCCTTTGTCTTGTTTAAAATCTTTTTAGAGATTATCAGTCTATTCACAAACCTACGTCACTATCCCACTGCTGCTATACTCCACAATTACTGTAGCATTGCGTGTGCGTGTCGCCAACGAAATCGATTCTTAAATCTATCGATTTTCCTCATCGCTGTTGTCACTACTGCACGAGCTACTAGTAATCGATACACATCAAAATTGATGTCGCTCTGTTATTTTTTTAGATGATTCTCATTAATTATTCATTACAATAGCCAATATTTTTATTATATTTTCCATCTGGGTCCTCAAAGCGGCGAAGGCCCCAATTTTCCCCCACGCCCTCCCTCCTGCTCACCTTCTACGTCCACCACTGTGAGTGGAGTATAGCGGTAGCCCTGAACTAATTAAAAAATGCGACATTTTACTCAATTTCATCTTTTCCTTTGTTTTGATAATATAAAATTAGGCCTAAAGCATATTTTTTTCAAACCAACGGAAATTTCCTTTCAATTTACCTACAAAATTAGGTGACGAAATGTCAACGCAAGCACTTCAAAAATACAAATAATAATATAATTTATTAATTCAAGGGATGTAACATTATTTTATGAAATACGCTTTCATTGGGATAAAGTATCAAAGATAAAGAAAACAGATGAAGTTGAACGAGTGTTGATGCGCCCATCGTGCAAACTGAGATGTGAAAACGTGTTTATTGTAAAGTACTGGTTTTTACTTGTTTAAACAAGTTTCAGTTTTGCCTGTGTGACATATGAGTGATGCACCATTTAGCACATGATTTACAATGTATTTGCAAACAGCTGTGAAGTTTGCTTAGTTTGGTTCTAATCTGCAAACATAACACTACATTACAGTAGTGTTACAGGAAGTCAAAGTGCATCTTTGCTGTTCGGCTGATAGCGACGATCTTTAGATCAGGAATAGGAGCAAAAAAAAAAGAAGAGAAAAACAACAATGGAGACGTAAAAACGTACAGGATTGCCTTCCATATTCGACTATCATTGAATCTTGCCATCGTGACTGTGGAATACAGTAAATTTCATCTAGGATTGAGCTAGTGCCTGGATGATTATTATGCTTACCCAGGGTAAACGTGTCAACGTTTGTGCCAGCGATGGGTAAACTCAGGGACTGCCGTATACCGTCCTGGATAATCCCAGTGATACATGCTGCCCCAGAGTTTTCCCCATTCCCTAAACATGGGCCGCATGCATCATGGAGATTACTCAGGACAATTTGTTAACCGCTCCAAACTTACCCATCGTTAACTTGGGTGCCAACGCGTTCACTCTGGGTAATCTTAATGGTACATCCAAGCGTAAAATCCTATCTCTGCCACAGAAGAACACCGAATAATGACTTTTGCTGCCATATCTCAGTGCTGGAAACGTCCTAGGCCGTGGTTATACTCGCCGTCGCTCGAGCGACATCGATTTTGATACATATCGATTGTCGACTACGTGTACGGGAGCGGCGGCTGCGCAGCAAAGATCTGGCAAAAATCGATAAGTATCAGAATCGATGGCGCTGCCATGACGACGCAGAACACCCATACTCCACGTATGCTCTTCATTAGGATTACTCAGGATAAACATGTTGATGTCCTTATTAAAATCGGGTAAATTTGGAGAGCGTTCGCGAATCTACCCTGGGTAATCTCAAAGGTGCATAGGGCCCGTCGAGTATACTTAGCTTTGATCGCTAAAATAATCAGTTAAGATGTAAACTTTGTCTTTCGTCTTTGCTATAGACAACCTTTGTCTTCTATTTAAAAATATTCATTTTCCAACCTTTCCCTACATTGTATCCTCCATTAGCATGCAGTAAACAGACCATATTTGTACTTTTGCGTCTACGCAAAAATGCGGATCTGGTACGAAGTGCGCTAGATCTTCTGACGGCCGCGCTGTTTTTGTTTTACGCAAAACTGCACCCTATGTTCGGCCAATTTGGCTGTGCAAAGCAAAATGGAAGAAGATTTGTGCAAAAAGCGTTCTTTAATCATCGAAATTAATTTGCAAGGTTTCGCAAGTAAAAGGACGAGAACTGCAGCGAAAACAATGGACTAGATGAAAAAGAACTGAAGAGTGCGGAATCAGCCGCTGGTGGCTGGATAGCAGCAGCTGCTGGGATCAAAATGTAGTGATAACTGATCGAAATCAACCTAAGTACATCCCGGAAGCGTGACAATCCAGAAAATTGCATACTCATAACGGACACAGTTTCCCCGTTGTTTTCAATCAACAATGATTATCGTACCATGGGTGTGGTGCTGTCTGACTTCCTGCTTTCTGGACTATGACACGGAAGTGAAAACATGAATTATTTCATGGACGAAGGAAACATAAACAAATCGAAAGTGAATCTGTCAGAGGAAAATGTAATGGAAAATAGAACCCAAATGATAACAAAATAATATTTTACGGGTCACTCCAAACCTGATCTTCACAATTTCTTTGATTTATTGGATTGAAGAAATAGTTGAGAACGAAGAAGACAAATTCGCCGAAAAGGAGTTCAAAGCAAGAAATAGGACCCGGATGCGCCGGTGGAAGGATGGGTAATCTCATACCCATGGGTGTGAGCAGGTGGGGGACACAGAAAGTGGGCGGGAGGGTGGGGGGAAGCGTGAAAAAGTGAGTCTTCGTCAGCTTTCGGAGCCCGAACGGGTGGGCTTTTGGAAGCAAACTTGATAAAAATGATAAAAAAATCATTTTAGATTTGAATAATTATAAAACTAAGGACGTGGAGGTACTAACCCAGCATTTTTACCTATTTTATAAAACGATTTCAAAAATTTGACGACTAATTCTTGGGAAGGGGACGCCCGCTACACCAACCTCCCCCCTCTCCCCCCACTTCTACGTCTGCCACCGATATGAGTACCCATGGGTAACAGACAACGTCACATATGGGTGGACACGTTGACAGGTTCGAGGTTAAAGGTAAATTTGTGTACGTTAACATATTTACCGATGGATCAATGATCTCTGATGCATCCTGGCAAAGAAAAAACATTGAGAAATTGCCAGATCAGGCAAAGGAGTGAGAAAACGTGGATTTTGCAAGGAATACTTCCTTGGTGCGCGTTTTGGAATTACATTCCCTACTCTTCCTTGTACGTAAAGATTTTGCAAGGTTCAAGTAAGAGTAGAACAATCCAGAAAAGATGGATAAAAATGTCAATAGTAGCTGAAAAGAATTAGACTGACTAGAGGGTTAAATATTGAAACATATGTGTAAGGAAAGGAAAGGAGAGAAGGAAGATGAGCCATGATATTTTCAGGAATAATTTCCCAATGTCGACGGGAAAACTCGAACATTTTGATATATTAGGCTCTCATATTTTTTTGTCTGCAAGAGAATCTGCAGAAGAGAACTTGTTTGCTGCAAGTTTTACTCGAATTGCGGTTTGTGCGCGTTTAGGACGATTGATCAAAAATATCTCTCTTGTTGTATCCTTGCAAATTTGGAAATTTTCCGATTCTTAACTGTAGAACTCTCTTTAAACTGCTTTGAATTGCCTTTACTTGTTGGCATTCATTAGGTTTTGGCATTATTGGCATTCTTTTTTTATTGGCATCCCATCTCCAGTAATTCCTCCAGCGACAGTTTTCGGGAAAGTACCAGCCAAACTTCGTGAAAATCGTGCATTTCCAGAGGTCCACTTGATCTTAGAGTGCGGATAAATCTCAATTGAACATTATTTGAGGTTTGAATCCCGTAGGAATACGCTCACTCTTTGTTCTAATATTTCCCATACTTTGTATTGAAGTTCAGGCAGAAACCGCCGCTATAGAAGGTCCAGAGGGATTTCTACAGGTTTTCCTATTTCTAGGATTATCGGCATATCGTCTGGATAAGATGACAATGAAGGGCGCGCCTAGGTGCGAGAGATGCAAGGTAGAAGCGAGATGGAAATGGAAATATCACACAGACCGTGGATGCCCGCGGACAACTTGTCGTTGGACAAGTTTCTCTGGATCACTGGATCGCTGGGGATGAATCAATGCTGAGGATGGATGAAGATGCAGATTTCGTGGAGGAAAAACAGAAAACGAAAAAAAAACAGAGAAAAGGGAGAAGAGGTGAAACTCGCCGGGGAAAATGAGAGGAGGCACAGAAAAAACAACGGAATGAGTAAGGACCAAGACAGCTTGGACACAATCTCCCTCCTCCCTCCCCCCTGCCCAGCTGTCCCTATCGAGAGCCCAAAGCCCTGAAAAGCAGCAGATCAAGGCGACCTAAGCGCCAGTGAACGAGTCGGATCGCGACGGTGGCGCAGTCAATACGCAACTGGATCCGCTAATCGTGCGCACCACCACCACCACGAGAAGCGAATCACCACGCCCTCCCCCCCCCCCCCCTGTCGTCGCCGAAGCCGTCGCGGTCGCAGTCGACGGCGACGAGTGCGACTCGGTCGTTCGGTGATGATACTCTACAAGTGTGCCATAATTGTTGAGCGATTCGCAAGCAGCTGGTCTCGTCTTTGATGACCTCACTAGCGTCGTCGTCGTTGGACGAGTTTTCGCAGCAACCAGATCTTACGACTTTGATCCAAGCTAATAATATGTGTGGTGGAAATGTTATAGGGTTACAGCACACACGATTCTTATAGGGATTGAGATAGGAGGTTTTATTCGGTATAAAAGTCTCATCCCTGCACATTCATTTTTACTGTTCTAGTCTGTTCCGGAGTTATGTTTTCTTAGTGTTTAGAGAACGTTTTTTCCACTATCTGAACGTGTTTTTTTTATTTTTGGCACATGCCTTTCTGGTGTTTGAAATAAATAAGTAAATATATAAAAGTCGCTTGTCTGTTTGTTTGTCTGTCAGTTTGTCTGTCACTCTTGTCCAGCTAGGGATCAAGTAAAGTAAGCAGGGGAGCGATAGGGCACGTCTGAGCCTCTCTCTACACTTGGAAAACTGGTAGATGGATAAATAGCGAGAACCAGACAGTAAGAATCTGACAGACAGAGAGAAAGGCAGGCAGAGGGTCTGACAGACAGAAGGATAGACAGACAGAAGGACAGGCATACAGAAGGACAGACAGACAAATAGATGGATAGATATACGGACGAACGGACAGACAGACAGACAGACGAAGAGAGAGACAGCAAGAGAAAGACAGACGAAGAGAGGCAGAGCGAGAGAGAGACAGATAGGCAGAAAGAAAGAAACAGAGAAACAGAAATGCAGACAAGGCAGACAGATAAATGATAGAGAGATAGATATATGGTCGATCGGCCGAAAGTCTGTTTCAGAGAGAGAGAGAGAGAGAGAGAGAGAGAGAGAGAGAGAGAGAGAGAGAGAGGGAGAGAGAGAGAGAATGAGAGAGAGAGAGAGAAAGGGACATCGTTGAAGGGATACATGAACAAGTGGAAGCGTAGAAAGACAGGAAAAATGCCTGAATGACTGTCAGAGAGGACAAACAGACAAACTGTCGAACAAATCAAGTGATTGACCCGCACATAGATAAAAATAGGAGGTGAAAGTATGGGAGACAATAGCGAAGATAATCAGTTACATAGATAAAGTAAAGTACAAAAGAAGTAATAGGATGTACTGAATGACAGATAGAAACTGACAGAATTGCATCAGACTGACAACTACGAAAAGAAATACCTCCTCAGAGACATACAGACAATGAGAATACATTTGCTACCAAAATGGTGGGGGAACAGGTTCTCAGACAAAGATTGGGCTAGAGAATGTCTGGATAGGCGAACAAGGCTATGCACTTTCTACGAGACGTTCGGAGATATAGAGGATATGGAGGATCAGAGAAGCAGAGAGAAAAAATTCCAGTAAATAAGAAGGGCACATCAAACCAAGCAGTTATAGGTGATTAAGTGGAAGAAAACCAGATACGCTTCCCCCTTTTTTAGGCTACACTTCATGTGATACCAGTCCTTTGACTGGATCCGGCCCTGATAGCGCAGCACAAATCAGCGACGAAGTGGCCTTCACGAGTTCATCAAATGGTTAATCATTGGATTACACTGAGAGTACAAAGTGTATTGGATGATTCTTAAGGTCGGAAAGACTTGAGAGGCTGTTTTTCTGGGGATAGGATCGGGTATTACTGCATCCTGGGAGCTTCAGAGAAAGGGACACATACGCAGAAGAAGGCTAAATGGAGCAAAAAAGTGGTCACGACTGGTTAGTACGGATAAACTGAGTGAAACTAGCATTTCGCAGCAGAGCTATGAAGGCTCTCCATACCCGATCATAACCAGAACATTATTAAACGCTCTAAACTGACAAAGCAGTCAAAATATAGTGAAAATGGTGACGATGCCTCGTTTAAACCGTACATGGACGAGTTTTCCAATAATTAGAGGACAAGAATCGGGACGAATAGGTACGTACGCTGTAACTGGCAGTTCACACGGGTTTATTAACCAAGATGTAGGGATGAGTGCGAACTATGTAGAAACAGGCTAAAAGGCGCGTATGCTTCAGAAACTAGGCCAAAGCGTAAGCGAGACCTCAATTCCTGCTGGGAATGAGTGGGCAAGTGGCAGGTATGAGGCTTAATTTAAAGAGAGCTAGAAGAAATAAAATTAAAAAATAGCATGCGGAACTTCAAGGGATTGGAAAAGAGGTACTCCAGCTGGGTAGCATCTTTCAGGTAATCTACGAAGATTTCTCCAGATTTCCGTTCTCTTTTCTGTTGGACCTAGTTGGAAAAGGATATGAGTTATCCAGAAACCTGCTGCTTGAGTAAGGCTTTCACTTTTTACGGGTACCCCTTTTAAAAGTTTCCCTGATAATCCAGAATTATGCATATGAACAGTTACGCTGCAGAACCAGAGATCACTTGCAGATGTGTATTCTGGAACTTATTGAAATTCTCATGGCATTATGCATACCTGCAGCGTATTTCAGGCAAACATATGTTTTCGAAAACTGTCCTTTGTTACTTGCATATTATTAAAGAGTTAGTGAACACGACAACAGCCCTGTAATCATATCATCGCCGGGTTTCTGCTCCTAACTTGGGCAAAATCCACTTTTTCAGGGGGCGAACATCTAAAGTGTTCTTATTCAAGGACTCAGGCAGAATAGGAGAAATTAAAAGTTTGTTTTCGAAGATCCAGCACCTTTGGAAGAAGAAATCCTATAAATTGTACCCAGGAAAATGGTCTTTTTCAAAAACGTATAGGTTAATTTTTGCTTGGTTGATTTTTTATGACTCCGGGGACTAAAAGTGTTTATTATGGTCCAAAAGGAAATGACAGCACGATAGCAACATCTACTGACTATACCTGGGACCGAATAATATTCAAATAAATATGATGGATGCATCAATAATTTCAGGAACTTGGGTATTCCAGAAAAGAAAAAATTGAAGAAAAAATTATTCCTGAAAAAAAGCTCTAGAACCCGTCACGTCACCCACTCCTCGGTCAACTGGCCCTTTCTTTTTCGAACATTCAAAATTTTGACTTTTTCGAAATTGAACATTCGAATATTAATTAATATTTAATTATGTATAGTGCTAATATTGTCTTTTGAAAACACTCCGGATGCACTTTCCCGTCTAAGACTGTATTTACAAGCACTTTTAATAATTTATCCCTCTCAAAGGCCTAGCAGCAGTTCCAGAAACCTACTTTGCTGGATAGAAATAATTACTACGGTTACACACACAGTAGTAATGTGTACGTCTGCAGTCACTGTTACAGTGACTGCACTACAAATCCGGAACTGTTTGTTGTGTTATGGATCCGACACTATGAAGAAGACCGACCGAGGTCAACTAGTTGCAACCGCAGACACCGCAAATCCAGCTACTGTGACAGCAGGTGGAACAACGGCGCCACACGGACGAGTTTGAAGTAAGAGCGGTTCATCGGCGAAAGTTTAGATGCAGGGGTGAGGATGGGGCTCAAATTTGAGGATATAACGAGGAATCATGCTATTCTAGATTGACTTCTAGGAGGTTCTTGGAATATAAGGAAGGAAACCTCAGGAAAAGAGCCAGGTTCGCGGCAAGGGGCAAGTCAGACTGATCGGCAGCGTGACATCGTCTGGGAATGATGAACATGCCAAGAATTCGAGGCCTCTTCGAGGCCCGGTTCCTCCGCGATTCTAAGCGTGAAAGTCGTGTCTTCTAGTGGGCATATCTTCTCGCGCCATCGGTTTTTCCCTATGGCAAGGTCAATCTGGGCGAGTTTTGCTTTGACATGCGAACACTAATCGTCTTCCACGTCACGAATTTCGCTGAAAAATTGTGATTATAATTCTAAAAAATCTCTCTTTTATTTCGCTGTTGCCCACAAAGCTTCCCACTACAGCAGCAGGCGGTCAGCCAACAAGCGACAACGGTTTCACAAGGAGGCTTCTTCAGCAATACCCCTCTTTCTACAATGAGTGTTCCAGCGCTGGAGAGCCCCAGAGCTGACGATATGCAAATTCGAGTTGATATAGCTCAATAATTTAACCACAGCGCATCTGTTTCAATGTGGAATTTGCGGGGACTAGTTCTCTTCAGAACCGACCACCAAAGAGTGAGGCGCCTTATTTCGATGATGTTTCAATGGTTCTCTATCTTGATTTCTGATGCTTAGAGGATGTTGTCCAGAAAAAGTCTGGATAACTATGTTGGATAGCCACGAAATTGTTCCTAGGCCACGCCCACTGCCTTTGCATGAGGGTAGGAGCCCTAATCATTTATTTATTTATTTTTATTTATTGCACCAGGAGGTGCATTTACAAAAAAGCGTCCATATTAGAAGAGGTTCGAGCAACTTTTAGGACTTCTTGAAAATAGTAGGAAGTAATGAAAATATTTGGGGACAAGAAAAAGAAAAATTGCCAAGGGAATCTCAAAGAATCCCCCTCTTACTGCCAGCCATCGTTAATGTGATATCCTAACATAAATGTTTCTTGATTTTCCTACCTACTATAGTTTTGTTGGAACGCCGGTTCAATGGACACAGGCACTTTTATTGGGCAAAGAAGGCTAGGTGCCGAAAAATTCTAAGAGGTTCCTGAATACTCAAGGATTTTGGAAGCGCAAGTGAGCGCATTTATCCAGGAGCTCGTGAATGTGCCGGGCCAAAGTGGATTCTCAAAAAAAAAACACTCTGCGGATACATGAATATGAATGACTTTATATCTGAAAAATGCAGATTCACAGCTCAAAACTGCAAAGAAAACAGTATTTTGGTCAACTTTGCAGGTGGCCAGCAGCGAATGGACGTGCAATTTTCGGATTTTGCTAGGATTAAACGCGCCGCTTCAGGTTTTACTGCCATCAAAACCTGACTATCTGTGGAAAAACAAAGTCGCGTCAGCAGCGATCCGTCCCTAGATCCCACTGAGTATAGTACGTTTCACTCTCGAATTGTACTTCAGACGAGCGCATGACAGTCATGTGCCGCTGATTTCGATGAAAATTCTTTTTGGATTTGATGTATGGACCAGATAAGGGAGTGACCATTGGGGTCGTAGTGAGTTATAGGAAAGGGCACCAACGGAAACTCGTCGAAGTCTTCCCATTTGCGAGAAGTACGTTCAGGATAATCTCATAAAATCTCACCTGGGTTACTTGAAATCACTTTTTTTAATGTGAACACGTGAACGAGACTAGACCGTTACGTATCCGTGTCAAGTGCGGTAAGGATGTAATACGAAGGGGAGTAGAGGCTGTAATAAGGTACTACGGCACCTCTTGGCAACGTTCAGCATTCTTTTACATTCTTTCTTACTACGCTTCTACTTTTACCAGGTACTACATGGATTTTTGTTGCAGCTTAAAAGCTGGAAAAAAGCTAAAGCACAATGAGGAAAAATTTCACATTACGAGATTCAAGGATCGTTTGACATGATGAATTTCAAGGATCAGAGGACATGAGAATTATTTTGCCAATTTTTTCCAAAGCGAATGTATTATTTTTACCAATTTCTTTGACCGAAGTAAGTAAGCAATGCCGCCACATCTGAGCTAAACCTATTAAGGATTATCTGTCAGTTTCCTAGCAAAACTGCATCTAGGCCAAGCCCTGATCCTTTCCACAAGGCGAAAACCTATTTCAACGATCCGAGCTGCGAACTAGACCGGATATCGCAGCGATCACAGTTTTTTATTGCGTGGCCGATGTGACTGCTACTGATTCGGCAGTGATGCGTCAATGCGCAGCCATAAATCGAGGGCAAATTCCTCGGATTTTCCCGCTTGATCGGGTTGGATCTTTGTTTTAGTTGAACTTATCCTGGTACAAATCCTGGGCAAAAAAATTGAAGGAGCTTGTGAACAGTCCAAACCCACCGTATAGGTTTTCGCATATTAGCCTTCATTAATTGGAGTGCACCGCGTAAAACTCAAAAAAGTCAAGTTCTCCTCGTAGTTTAAAACTAGCACTGGCTTGCAACCGGCTCATCTTAAAAGCGCATAGCTATACTAGAGGCAAATTGTCGCGCAAAACTTGCCTCTTCCGCCTGGAGTATAGCTATTTAGCGGTAAATAGGGAAGCGGTTCGACAGGACAACTCATACCGAAATTTGGTGAGGACTGTATACGAATGTAGTTTACCCTTATTAACCTGTTTTTGGATCTGCTTTGCATTGAAATTATAATAAATCCGCGAAGATTGCTCCGCTTCCTGTATCCCTGTCGATATTGGAAAATGGAAAGGAAAGTATTTCTAGCGTAATCGAGGACGAGTTTGCAATATGGCCAGCTTTAGAGATGGACAACTACCACTAGTAACAAACAGCTGGTTGTATGTTGTCATTTCTTGAGTCGTGAAAGAAGATTCCACTTCTAAGAATTTCAAAAAGAAAAAAAACAGTGCCCCATGCACGCTTCCATAGTGTCCGAAGCTATTTATAACTGCACTGATGCTAAGCACATTAACTGTGGTTTTGATACATATTGATCGTGGGAGGCGCCTTGTTGGCGTTGCCGCCGGCCCGCGATCGATACGCAGTATAACCACTGGCGTCGCACCGACGCTACCGAGGGCGCTATACTCTTGGGGGAGTATGGCAACGGCCTAAAACTCCTAACATATCAATTGTTTTTTTTTTCGTGTAATTTCAAGAAAAGGCACTAAAGAGCATTACTCATAGCTCTCTTTTTAAGAACAACATATGCACCTAGACTGAAACCTTGGTTCCAAGTGGTCTGAAAAAGATTACAGTCAAGCACAAAGTTCTGTAATGGACTCTGTACTTTTTATTTACTAGTTTTACAGAAATTTTGTACTCCTGATCAGATTTGTTTGCCGATAACAGGTACAACAAAGTACAAGTCACAGAATTACATATGTACTGAACTGTGGTCGGGTTTTAGGGAAATGGTGGGAATGAGGCAAGGTAGTTCTGACTTTACGACTCTGGAAAGAGTCTATTGGACATGTTTGTGATTTTCAAGGAACGGTTGAGGATTAACTGGAATTCCTCTGACAATAGAGAAATAAATAAGTATATTTCTCTGAATACACAGGAAATAAATAAATATATTTCTCTAGACATAGAAAAATTCCAATTAATCCTGAACCGATCCTTGATAGATTTCATTTGCCTGATCCAGCTTCCTTGCGCGCTTGGGAGCACATTTCAGTGAGAAATGATGTCTAGGAGGCAAGAATGCGGATTTGGACACAAAAATATTTTCTCACATTGAAAGGTTGTCCTCAAATCTCCGGACACCTGTTAGGAAGACAAAAAATGTTTTCAGTTTTCAGTGGTTGGAATGTTTAATTGAGAGAAACTTATATATTTATTTATTTATTTGTCCATTTACACCATGCGGGCGTGCTATTCATGCAACAGTGTATTAAATAGGTGTAGTAGGCAATGAAACTTTTTAAAAAAAGTAAAAATTAACAGAACTCCGTCAAACCTTCCTCTAAAAAACTAAGGAGAAAAGAGAGGCCCCTGGAAATGCACGGAAATTTTTCTGGAGCATGGAAAACCACGATCTAGGTTGATGCAAACACCACTGAACGTAATTTTTGGGGGATTTTCGACAAGATCTAAGCGAGACACCGAGAAATCTGCTCCCACATAGGAAGCAAATCCTCGTCATAAGGCCGCCGCCACCGCGACGACTCGTTCGTGAAGGCGGTCGAGTGGAACGAGTTTGCATCATCGCAAGTCTTCCCGATGACGATGTTTGTTGAAACGACACGACAATGTCATGGAACGGTTGCTTGTACATCTAGGTGTACTAGTGACTAAGATACGGTGCTTAAACACGCATCACTGCGGCGTGTAACAAAGAGAAACCGACACACGCCGCCGAACGGGTTTCCTTACCAGTAACCGCAAGCAGTAAGATACTACAGCATGTCAGATGAAACGGTGTGTTGACGAATGACTGTTGTACTCTCCAGGAAATAGGCGAGCCCACAGGGGTCCAAGAGGAGATCCCGAGGAAAGAGCAGGGATTAATGTGCTAGAATCCTCAAAAAACAGTGACCCAGAAGATTTCTCCCGAGCAGTTGCCGCGACATCCAGCAGCGCGTGAGAAATGTCATACCACATAAGATTCCGTTTGAATAAAGAAATTCGGTCAAACTCAGCCAATCTTATGTCGCCGAATCGCCGCCATCACCCACAGGAAAAGACCACCGCCGCGCGCCACAGGATTAGAGTGTGAAAGTAAAAGTGCTGGCGGGTCTAAGAGCGTATATAAAAAAGTATGGAAGGACCGAGAGGAGGCCTCAGAGGACTAAGCATTTGTTTTCTCAAACAGGAATTCATTTTCGATGGAACCTGAACCATTCATTTTAAAAAAAACCACAAAATTTTCATTCGTTGCAGTGGCAGGATTTTGAATGTTTCGATCTCGTACCCCGAAAAATTCCTACAATGGAAACTAGTACGTAAACAGCCGGTGGGACTCGAAAATATGAAGTGATTTTGTATAAGAGAATATAGAAGAAAAAAAGAAAAATGGAAGAAGTGTTGATTGGATCAAACGAAAAAATGAATGAATGAATGAGTGAATGAATGAATGAATGAATGAATGAATGAATGAATGAATTTTCACCTTCTCATTTTTTTATTTGCAACATGTCGCCATATGTTTTTTTAACAACCTTACACGGACAAAATGTGCAATCCTCAACCTCTCTGAGAGAGTGCCTACTGGTTTCTTCCTTCATGCTGTTTAAATTTTCTATCACATACATATGTATTCAGCTGACATTAACACGGTTATTTACAGCGCACTTATTTTATTGTCGGTGCATTAAATAGCCAAGTAAATAAATGAATTTGTTTTCATTAAAAAGTAACAGCATTAAAAGCTGTGAAGGTCTGAGAAGCTTTTTATAGTCACGAATTTGTGAACTTAATTCCAAGTATGGAGGAATATATTCCTTCGTTAGTCATACCAATCTTCGACTATTTATCTATGCAGATGATCTCCATTCTCTTCTGATGCTTAATATTAAAACTTACGTCTTTTTGCAGGCCAAAAAAAAACTTGGAATATAACTAAAAACACCTAACCTGCCGTGCAGAAGTCGTCGGTCAGAGACCATGTGGTGGCCGTACCCGCCTTGACCATGTCCAGCGGATAACTAACCGATTTCCACTTACCACCGGGGCGGTGCTGGATGACCCGTGCACGGCTCATAACCTCAATTCCACTAAGCATATCGCCCAGCGGTCAGACTAGCGTGACGATGGCGTGAAGGGTTTTAGAACTTAGCCCCTGGATGATGGCTATGAACGGAATTTCACAACTATACATTCAGAATCAGGGAATGTTCCAGCATGTTCCGGTATTTCCGAGCTTAAATTTTCTTATCTGCTTGTACATACAAATAACTTGCCCAATAGGACGAAATAACCTCAACATTTGAGAATTGGTCACGTTAATGTCCATTTTAAATTCACAACTTTTACGAAAAGCTGTGATCCTGGAATACAGCGCGTTTCACAAAAGATCACCCCCGAATTACGAGTTTTCCGGAGAACCAGCAATCAGAGGAATTTTCTGCTGTATATAACAGATTCCCCACCTTGAAAAACTATTGTGCTCATAATCTCGTTTCACTATCTCTTACCATGTTATTTTTATGAATATTTTTTTTACTTTTCGTACTTCAGAATGAATGAATGAGGTGAATAAATGAAAGGAATGATAGAGGATCCTGCGCAAAAACTAGTTTCATTGTAAGATAACATTTATGAAGGATGTGGCAAGACACATCGAGATGAATTTGCCTCCTGAGTTAATGGGAAGGATTCGTGAAGCTATTCACTTTTTTTTCTGGAAATTTCCTGGAACTATACACCCTTAATTAACACCCACTCTCTGATATCTGGCACAAATCCATGCATCAACACTTCATCAAAAATGATTATGAGGTGAAACGCCAGAATTGTTAGGTAAAATGTCGTTCACCTCCCGAAAAAAGTGCGATGGCGTAATTCACCCCGACCCCGGGGAAAACCTATTGAGAGGAAAACAAATGGGACAGATGGGTGAGATCGGACGAAAGTGCAATTACACAAGTGTCCTAAAATGTCAGTTCACCCCTTATATACCAGTTAACTGAAGTTCACCGAGATTACCCAAACGTTTGACGTTCGAAGGACATGTGAACAACTTCTGTACGGCGTCGGCGATTTTTCCGCTCATAAATTCTTGCCTCATGCCGAAAATTTTGTAATTTGTCACGTACGCACATGTGCGTACGTGACAAATCGAAGGCGGCATAGTGGTAAATACTGTAGGTGTTGACGATTAAGTCGGTAATAATGCCCTGGATGGGCCGATAAGATGAAGGATACGATCTGCGATAATATTGCAAATATCACGTATTTTCTGCATTTGCACGTAGGCAGTAACATGCAACAGTGTAGTCAGTGTCATAGTTGGAAACATATGTAAAGGGTGACTAAAGGAATTCTGCACCAGCGACTGGAGAAGTGGCAGCACTCGAATGCTTTTTTCCTGAAAATTCCAGCACTGACTGTGACCTAAAAGAAATTCCGTGAAGTGTTATATGATGTCTCTTTCAGGAAATTTCCAGAACTCTCACATAAAATCCATGTTAGAAAACATCCTGGAGTCGACTCCTCTACGTGTGCATACATATTTGAGCTGTTTTACCACGAATAAGAAATAGTATTTGCGAGCTTTGAGTAGTATCGATAGCAAATTCTCTCGAGGAGGGAGGGGGCTGGTATTCTGCTTTCCTTCCACTTTCTTCTTCCGTTTTGGAATCTCTTACCTTCACTGTAATGCCATAGTGGTTAGATATTTCGAATATTTCTACAAACAACACATATTTCATGCAAAGTTTACTTTTTGCATTACCAACATCGAAACACCGTAAGATTAGCGTATAATATCACTCAATTTTGTGCATAACCTGCAATATAACATTAATATGAAAGTGCAAATTAGTTCTCAAGCACAATAAGCTCCTCCTCAGCTCCTCCACAACTGTATTTCGCACGTTTCCTCAGTATGTGGTAAGCTTCTAGCCATCTAGCCAACCGGGTACTGCTCACAAAAGGCGCAGCCATGCCAGTTCTTGACAAGATCTTTTTTCAATCACTCTTCGCTTCCTTGGGATGGGCATATGCATATCTACTGAATAAAATGAGAAAAGGTGAATATGGTACAGTCCAAAGCTGTGCTCGATATATACTATGGATAACACTATATTTAGTCTGTTATTTCAACCAGAAAAGAGCAAAAATGTCTTCCTTAAAGTTCCTCTCTTAACCAAGAGTGACGCTTCCGGGTTTCCTGTTTAAAGCCAATAAAGAAAGTCAAGGGTTAAGAGGGGAAATTCCTGTTGAAATAATACAAATACATAGCACTTCTCAAAGTAAATGAGCAAAAAGTAGCACACTGAAGGTGGGTAAGGCTAAATGAGCTGCGGTTAACTCTTCATTCACCCACAAAGGCACAACAATGGTGAATGCGGTAATAGGAACGGTTACGAGCAACGAATTAGAACGGAACACGAGTGATAGTAATTTTCTGGAGTACAAGGAAACAGAGGCAAATCAGAAATTGCCAATTGTAGTGGCAACCTTTTAAAGGACCCATGTTAAGTGGCCGCGGCTAAGTGCACTGGTTCAGTGGACGAAAACAAACATCGTGGAAGTTTCTCAGAAGTCATATGCCCTTCCAGAGTGCTCGCAAAACATTCAAACGAATGAGTGCTGTTTTGGGCATGGTAGTAGTAGTAGATCGCAGTAATGCCTTCATACCACCAAGATACCTGCAGTGATGTTTGAAAACATTAATGGAACGTTCTGGAACCATAGTGTAAAGCTTGGTGGGGAATAGGCAAGCAAGCTGGAAAATGTATCCGATAAGGCGATGGAAATAACGTGAGTTACAAGTCAGAAGTACGTAAATATTTTCTGATAAGTGAATTAGTGAATAGATGTACTAATACAAGAAGACAGAAAAAAAAGTTTGTGTGAAAATGATGTAATAGATATAATGAAGACGAAGGTGTAGACGAGGGATGAGGGGAAATTTTTTGAGTTTCTCAGTTTTTTTTTCGGAAGTTTTGAAGTTAACGAGTTCTGGCGTAATGCGAGCATCTCACTTTTGAATCTCTGATAGATTGAAAACTGCTGGGTTCTGTCAAGTCACCGATGCTATTTTTATGTCTCCAAATTTTCCACATTTCATATTTCGATTGACTTCCGACTTATGGACTTTCAATTTTACGCGGCACTTTCGCCTATTCCTGATGTAGATGTCTCAAGGAATTTAATTGTAAATGTCATTGCGAGTCAGATACAATTATTGCCATGGTGTTTTCACCATGATTAATAGGAGAAAATTAGCGGTTCCGCCTCTACAAATTTGCCCAGAACTGGCCTGGTGCAGTTACCATTCAGTCCGAAAAAAAATTCATTGAGGAAAGCTATGACTTGTATCTCCATGGCTTTCTTAATGGAGATGTCATAGCTAAGCGAAAGCTATGACATCTCCATCAAGAAAGCCTTGGAGATGTCATAGCTTTCAAGGGCGGAAAAAGCTACTGTAAAGGTTTAAGCTGAATTTCACAGGAATTATTTTTATTCGCAGAAGCAGGAGCTGTAGATATCCATGGATATAGGAGGAATGGGAAGGAATGAACGAATTATCCCAACAACCATACTTGACGAATCCACGAAGAACAAGTGGCCGGAACGCGACGATCTCCTTCAGCACGACAAGTATCCCACAATGACGTCTATATATACGGAAATTGTGTTGCTCAGTGACCTTGTGGACTTGTTTGAAACTGAAGATGACGCAAGGTGTTCAGCCTAGCGATTCAAACGTTCGAATATTCAGAAATGGTCGATTAGGGAAGATTAACCTAATCATGATTGAGGATTAAGAAAGTGAAAAATGAAATCGAGAGAAGTTGAATATGAAACAGATAATAGTGCGGAAAAAATAGAATATCCAGCCATAAAAAATAGAGGAAACATCCAGAACATCGAGAAAATATAATACTCTATCAATGTTCACCAGTATCGTTTAGAGAGGTAAGTGAATGAAAAGTTTCCTATTTTTCCATAAGATTTGCAAGAACCATGGTCGTGAAATTCCCGGGGACCAGTTGCCGCCATGCTCTCAACATAACTCGATTCTGACACAGATAAAAATCGATGAAAAAATCGCAAAAAGTTTGTAAAATATGTACTTCAGGAAAAACTGTGTTGTAATTCAAAGGATTTCCAGGTTTTGGAAAAAAACCTGGAGTAAATGAATGATTGAATGAATGAATGAACAAATGAATGAATGGATGAATGGATGAATGAATGAATGAATGAATGAATGGTGCCCGAATACATAAGCTTCAAAAAAAACTGGTGGATAACACCCTAATTTTCCCATCGAAAATCGAGAACAGCGACCATAGCAACCTCATCGACGACGTTCGTGTCGCGTTACTGCTGTTCACCCGATGATGACCGCGTGCGACGCGCGAAAAAAGTCGCCGCGACACGTTCCGCCGTCGCCCGCCGTCGGAAACCAGATCCTAGACGAGCGCTGGCAACAGCCTGTAGCAGCGTAAAAGCGGCTAGACGAGATGTTACGATGAAACCCGAGAGAGGGTTCAGCAACGTTGTGAAATGGGGACTTTTGGGATGGAATTTTCTGGAAAATAAGCTGAACAATTCGGTCTTGAGGCTCGGAGTATTTGGGTTAATCCGCAGTAGTTCCACCATGACATCAGAGAAAACCAGTTCATGCATACCACATTGACTGTTGTAGATGTAAATTGCACACTGTCGGTGACCTCCCATCGACGCGAAATCTGGTATCCGCACAATTGTGGATGTTAAACAGGCAGTAGGTATCAATGTCGACGGAGATACACACTGATCAACAGGTCTCGCAACCCATACGTAATCAACATTTCCTCCTGATTTCAGAAATTTGAGCTGAGACCGTTAAAATTACGAGTACGCTCATACTCCCGGGCACGATCACTGATGGTTAGAAGCTGGGTGCAAACAAGATCAGGTATGGGTAAAAATGCGGACGACTTTCAGGTAAAAAGGTAAATATGGGTAAATATTGTGGATAACTTCAACGAACATGGATTTATTCTTGTTGGGCAAGTTGCGAAAATTGCTTCAAAATGCTAGTGCCTTTCCAATAATCCTATTTTTCGCAATGCTTTCTATGAAAACAAACAATACTGGAAGAAAACAGAATTTTGAGAGATGAACCAGTTTCACGAAACTGGAAAATTTTCCGTGAGAAGTAGCGATGACAAGAAATCAAAAAAAAAACACCAAGAAAATTTTTCGCTATCCGAAAACCTGAGTGACGAATTCGATAAAAAATGCTAATTAGAAATTGGCAGACGCCCAAACAAAAAAAAAACCATTTTTTGCAGTTTAGTTGGGGAGCACGTGACAGAAAATTCTTGTCTACGCAGAGTTATGGATTGTGTCTATGAGGAAAATTTCTGCCATGTGATTCTGACGACTAGTTCCTTGATTGCCGAAATTTCAGACTCATAAAGGTTAAAAAAATTACATCGATATGAAAGAGTATAATTTTTGAGAACCGGTCTCATTATTTCGTTGTATTGCATGTAGAACCTATGACTAAATGTTATAAAAGTTCTCACTCATAGAAACTATTGAAACCTGCTCAACCACGAAGAAAATTCTCGAGAAAATGAGATTGAACGTGTGGAGCTGTTCCCTGAAATGGATCGGAAATTTTCGTTACGCCACCCTTCGATGCCGTAGCGTTTGCTTTCCCTTGTCCGCATTTCTGTCCCAGGAAAAAAATTTCATACTTTTATGATGTTGGATAATTTCTAGGAAGTTATTCTAGATCTGCCAACCCTGAACAGAATTCTCCATAGAAAATAAAAGAAGAGAATCTTCAAGTGACTCAGACACCCAGTCCCCGTGGCTAACATCGCACTGTCATCCATATTAGATCAAAAAAGTGTCAAAACTGCTGAATCATCGCTGGTGGATCTCTCAGCACTATCGTGAATGATCCAAGCCGATCAACCAGGTGACCGCTCACCGCAACGATCCGGTCGCTGAAGCGTGAACAAGATCCGCTGACGAGTTCATCCGACAGTCAGCCAGACGACAAAGAGCTTGTTCCCGAAATGCTGGCTAAGCCGTGGGCGAAGCAAGCTATGGTATAGCCACTTCAATGGAATTGGAAGCGATCCGTTTTTCGGGATGGCATGGAGCGCTGAATCGTGATGCTTTACACCACAATTCTCTTCCTCATTTTTTTCCATCAAATGGAATAAAAGAAATCGTAGCTGCTTCGATATTACCTTTCTATCTGATTTTCTTTGGATCTCACGTAGTATGTAGTCAAAAAAGCAATTCGTGGTCTTATTTCCCAGCAATTATAACGCCATACTAATGCATACTAGCACTACAGAAACTAAAAAAACTAGAGAGAGAGGGAGAGAGAGAAAGACAGAGAGAGAGAGGGAGAGAGAGGGAGAGAGAGAGAGATAGTTTGGAAGAACAATCCCCAACCAGTTAGGAAAGACATTATATTTGAATGTTTGTTGTTGTGTTGGTCTTGGTGTTTACTGTTCCTACATTTCCCCTAAGTTTCGCGCTTTTTTGCTTACCATTGATATACAGCATGTTAATGTAACCTACATATAACTAAAATAAAATAAAAATAGAGATACCTCCATCAAAGCCATTTTTGACATGTTCTTATGAAAATAATCTCTAGAAGCTGGTGATCACAACATTATAAGTGACTCCAGATCAAAATGTTAAAAAACTCGTCTTGGTGCAAGAAGTGCATGGTGCGGAGTGCTCCCGCCTTGGCCCCACCCAAAAGCTCCTCAAAAGTTGTGGCTTTATGGCAGTGTGACAGGTCGAACCTTCTAGATTGGTAATGAAACAAAACAAGATGAATTCACAGGTTCGGAAATTGAAAGAGGGATATTCAATAGATTGGCAAGGCGAGTTTGTTGCCAGTGATACTTACAAACAGGCAAAAAAAATCATTGTTACCCGACAAATCAGAAAAAAAATCCAGGAAACCATGTTTAGTTCGCTAATCAACTAAGGTAAGAGGTAAGCTCACTAGCAAAGACAACTTAGACACCGTTTCACGTTGAAATCATTTTTCGACACTTTCATATGAAAAAATCTCCAGGAATTTCTGGTCACTAGGGTATATGTAAATCCGTGCAAAATTCCCCCCAAAAAAGTCCGGTTCTAGTCGTTATTTTTTTTGGGGAGGGGGGGGAGGGGAATGGGAGCTACGGGGCTTCCACACCATTCACTCTCTTGCTGTTCACTAATATGTAGAGCACACCTTCTAGCCTCTCAGGGAGTGGATGCTAAGGAACTCTCTCGACGGGTAAGAATTTCTTCAGAACGTGCGCTCCCAGGAACATATTATTCAGAAGCCTCGTCCTCCACTTTTCCTCCCCTCCGCAGCTCCGCCCACAGGCTCTCCAACAATTTGGGTTCAAAAACGTGCATTGCGGCAGTTTTGCACAAAATCACGAGTACCATGGTGATCAGCAGCTCTTCGAGGATTATTCTATGTGGAAATCCAGGAAACGATTACAAGATGGGGCAGTGCCTTCATAAAAAGCCCCAACCCTAAACTGAAAGTCGGTGACGGAATATCGCCTGTTTTAACCTTTTAAAGTCAACAACTCCGCGTATGCCACACGAAAATACGTGAGGAATTCGCATAAAACGCGGATTCCACAGCAAAATGGCCGCTCAAAGGTCGAGGCGATGAAGAGTGACGGCTGCTAGCAGTGCAGCAACGAGTGAGGATGCAAACATAAATGAACGAACTGTGAGGCCATACCTTTAGAAATCTCAACCGGGAACTGGTTTCTAACACTTCAAGGTAGACTAATAGACTGCCTCGAATGCACAAGTGCACGTAATGCACGAAAAAATCGCTTGGAAAGCAGTAAAATGACGTACTATGGACCCAAACAAAAAGTTCGAGGGTGAAATGACATGTGGATGGTCACGCAATTGGTACAAAGACAGTAACGGGCAAGAAATACAATGTTCTGAATAGACGGTTTTTAAGCTGCAGAAGTATCTTCGCTGTTTGGTTCTTGCGATGACAAAAGATTTGGTTGCGTAAAACGTTGGAAAAATTTTAAAAAAAAAATCGAAAAAAATCGCAGCGGAAGGCATAACAAAACAGGATTTCTTTTTTTTCGCAGAGCACTTCCAAAATATGCAGCGTTCAGCAAAAAGAAAAGGGCCATAATAAAAAAATCTTCGCGAAAAAAAAGCACTAGAAGACCATGTGGTTAACTAACTTGAAATTATGAGGCTTACTAGCTGCCAAAACATAGCAACTGATGTTGGCATGCATGTAATTGGATACATCATAAATATTTAAACCCATTAACGACCGCGCGGCTCACCCGTGCGAATTTTTCGGATGGTTCAGTTTGAGGGACCGTAACACCTTAAAGGTCTCAAGATAACGCAATAATACTTTCGGGTCAAAATGATTATCGAAATCTATAATAGAATTTTCAAGAAAATTTCGGAGCAGTGAACCGAACCAGGACAGGACGCGAGAGAAGTAGAAATGCGCGAAAAAAGGTCGCGGTCATCAATGGGTCAAATAACGCGTCAAGTCTGTCTGTCGATCAAAGTTACTTGTACTTGAATTTGTATATCCTCTTGAAGTGGATGTGATATCCGATGAATAAATAGATAAATAAGTAAATAAATAAATAAATACAGTGCCTGACGCTGTGATGAACTGATATAGAGCCCCGTGAATATCCCAGTGTTTGAATTCAGGAACATCCCCAAGGTTTAGCGTTTCCAATGGATGTACTGCTTTGAAGACAAAAAAGTAGCGATCCATACGATCGGAGGGAGCTTTGGGACCTGCATACACAGCGGATGAACGATAGTACTTCTGTCAATTCGTCCAGTTGAACGCCTCACCTTTTTCCCATGAACGAATTCTTCATGAACTTGTTGATATAATATTTTTGCCTAGACATCATCCCGGTGAACTCGAACTTGTCCTTGTAATAACTCCTTGCTCTCGCGGTCTTCCTACTTTCGGATTGTTTTCCAGCTTTCGGACAGCTACCCATGCATTTTACCCGAATGAGTTATTAGGAAGGTGTCCGACCGGGGTGGGGGGGGGGGGTAGGGGGGTAGGAGAGCTAAAAGACCTCTTACCACTTTTATGTGTTCACGAATATCTGTACAGATTTGGATCGAAGAATTTTCAACTACATATTTCTCTTCTGAAGTACAGTGACAACGATGATTTCTCTGCAGTTTCCGAGATAACGTGGAAATCCACAGGGATATTCCTAGAACAGTTCATTATTACCGCATTCATATAAAGACATCTATAAGATAAAAGATATTTATAGAAAAACTCTAATATTTGAATTTGCAAATAAATTTTCATTCTGCGGTCGGCAATATTAGCCCATTGAAACTATAGAGGCTTTGATTAATATATGTGTACATTAGTACATAGAATATTTCATGAACGGTTCGACAAGGATAAGATTGCTGAGGGTTGATTTTTATCAGGAAAAAATCGCTCAGTGCTTTATCACAACTAAGAAATCTCTTTTAGGATCTCATAAAGGATGATAGGTCGTGAGAATATGGTTGCCGTGAACAAATGGGCACAAATAGTCACCTCGACTTATACCCAAAAACACGAACATGCACAAATTATTTCCCAACGGGCTATTCCTGAGAGGAGAGTTAAAGGAAAATCCGGAGATGGCGACTTAATAGAGTACAAGAGCCATGAATCAACGGTCGCTGCGCTTCACAGCATTCCATAAAGCCCATGCAACCCATTTACATCTTCAGGAGTGCAAGGATGAAAAGAATTGAAAAAGGAGGAATAAAGAGAAGAACTCAAATAGTCGAACTTTACTGTACCAGTTACTTTTTCTGAAAAAAAAGGAGAATAAAACGTAAGTGTGACTCGATCGATATTGATCGATCGCACCCGTCATCCGTAGCTAGAAATCTGAAGCGAGTCTCTGAATGCCGAATGGTATGCAACAGATCAGTTCACGAATCACGTGCCAGCCTAATCCGGAAACGAGGACATGCAATTGTTTGGCCGCCTCATGCGATGGACACGCCTTGCTGATCTTGGCTGATCGTCACCGAAAAATCGATATCCACTCTTTGTATTGAGTAACACTCCATTTTGCTCGGTCAGCCTGTGACAGTGCTATACATTGGTCACTTGGCTATGAGATTTATACAGTTATCACCACTGAAGTTCTGTTCTACCATAATCTCGCAGTAGAACCCTTCATATACGTTATAAACTTAATTTTTCGAAAGTCCAAAAAATTTCAAACCAAAAAGACAATTTTCCAAGGAAAATTGTTGCTCCATTACAAGTTAACAATGTGGCTATTGATGACACTATCTTGATTTCACTTTCATGAGATTCTCAATGGAGTAAAAAGCCGCGGAGCTGCACAATATCTAGAAAATGACGAGAACTGTTCCCCGTCAGCAACATTACGAGAGCTCCTGCCCATGGTGGATACCTTCATCACACTATTTATAACAGGTCATGGATGCATCATTGAGATTACCCAGCATGAACGTGTTGCTGTCCATGTTAACCTTTTATGGGTAAATTTGTGTGGTGTTAACGATCTACCCCCGGTAATTCCAGTGATGCATGCACCCCAGGTTTCAGAATATTGTTGTTTTGCTGTGTTCCGCTTAGCTAGGAAGAAAATAAAGAAGCTGAACATCTAAAATGCATAAGCGGGTGATGGGGACCAGTTCTCGCTCCCAATTTTCTTGCTGCTTCATAATTTTTTTAGATTGAAAATCGAGCTCTGCCACTGTCTGAAGAATTCCTCAGAAGACGCCAGTGAGGGTCAAACATCACTACACTTGAAGACTTAAGTGGAATTTTATATAAAGTGGAAGTTCCACTCACCGAACGAAAACATCGAAAAACGTCCGCAATAATTCGTCGTTAATCGCCAAAAGTCCGTAAGTTCTATTGTACCCAACGCTGTAGCACCGGACGTGAACAACAAACAACACGAAACTAGTTCTGTAATCGAATAAGAAAATGATGAAAAGTTCGTGAAGGATACGTTCTGCTCAGTTGTCCTGGAAAAGAGAAGGGGTTATGGATGGGCGAAGTATTGTCAGAAGGGATTGAATTCACGAACCAACTCTAATGTTAAAGGCAGCACCCACGATAATTTTAAGTTCCGATATTTTAAATATTTTGGAGAACCGACAATAGTCCCAGTAATCTTATGCAAGTAGAATCACTAGAGGCATCTGCATTCTCAAGATAAAATAGGCTAGACCAGGTATCCGGGTATCCCCGCGCGAGTTGTGGCGCGACAGGGATCAGCTGTTTTCGCCTTTAATCACTCAGTTTCCAATTCTTTTTCACATTTTTTCTTTTTTTACTTTTCACTCAATGGTTTTGCTTTCTCCTCCCGAGACACGTCTATACGGCATACATTCTCCCATTTTTCAATTTCTGTTCTTTTCTACTTTAGCAGGCTGAAAAACATACAAATTCACGAATCCGTTAAGAAGATGCGTGACGAAAAAGGCAACATTATTGACTTTTTTCCCACACCTGACCCGCGCAATTCGACCAACCTGCTCTAAGGCATTGAATTAGGGATATCCAAAACTCCCTCTCGCATGAGTTCTGACCGTATTCACTAATGTATCCGTGTTCAGCGTAGCCGAAAACCTATGCTTACGCTGAAATCTTGATGACAAAGATTTTCGTGGGTGCTGCCTTGAGCGATCAAATTCTAATACACCTGGATTTATAGATACAGGCTTATGTAATTGTGTTTGTTCATCTTAGTACCATCAATGTTTACCAGTTCTCCATCATTTTAGTAAAGCGTGCACTACCGCTCATGGAGCTATTTCGTAACTTGGGTTTTTGCCAGTTTGACGAACCAAACCGTCAGATTTTCATTATTAGAATTGAGGAGTTAATTACAGGTAATTTTCAAATTAATTCTGAATTTTTTCAGAAAATATTCAAGGAAAGTAGTGAAGATAAGATAAGAAATCAAAAACGAAAGAAATAGTACACCATCTTTCTCCATTTCATAAAGTATAACACTTTGAAAGAATTCACATCACATTGCTGAGAGAATGGGTGTGACTCTCCCCACAACTACCTGTGCCCCGTCATGAAGATGCTTTAGTTAATTTGGTTAGACCACCCCGACCTACCTGGTCTTTCCACTCAACGATGCGCCAACTCACACCACAGGAAAACGAAGAGCAGAAAAAGTTATTGCTCAGTGCGGGCAGATGTATAGGTGTTAGGACCAGTGATGAAGTCTAAGAATGTTAGCTTCTCAGCGACTAAAACTAGTTACGGGCCAATCAAGAGAACCAAAGCAATAAATATCTAACTGCCACCTTGGTGTTCTGCCAATAACCGAAGTCTAAAGAAAAACCAGCGCCTATTTGTTGGCCGAAACTCCATCCGATGTAAGAAACATCTAACTGCTACCTTGGTAGTTTGCCCATTATGGAGAATCCAGTAAAAACACCCATCCACCGTGATTGACCAGCAGTACAAAGAAGACCTTCAAAACTAGTCAGTGTCGAGAAAACGCATTAGCACATGACGACAAATGGACATGCGATGGGTGTTGGAATGAAAGAAATTTCGTTTGGGGGTTTTGTAAACTTGGAATTGGTGAGATCCTAACAGCGAGGCTTGCGGTTCTACCGCCGCTTCACACGGAAAACAGGCTAGCAGCGTAGTGGTTGTGTTTCCCTAAGAAACCAAAATTAGGCGCAACAGAGCACACTATTTTCTTTGCTACAGCTAACTTTGCTGCATGAAGTATAGAGTCTTCGATCCGTCGTGTCCTCCCGCCGCACCGCCTGAGATCACGCGCAGCGTCCTACTGGCGATCGATACTCCACAGGTTGGCCGGAAGCCAGCAGGACGCCACGTGCGATGGCAGGAAGTGGGGAGGAAGGACACGGCGGATCGAAGACACTGTATGTTCCCGGCTCTACGTTGTTCTCCAATTATGGCGCATTCGTATCGTTGTCTGCGCTCTCCAATACTCGCTATAGTCACTGTCTTAGTCACCATGAACCAATAGCGACAATACTATAGCTAGTAGACAGTGGCGGACGCAATTCGCGAACCCAGGTGGAATAATAAAATTACTAAAAAAATATTGATTTTATTATTAAATAATTGATAATATATATTAAAAAATAATAAAACTGAACAAAAAAAGCCTATACAATATCTTTGTCAATTTTATAAAGTAATTTCAAAAATTTAGCGACCCACCCCCGGTGGGCGCCCCCACATTGCCCCTTCCCCCCTCCCCCTCCCACCTGCGTTCGCCATTGGTAGGGGGCCAGAAAAAGACTACCACGCCTCTACTTCAATGTCTGCGTCATCGTTCATCGTCTTTTGGCTAAACAGCTGTGTTGTTACGAAACAGATCAGTCTACAATATATTTGCAACCGAATCGAATAATTATTCGGTCATTCGAAAAAATTATTCGAATCGAACCATTTGAAAACTCGAATATTCGAAATTTTCCTTTTTCGAGTGTATTCGATATTCGAGTATTCGAAGTATTACTAACCCAATGTATCACTCGAATATTCGATGTTGTAATCACGTGAAAGGCTCCAGAGACGCTGGCCTAGTTTGGAACAGAATGAAGGCGCCATGTGTGAGTATTCAGAGTGGTCCCATGTCGATTTTTTCTTGAATATAGCAGCATGCGACGCGTTTTGGTGGTCCATTACACTCATCCAGAAGCGCTTTTCTCCCTCTACAATACTGTCATCATGAGACTACCCAAAAATGTTGGTTTACTTAATTTCTTGCTTAGAAAGAAAATGTCAAGCTGAGGAAAAAAACGCCATTTTCTCCTCACACTCAGTAGGTACTAGAAAACATTCAATGTGTCACCCAGGCGAGCGTCTACGCTCGGTAGAATATAAACGTCGAGGAACATCATCAACCTAGGTCTTGAAGAGCAGCTCTGATGAAGTTGGCAGCGTAGGGCCAGGTATCCTCAATCGTTCAGGATTTTCAAACCGATGCTATAGAATTTTTCAGTGGATTTTCCAGGTGAATCACTCCATCTCAATACTACATTTGAGAAGCGCGATGTCCATCTTGACCATGCAATTCCTCTAAAGCAATTCTCACGCCTTCAAGTAGCAATTTTGTATAATCGGGATGGTTGGCTTCTCTGGGATAAAATATGTCTCTCCTGAAGTTGTGAGACCGCTGTTGAGCGATCATTCCGATTACAAAGTGTCTTCCTCACATAGAATAAGTCATATGAGTGCTTTTAATGGTCTTTCGAGCTCCGACTGGATGCTGCGAGAGTCAGGCGCTAATAATGCTGTTTATCGGAGACGCAATACTCCATATCGTAGTTTTAGAACTTGGTCAAATTGTCGTTTTGAGAAGAATTCGCTATTTTTGTAGAGCAACGATAGCGCTTCTGGATCGTGTACGACCGATAGCCTAAAGGCGACAAATACAGTAAGCCGAGTTCTTCGCGGATACGGCAAGCTCGTGACGGTTCCTCCCGCTGTAGTGACAGATCAGGGTTTTCCTGACATTTTAAAAATCGCACTTGATGTTAAATATGTATCATGAAAACTCTCTAGTTTGTTGTCGCGACGAGGATCCCTGTGCGATCCCTGTGTTTTTCGCGTGCTTCCAGATTCTGCGCCATCGGCGCTTACTGTAGACGGACAAAACTGAAAAAATCGCACTCATTATATCGCTTTCGTTTTGTTGTGCTCTAGTGTTTTCTATTTTGCAACATTCATTCACTTTTTGATTAGGTTTGCGCGGATTAGATGAAATCACTTAAAATTTTGTTTGTTAAACTCAGCACTCACGGAAATTCTCATTTTTGAATAGAGTTGCTTGCCGTGTAGCCGGCGGCTGGAAAATCACAATAGTGTGTAAGTTGAACACAGTGAATAGCCGCCTACCTGCAAAGATACTGCCGCGGACACATCTGCCGACCTGGACAGAAGGGTATCGTTGCGCCAGCTAACGCATTTGATCAGATGTGCGCATATGGTTTAGCGCAGTGAGCGAAGTTGAACGCGTACCATTTTCAGGGCCTCGTGGGGGGACTAATCACGGAACAGTCGTCCGCGCTTTCGACTCATAGGAAATGTCGTCAGCTTATTTATATTATATATTATGTATTTTCAAATACCATCAAGCACTAGAAACACCGTCATTTTCTGTGTTTCCCGTTTGTTTTGGGCTACTTTATCATTCTCGATAAGTTCACCATCCCTGGAAACTCCAATATACCGCGAAAACTTTAACATAAAAATTTCCGCGTGTGTTGCCTTCAAATTAAGTCGCTAGGATTGCTCAAAGGTTTTTTGCTGGTTTTTTACGACAAAAAATTTGAAGGGGGCCGCAAAATGTGTTCTGGATTGCCAGACTTCTGAATCTATTGAATTCCAACTTAGGACCTTCACTCGAATAACTTGTTCGAGTATCTTATTCGAATAATTATACAAAATTCGAAAAAAAAAACCAATTTTCGAGCACATTCGAAAATTCGAAATTTCTTCGAAAATGTGCATGTATACTCTACATCCCTTAGAATGCTTTAAATTTGCATCTATTTCCGAGAAAAAAACCAACAGCTTCCTGAAAATCTGTAATCCTAAAAAACCTTGTTTTGACCAGAAAATTGGTCTAATTTTGTTTTGAAAACTAACAGAAAATTGCCGACATATGAACACAACTATTTTTTTGCAAAAAAAAAAAGAAATCACAATGGGGCAATGGTAGCTTGGAAATACGATAACAGCGAAGTAATAGGAAAACTTCGTAGCCTCCACATCTCCGAAAACTGACTATCATTCGATCGAATTTCTTTGAATGCACATCACGTTCGAAGAAATTCCATCGAAAATATTTGCCTTAGTCATAAAACACCTGAATGCTTGCCAGCTTTTCTTGACTATACAAGTCCTCAGCTAAACTGGAAGAACTATCGCCAGGGCTCATCAATGCAGAAAGATCACAGTTTGAAGAAATCTAGTCTAGGTCACTTGCCCGCTTTCTGCTTCTGTCGTCCTGCACTAATATGCACTAACTAGCTGCCGTACCCGGCTTCGCTCGGGTGTTTTATTACCTTGGCTACATCATACTGCTGAGGCCAATTACTATCATCGACAAATTCATTGAAATCTCCATAATTTTGGTGGTCAGCATGTTAGCGAAGCCCAGGTGACGCTTCCCATCGACTTGTGGGCGAAAAGTTAGCAAAGCTATTTCGGTGACATTGAATCGACGTATTCGTACAAAGTGGTTGTCATATTCATACTCAGCATATCGAGGTACCCCAGGAGAGATGTCTTCACCGCTTCATTGGGCGGAAGAGCCAAAAATCAATAACATCGAAGAACCGATAATTCATGCAAAATGTTTGTCATATTCCTATTCAGCGTATTGAAAAACCCCAGAAAACATGTCTCTGTCCGTCCCCGAGCGAAAATGGGGAAAAATCGATAAAATCAATAAATCAATATTTTGTGCAAAATGGTTGTCATTCTTATTCAGCGTGTTGAGAAACCCCAGTAGACATGTTTTTACCACCCCATGATCAAGAATAGCGAAAAATCAATAAAATCAATAAATCAATATCTCGCGCAAAATGGAAGTCGTATTCGTGTTCAGCGCATTGAGGTACCCCAGTAGACATGCCTCTACCACCCCATGATCAAGAATAGCGAAAAATCAATAAAATCAATAAATCGATGAATTGGCGCGAAATGGTTGTCATATTCGTGTTCAGCGCATTGAGGTACCCCAGTAGGCATGTTCTCGCTAGTCCCTGGTCAAGAAGAGCGAAAAATCAATAAAATCAATAAATCGATAAATTGGCGCAAAATGGTTGTCATATTCGTGTTCAGCGCATTGAGATACCCCAGTAGGCATGTTCTCGCTAGTCCCTGGTCAAGAAGAGCGAAAAATCAATAAAATCGATATAATCGATAAACCAATCGATAATCCCAGGTCCAAAGTAGCCTATAACCTCCGCCAGCCAGTGGAGAGTCTACCTGCAAAATTTGGTCCCGATCGGTTCATCCTCCGCGATTTCTATTCGGAACACACAAACACACACACACACAAACACACACACACACACACACACACACAAACTTTCGCTTTTATATATACAGATATCAAAAGCGGATCATTCTGGAGCTCACTCGAGAATTGAAGTGCACGAACTCAAGCTGCCAATCCAAAACGAAGCTCAAATTGCTAGTAGGCTTGTCCAACATAGCAGGCTGTACCTGAAATCTGCTAAATGATTTACAGACGCTCAGAATTCCGACGTGGATGATTTCCAACTATGGCGACGATGGAACGATGCTTTGGAATAGTGACAAGAGAATGGCAGGCAAAATGATGCGGCAAATCGTGATCAGCGTCTGAAACTATCCCTGTGTGTAAAAAAAATGGGAAGACTCTGCAGGATACCTTAACTACCCTATGTCCACTGATCCGTTGTAACTGTGCACCTCACGCATGTACTGCTCTGTGACGTGCTCTTGGAAAAAACGGGCGCAACTCCTGATGGAGACAAGATTCGGAGGAGACGAAAACGGATTTGAAATCAGCGTCGTGAGATGCACAAGCGAGCCAATTCATAGCTCGCTACGGATGGTATGGAGGGTCCACTGCCGAATTATCCTACCCTTGCTGAAACGGTTGGAGGTTAACTTGTGAGCTTCTGTAGACTAGCATTACACTGAACACGCTCTCTAACCATATTTATTTATTTATTTATTTATTTATTCAATGGACATGAAGTGCGCCAAGTAAAAAACAGAGGTGTAAATTACAGTAAGGCACAGTTGGTAGGAAGAAAAAACTTGAGAAAAGAAAAGAAGAGCAAACATTTGCGACAATTGAAGAAAAAGAGAAAGAGAAAGTCATTTAGAATGCATCAATAACGCATAAAAACGTGATGCATACAAAACCTGATTGTGTTGAAAGAAATAATCCATTTGTAAACAGTATATGATAAACCTCTCAAGAACCTTTGCCGCATCATTTCTATACGAAAGAGATATTGAATTTCAAGTGTAAATGAAGTTATCAAGAGTGTGTTTATTAACGATATATGAAAAGTAAGAAAACCTGAACTTTAATGGTTAGCAATGGGTATAGGTTATTGTCTCGAATTTCCTTTGTAAACTTAAACAGATTCGAATTGATTTTGCCCATTGTGAATTCTAATGTTATATTGGAATTTCATATTATCATTGTCTGTTCAGTTTTCATTTCGTGCATGAACCTTATAGGAAATCTAAACATTGAGATAGGCTTCCTTCTGTTCACATCAGTAAGGTGAAGGGAACCTACTAAATTTTTTTTTCTAAAGGCATGTATGAAATGTGCACATATGTATTTCGTAACATACCCGCTAAATGTTTAGGTTTAAAATTTGCAATTGGTTTTGAATTGGGTGTTATGAATCGAGAAAAAAAATCGAATAAGTGTTATTATAATAATTTGAGTTTGGTTGAGTGAAGGAGTGAGACATTCTCGGCACAGTCAATCACCTGCTTTAGAAAAGCAATCATACCTTGCAGACATGTGGCTTCTTAGCAATCCGTCCCCAATTACACCACTTTCGCTGACTTCTGGCCGCTATCTCGCTTCTAGTTTCCATATCTAACTTTCACTATGACAACAGTCGGTTGTTTTGCGGGCAGAATTGACTGGTTTCATAACAGGTTCCCCAGCTATGGCTTCCTCGTCTATGGTTTTTATTCACAATCATTCTTTGTTTGATTGACTGACTATCCCAGTGTGCATGATGGATTTCTCACCTCTGGATAGTTTTGGAGACAGCTTCCACTGTTCATGGACATCCTCCCTGAGAAGAAAGTTTGCGAAGAATTCCGAGAATCCACTCTTCAAAGTGTGCATTTTCTGGCAACGCATATTTATGCAGTTTTCTGCTTTCTCACTTCAAAAAAAAAACCACGTTCCTCGCAAAACATTCCATTTTTTTCTGATATTCGAGCATTATGAAGGAAACGCTCTAGGAAGCGTGATGTCCTTATAGAATTGTATTATTTGTAGTCGTGGGAAACGCAGCTGTTATTCTCAGCGCATTTGTTCGCGCTACAATTCTGTTGATGTCGATCGCATCGCGTGGAAAGTCATGCCAAGCCTCTCAGAAGCAAAAAACTGTTTGCCTCTTCCTCATTGGAAGATAACAACTGAATGAATTCCTTACTGGAAGATAACAGCTGAATGATTCCTTCTCAAAAATACACTATCGGCAGCAACGCTGTCCCTTCAAAACAGAAAAAAACCGATGTTCTTTCAATTCATCATTTTGAGTTCATCTTCAAAGTTCATCACAAACCTTTTGAAGGTAATGGCATGGATTACTTGTTGGTTACTTGTTCTTACACATTTCTTTCCCTACATGACTGTTATGTCTTGGAACTTTCTTATTTATATGAATTAATCTTATATCTTTCGTTTATTCTGTTTATTATAGTGAACGAATAAACGAATGGCTGAATGAATGAGCGAGTGAGCGAATGGATCAGAGCAAAAAGAATGGACAAAAATAAGAAGATAAAAGAAGATATCGTTTATTATTTTTTTATCTTCTTATTTTTGTCCATTCTTTTTGGTCTGATCCCTTCGCTCACTCGCTCATTCATTCAACCATTCGTTTATTCGTTCACTCATTAATTCAATCATTCAACCATTCATTCATTCTTCATTCACTTTTGGTTAGTTCCCACCCTTCACTTTTGTTCCTTTCGTATTCTCAGTAAAATTTCATTTTCCATCAGCCGTCTGCTCCTCACCTCGTCTTCTTTATTTCACACTTTCGAATCTTGTTTCACTTCTTTCATTCTATTCATCTTCTGCTCGTACACTTCTACCAATATCTCCTTCCTTTCGTCCCTCTCTTCCTATTTCCTATTCATCGTTTCTTTCTTCCTCCTCTATTCCCTACGATCTCACCATTGCCCATTTCCCTTACTAATCGCTTATTCGTCATCATTCACTTCCTTCCTCATTGGTCATCTCGAAACAACAATGTTACCAATATTTTTTATCTGAAGATGATCCAAAACCAGCTCGTAAACTCTTCAAGCGCGGGGTCAGACTCTATAAGTGTGTTTTCTGATCAAGCTCCCACGCCGTACCGTATGCCAAGTCATGGAATATTTACAAGAACGTTATCCTGAGAGAAAAACATCCTGAGTGTGTTATTCCCTCACTTGAGGACGAATCAAGGGAATAGAAGGTAAAAGGATGTGGTGTGCAGCCGATTTACCTGCTTTTTCATTATTGTAGCTCAGGTCGAGAGCAGAGCTAGGGGAAGAACACGTTGACAAATTTGAATCACCTCTTCTTTCCATCGCTTCATTCCCTTCGGCTCCCTTTTTCTGTAAGGGCATAGTCATCAATGAGCAATTCATTCTTTGCAAACGGCTTCGTTTCATTGCAAAGAACTGTTCGATAACGTTTTGAAACCGCTTCTCGACATGCTAACGTGCATTCTGTGATTTGATAAGGGCCTTTTTCTTCTACATACATATAAATATTCCTCTTTCCTACGTCGCTAGCTATGCGTTGAACTGTGTGTGTTTTCTGGATTCGAGCGTTCCCTGGATGCTATCAAGCAAAATGACCTTTCGTGGTGTGTTTTTGAGTTCTGCTATTATTCGTCATTGATTTACTTACTGTTGAGTATTGATTTCTTCCGGAGACTTGCTTGTGGAAAGTCACCGGTCATGTAGAGCGAGTGTAAACCTAGCTCCTTTACAGAGTTTTGTACGCATGATCGTATCTAACAGTATTCATGCCACTGTTATACGTGTGTTCTCGTTTTTTTGGAAAAATTGTGATGGCTCTGTTATCAACATTACTGTAATGCTGCCATTATTTAATAGTGAGAAGTAAGGGAAGCAAGCTGCACTCATTGTTCTCCTTCTATTAGGTTGCCGTAAAATTCTTACCCCCAAATTTAAAAATAAATGATCCACCTTCAAATTCATCTATCTACTCTAGTCAGCACATCTGAACAACTTTTGTGGTTGCCCCTGATTATTTCTCAGCCAAGTTTGGTTGTCCGATGATTTCTTGGAATAGGTTTGCTCAACTGGTGTCATCCATCCTCCATCCATCACCTGCGTTTTTCTTGTCCCATGCAACCAGTTTGGTCTGACTTCTAGGGCGTTCTGACTAACAACATCTGCTCGTTTTGTTTCACTCGACATTCTTCATTTCTTTGGTCAATTAACTTTTTGATTTAACAGCAAAGGCTCTCTAGTCATATTTTAACTTGATATCCGAGGAAAACCTATCTTTTGTTCTTTAATTATTAGGTTGGCGGAAAAGTTTCCAGCTACTTCATTTCCGTCTTGTCAAGTCTTCAAAACTTCTCTAGGACCTTTTTTAGAGCATATACATGGTCCAGCCTGTAATCTACTTTTACCAAGTTTCTCTTGGCAATTTATCACGATTACGGGCGAGAAAATCGTCATTGACTTCAAGCATGTTCGTCCGCCCCGTCTTTACGGATTCAGGAAACACAGGGACGCACGCGAAGCGGTGGGTAATATACGCTATACAATAGGCCCCTCACCTCTCTCTAAATAAACCGCAGGCGTTTGGTTCCCCGGGTTTACAGACTGCGATTTTGGCTTGAGTTAAACCAGGATCTCACGAACTCACGAACAGGTTGTAGTGCTCAGCGAGCTCCTCCTGATGATGATTGAGAAGAATCCATGGACTGATATCCATATCCCGGCAGAGGAACTTATATATTTTATTAGGTGATAACGTTATTAATGAGGCTATCACGTGTAGTAGCTGCTCATCTGCACTGCCTTGAAAAGGCAGGGTAATAGGACGTATGGGTTCATCATTGTCTGAGTGACGGCTGGTTCCAGTTACAATGAGATGCGTTCCTGAACTCTGTAACATTTTCACAAACTCTCGCTTGGCTCGACAACATGGATACCGGTGCCGAGAAGTGGATTCCCTAGGTAATTCACACAAAAAAGTGCTGATAGCTCAGACTCTGCAACCGTTGGTTCCATTGCCAAAACCAAAACTACCACATCGAAAGATTCTTCAAGCACCTTGCATATGGGCACATTATATGTTTGCTTGTGGAGTCAATAGTGCATAGCAAAGGGACAACTCTTGAACTTTTATATCATGCTTGATGAGGGAAAAATAAAGGGTGTGGAGCAGTTATGTCTGGAAAGGGGTTTGGCCAAGCTCTGCGAATGGTCAGTTCACTCAATCGACTATTCACAGGGTCCGTCAGCACCACCCACTTCAGGTATGACGCTCTACACCCAAGAATAAAAGACGTGCTACTAACTACAACGAACAACGCCAATGATGAGCTCTATTGCTTTTATGCGATCTCTTCCATTCCTGAATTTTTTGCCTAAAAAAGTGAAGAAGGGTGGAAACGCGCTATCATCGACACCCAAGGAGGTCTGGGCTGAAAGACAGCGAACGCTGCAATTCACTGCTCGTAAATTTTCACCCTGCACTCTGCACTGCAACGAAAATGAAAAGTGCTGAGCAATTACTACCGCAGATGGGCAAAAAAGTGTATCATTATCTTTCACCAATAATCCTGTTCTTTCGTTTTTTTTTGCCAATTAACGTGGACGGTGTCAGGATAACATTCGGCTGTATAACTACAGCCGCTATGAATGGGTGTTACAGGGTGGTCCAGAAGTTTTGCTACGAATTGCTGCAAAAGTTTCGTTCTTGTGCTTCAGAGTCATGTGATAGGAATCCACACCAGGCCTAATTTACCATTAGAACAAGTGATTCATATCTGTGCATAATATGTTTTCCTATGATTAATAGCATGGAACCCGCAAAATGCTTCTCATCTATTTTCGCTGAAAAAAAGCTTTTGTAGACAAGTTTAGAAGCAGTTGGGAACATAAAATTTATGAAATAAAAGTACGTATGATCGAATAATGCAGGAGATGCATCCAATTTAGAGGACTAGGTTTTGAATGGCCTGAAATTTCGGAATTTCGATATCGATGAGGAATTACAACGCTTGTGGAATAATAGGGAGAGGTTTAGGACCCCCCTCCCTTTCTCTTTTTCCTCACGACATTTGAATTTTTAGGACTGGATTCCTAATGAATGATTGAATTAACTGATTCGGTAGTTATTTGTCCTAATGACGATGACAACGAAAACCTGCACTGAAATCTTGATTTTTCTCTAAAATTTTTCTCGCTACCTCGCAAGTTTTCAGGGCTAGTTTGTGGTCAAAAAGCAATTCACTTCTAGGCCTATTGAGCGAGATTAAGCTCTATAAAAATGTAAATATTGCAGAGAAATACACCTGTACAGGATCCTCAAAAACTTGTTGTCACGGTACATTCGGACAGGCCTTTTCACCCGCATGTTTCAGAAAAAAATTCTCTCGGATGCAGTAATACTTGACTTTACGATTGTTCATTTACACTACTTTGCGGGTGGAGAGATTGTATACATTCGTGCTCACTTATGCAATAATGATGACTCACAAGCGGACGCGAATACTTATAATGCTTACTCATAGTGAGTAATTGTATTTGAAGCCTGCGTCGACTGCAGTATTTCCCACAGCAACCAGGCTCACCAATGTTCTCTCCTCTTTGGAAATTCCATGTTTCTTCCAGGCATTGGAGCCATTTCCTGGATCTTCTCAAGTAATCAGACGGATAGTACGTAATGTCGGGAGTAAATGTCGCAGTAGGATAACTAATGAGCGCATTAGACAGAGATAACATTTCAAGAGAAAATGCTTGTCTAAGCATTCTTTTCTGAACAAATCATACATTATTGCTCATGCTGGAAAAGAAAACAGAGCTTTGTTTACCGACAATAACGCTGACCGTCGCGTGCCTTTCACCATGTATGCATAGGGGTGAAGTAAGTAGTTAGGTAATCAAGCAATCTCTTTTTAACAAGCTGTTATTCAATTCCAACGGTGCATTTGAATGCTTCCTTGAATGGGTCGCTCAGGTTCTTTTCTTGGCTTTCGTATCTTCTTTCTGAGCTCTCAGAATGTCTTTAGAAGAAATTTTCAAAGAAATTTTCATTTTGATGGCACTACCCATCGGAAATTTTACGAACAATATTTTGGCGTAATCGTAGGTTTTTAACCACGAAGAACACGAAGGCAAGGTTAAAGTGGTCAGTTCTGTCAGAACCCATGAAAAAATTACCTTCAGATGCTTAAAACTTGCTGTTCTAGTCAGGCTCAAACTACTTAAATCTTCAGGCAAGGAAATTATAGTGATTCATACTTTTAACTACTCCAATCGTCTTTTCTGGACGTCTGTCAGCTCAGATCCTTTCTCTTTATCTGCACCTCTCAAGCGAATGCTATTCCTCACAGCCACGTTTCTCAAAATGGCAAGCTTATTTCTCATCATTTGTTTCTCCAGGAAGTCAGCAGACTCCCCGCCTCTTATTCTTCCGGATGTTATTTTGTTAGTTTTTGATCCCGTCGCGGCTTCCAGGAATTTAGCGGGGCTCTGCCATATGTACATCGAATTATTACCGTTCTTTGTGCGCATTAGCACCTGCGCAAGTCTTTTTTTTTGCCTATAAAGTTACGTTATTAATCGAATATGTGAAATACAGCATGCGTCGTCGCCCTGCAGAATTGAACTTTGGTATCTTATTTGATGCAGACTTTAGTTTTCACAGCGTGCCGTCTTCTTTCTCTTTCGACAGATTCACAGTTCGGCCGACGTTTCATTGAAATTCACTGTCAACAACCCAATTATATGATAAATGTGGTGAATTTTAGCACTTTTTATCTCTTTTCTAAACTCTCTATTGTCGCTACAACCCCATAAACGACGCTATCAATTTTTTTCCTCAGGACCTCTCAGACAAAAAACCTTTGAAAGGTGGAATCCATTGAGTTGAAGCTAAAACAAAAGAAAAAAAACTGAAAAATGATGGTTAGAATGAAAAAAAAAACTGGAAAATGGTGGTGAGTATCCAAGGACCATTAAATCCACAATAACTTGAATAATGAAAGGCTTCAGCAGCTGCTTTTCCAGGGTGGTGGTTACGATGAGTAGTTTTGTAAGTTTTTGCTGCTTATTACATGTAGAAGCTTGTTGACTAGTAGTCCTGGACGATTCTTTGCTTGCAATTTGCTCAAGAGACTCCTAGAAGTACCCATTCTCATCCCATCCATAACTTCTCGGCATTGTATCCTGCTTCTCTTGTGTATAGATCTTTGTGATGGAATCGCTCCATACATGTTCGTGGGCTTATATGGGCTGACTAATGTTTCGAAGGAGACTTCACTGGCATGACTCCTGCAAAAAATCGAAGCACCCTTTCACTATCATTTCTAGCAATAAGAGCAGCAGTTCACACGTACAAACCACAGGTGTCCTCGATGCACTTTCTTATCGCTAAGGTGTTCCACTTTTTCTACGACTTAACTGCAGTTTAAATGGATTTAGGTGCCACAGGACGTTAAATGCAATCACTCTATTATCACCCGACCAGGAGGTTAGCTATTTTCTAGAAAGGTCCAGCAACCATTGCCTTATCGCTTGACGACATTCATATTTCTTTATTTTAGGAGTTCCGTGTGGGCTTTTTAGTCATCTAACAGCTTATTTAGATAAGTACTAGTAAGGAACCGGGCAGAAACTTGAGAAAAACCCACATAATGAAATCTATGCAGTTTATTTCATGTAAGCATATCTTAAAAATGTAATTCTCTTCATTTCCACTATTGCAGTTCTTCATGCTTTCTATTTCCGCTCAGATTATCCAAGGTCTCGGCTGCCACAGAGAATCCACGGATAAGTCGTCTTCATTGTGAGGAAATCTGGGAGCATTGACATATCCTTTGTGTGAAATCGACGTTATGGTAGCGCATGTGCCTCTCACTTTATCTTCAATACATATTTTTTTTTGTTT